>CM040125.1:329638331-330208401 GCA_022559845.1 Amorphophallus konjac
TGCCCAGCACCAGTACGCTCAGCAACTGGAGTTAGATGGCGTCAACTCACTTGCTCTAAAGGGTTGACGTAGCCATCATAGATCTTCAACCTTTTTAACTGCTGCGTCGACTCCATCAGCCTGCTGCGTTGACGCAACAGTATCGGCAGTCCAGTGATCAAGCCTTCAACATATGGGCGTGCTGCGTCGACGTTATCAGCATGTTGCGTTGACGCATTGAAGACATGTACATTTGTATACTGGCGTCTCTTAAGCCGCTGCGTCGACGCTGCTTGTTGAAGGCGTTGAGGCAGTGGAAGATATCGTGAAACCTTCGTCGCTTGTAAGAGTCTCTGCTTTTTCTAACTGCTGCGTCGACGCTGCTTGCTTGTGGCGTTAACACAATAGAAGACATCGTGAAAGCTTCGTCTACTGATGCGTGGACGGTTTAAGCTTCAGGCGTCGACCCTGTTCCCTTCAGCAACAATAATGAAGTGTATAGACTTAGTGTTAACGTGAAGCATTGTATAGACTTCAGAGATCAATATAGCAAGTGTGTACATAGTGAGGGAGTGTATAGACTTAGCAGTCTAGGCCTCTAACAACGAGTGTATAGACTTGCAACTCTTCATGAGATCTCAGTGTATAGACTCAACCAATGTATATAGTTGAAGATCTAACAATCGAGTGTATAGAGTTAGTTATGTGAGCATGCATTGTATAGACTTCACACATGAAGACAAACAGGCTGTACAGACTTGGAGAGTTGAACCCAGTGTACAGACTTGCCTATGCGAAGCCACTGTACAGACATTGAAAACGTGAAGCCAAAGTGTAGACTTCACGCTGTACAGACTTGAGGCTTTGATGAACGAAGGTTCAGTGTAGAGTTGGAATGTTAGGCCCAATGTATAGACTTTATGCGTGAAGCAGCACAATGAATAAGTGTGTACATTGAGACCCAGTCTATAGACATGACCTAACAGTCCAGTGTATAGACTTGAATAGCTGAAAGCTACAGTGAGAGAGTGTATACACTTGACCAGATCAAAGGGCAATTCGAGTGTACATACCTCATGCCATGAGACGCTGAGAGAGACAGTCCAATGTACAGACTTATGAAGACTGATGCATGAACAGTAATGCATAGACTTAGGAGCATGAAGGCCAATGTGTAGACATCAACTATCAAGACGCTAAGGAAGACGGACAATGTACAGACTTCTTGTAACAGTATGATGTACAGACTTCATGAAGCTAGACCAGCGGCTGTATAGACTTAGCATGTGAAGACTGATGTGCATACTTGCTGAGTTGACGCTGCAGCCCAATGAGTTGACGCTGCAACGTATATTCTTGATGATCAACTGATGATGTATAGCCTTCATCAAATGAAGAACCTGAACTGAAGCGTCTACGCATCAGCACACTGAGTTGACGCACTGGTGTGAGAACAGAGACATATAATGACTGAAGGGTCGACGCATCAGCACACTGAGTTGACACACTGGTGTGAAGACTGTGCAGACAGAGTGTAGGCAGAATTAAGGTAAAGCATGATATCTGACAGCCATTGAACTGTACTCACTCACATGATGAAACAGCATTAATCTAGAGATAGAAGATTGATTTATAGTGTGGGACATCATCAAAACCATAGGGATGCAACAATCTCCCCCTTTTTGATGATGACAACACTATGAATCAAGCAATATCAAGTTTCAACAAAAAGTTAATACTAGCTGCAACAAGCAGAATAAATTCAACATGCTCATGCAAATGAATTAAACATTCCCTACAGCATTCCCTATAGCACACTCTCATCTCCCCCACAACTCATAACCATTTCTTCCACGAAGCAACATGACTCCCCTCAAAGCTCAAGATAAAACCAATACTCACTGATATTGCAAACTTCTCACTGAAATTGCAGACATTGCAAGCTTCTCTCCCCCTTTGACATTAGCAAAAAGAACTACAGAATGTGTGACAGTGCTGGAAACATGAGGACTAAGGGCAATTACTTCTTAGTGCAGAAAGTCACGAGTAGGTCTTAAGAGAATAAGTGAGTTTCTAATCTCAAGAGAGGATTCTTTAGACTTCAGTACCCAATAGAGAAGTAGAATGATAGACAAGTTTATCAGCATACATAGTGGATGATTGAGAGCAGGAGTTCACAAGTATGGCCAGATATAGCTGATCATTCAACTATTCCACAAGACATCAAGAGACTAAATCAGAGAGGTGTTTTCAAGGTATTGAAGACAAGCAATCCATTAGTTGCATAACAACAAGAAATTTTTGTTGGAGATGATTTTCAAGAAGATCAATGAGTAAGTTGGTAGTTCACTTCCTTTGACATTAGGGAGACACCTTGATTAGAGGCCCGAATCCCCAGTTACTCAGAGTGAGTACCTCATTACTTCCTTCCTCTTTTTTTTTATTAAGGAACAGAGTTAGTAACTGTGGCTTTTGACATGAGGAAACACCTTGATTAGAGGTCAGAGTCCCCAGTTACTCACCAGCAAGCCACCATTGCTCTGTCATGACTTTTCATTTATTTTAAGCATTTGACACCTCATGACTTGGGAGACTATTCATTTCATTGATGAAGCTCCCAGTTTCTCAGTGATCAAAACAGAACATGTTTGTTCAGTTAAGCCCTTGAGTTAAAAAGATAGAATGATTGAAGACAATACCAAAAAGAACTTTTCTTGAATTGAGTCTTGAAGTCTAGATTTCAAGTTGATTGGGTCAGATATCAAGACATACAAGTTTTTGGCCTGAACCATAATCAATGACAATGTAGGAACATATACTTTATGCAATTAGTCCAGATCTCTGAAAGAGTACCAAAGGAAAGATTCTAACTTGGAGATTAGAGTCACTGACTTATAGACTTAAGAGATAAGTGACACTCTACTTCCTGAGAGAACCACACTAAATCAGTCATGCAAGACCAGCAAAGGTACACATCTGGACAGCCCTTTTGAATCTGTCAAAGAACTTCTCTTCTCACATCACAACTCAGCTCCCCCTAAGACATAGCATTCCTCAATGAAATATTCCAGCAAAAACTCAAGGCTTCCCCTTTATTTAGAGCATTCCTGACAGCTAACCAGTAAGCATTCTGAACTCCCCCTTAAACCAGCATGCAAGAAGGCTAAACATCAGATAGACACAACTCCCCCTCACACCAAGAACATGCTTCATAATTAAGACAATTTGTATAAGCCTAATTCTCTTCTCAATGTGGAAAATTTTTCATTATCCAGAGGTTTTGTGAATATGTCAGCAATCTGATTATCTGTGCCTACATGAATCAGTTCAAAATTATTCTTAGACACCTCATCTCTTATAAAATGATGTCTTATCTCTATGTGTTTGGTTCGTGAATGCAAAACAGGATTTTTAGCAAGATTGATGGCACTAGTATTATCACAGTAAATAGGTGTGCACCCCAGGTCTACTTGGTAGTCCTGAAGCTGGTGTTTAATCCCTATGACTTGTGTTCCACAACTCCCTGCAGCCACATATTCAGCTTCTGCAGTGGAGAGGGCTACAGAATGTTATTTCTTGGAGCCCCAAGACACTAAACACCCACCCAAGAATTCACAATGGCCACTTGTGCTTTTCCTGTCTAGTTTACAGCCTGCATAGTCAGCATCTGTGTATGCTACTAGGTTAAGTGTGTGAGATGCAGGAAACCATAAACCAAGAGAGTGACTAGCTGACAATTATCAGAAGATTCTTTTAACTGCAGCTAAGTGTAGTTCAGTAGGTCTAGACTGATACCTTGCACACATTCTTACACTGAATTGTATATCAGGTCTAGAGGCTGTCAGGTAAAGTAGTGATCCAATCATACCTCTATAAAGTTTGGCATTTACTTCTTTACCTGTCTCATCTGCATCCAATGAAGTATTGGTGCCCATGGGTGTTGAAATGTGCTTTAAATTTTCCATGCCAAACCTTTTGAACAGTTCCATTGTGTATTTGATTTGGTTGATGAAGCACCCATCTTCTAGCTGCTGTACCTGCAATCCAAGAAAATATTTTAGTTCACCAACCAAGCTCATTTCAAATTCAGCAGACATCATGGTAGAAAATTCATCACATAGTTCATGCTTAGTTGATCCAAATAGAATGTCATCTACATATACCTGAACTATGATGAGATCTTTATTCATGCCCTTGGTAAATAAAGTCTGATCAACTTTACCTCTTTTGTAGCCCTTGCTGATCAGAAATTCATATAATCTTTCATACCAAGCTCTTGGAGCTTGCTTTAGACCATACAAGGCTTTGTTTAACCTGAAAACTTGGTTAGGTTGAGGAGAATATTGAAATCCCGGAGGTTGTTCAACAAAAACTTCTTCTTTAATGACTCCATTTAAAAAGGCACTTTTAACATCCATTTGTTGGAGCTTTATGTTCTTAGAGCATGCAAAGGCAAGCAACAATCTTATAGCTTCCATCCTAGCAACAAGTGCATAGGATTCATCAAAGTCTACATCGAATTCCTGACAGTAGCCTTTGGCTACTAGTCTGGCTTTATTCCTCGAGATAATTCCATCTTCATTCATCTTATTTTTGAACACCCACTTGGTTCCTATGACATTAATACCATCTGGTCTTGGGACAAGCTCCCAGACATTATTCCTTTCAAACTGACGTAATTCCTCACTCATAGCATTGACCCAAGCTTGATCAGCTAAGGCCTCTTCTACAGTTTTGGGTTCAATTTGTGAGACTAAAGCAATTAAGTCATCATTATTCACATTTCTAAAATGAGACCTAGTCCGAAGAGGATCTTCAGGATTGCCTATGACTTTATCTAAAGGATGGTCTTTAAGAAATCTGATATTTGTTGAAGACTCACCTGTTTCTCTTGGCCCTTCCTGATTGGGGGAATTTGTTTCTCCGTTTGGCTGAGTCTTCTCTTCTTCCTGTTGATCTTCTAGAAAGTCTCCACCATGATTGGAATCCCATGGCCCTGTTGATTATGTTGGTTACTGTATTGGCTGCTTCTGCCCAAAACCGTATAGGTAATTTGCTTTCAATCAACATGGTTCGGGCCATCTCCACCACTGTTCTATTTCTTCTCTCCACAATCCCATTTTGTTCAGGTGTCCTGAGAGAAGAAAACCTGTGAGTTAGTCCTTCTTTGTCACAAAGTTCAGTAAACATGGAATTTTCAAACTCACCTCCATGGTCAGATTGAATAGAACTAACCTTGTACTTCCCTTCTTGTTTGACCTTATTGAAAAACAGATTAAACTTTTGAAATGCATCACTCTTATTTGCTAAGAAAAATATCCATGAATATCTGGAGAAGTCATCTATGATGACATAGCCAAACCTGTTCCCATTAAGACTCTGAGTTCTAGTTGGACCGAAAAGGTCCAAATGAAGAAGTTCCATTGGTCTAGAAGACAATGGCTCAGATCTCAATTAAAGGAATTTCTGGTCTGCTTGCCTAGAGCACAGGCATCACATGCTTTTGATATTGAGTTGAATTTAATTCTAGGCATGCCTCTAACTAAATCATGCTTGACCAATTTATTTAAAGTTGAAAAACTAGCATGACCTAGACCTCTATGCCATTAAAAGGCATCATTTTCAGAATTGGCAGATAAGCAAATAGTAGATTCAGAATTCTCATCTAAGTCTACAATGTAGACATTATTAATCCTGTTGGCTACAAATTTAACCATGTCAGAATTTGTTTCAAGGATTTTAAATGAACTATAATCAAATACAACCCTGTGACCCCTGTCACATAATTGGCTAATGCTAATCAGGTTGTGTTGAAGCCCTTCCACAAGTAATACTTTTTCAATGGAATTTGTGGAAGACTTACCTACTGTGCCAACTCCAATTATTTTACCTTTGTTCTTTCCTCCAAACTTGACCATACCCCCTGGCTTCATCTCTATCTTGCTGAACTTGGATCGGTCTCCTGTCATATACCTGGAGCAGCCACTGTCGAGGTACCACTTGTTGTCTTCAGCTGTCAGGCTGACCTACACAAATATATCAAGCAGATTGATTTGGAACCCAGGATGAGTTGGGTCCAAGGACATTGTTCAAATCTCTGATCAAGTGTTTAGGTATCCAGATTTGTTTCAGCATGGTTTTCTCTGGCACCTTCCTTTCTGGTTTATTAAAGTTGAATCCAGCTGAACTGGAGAAGTGAGTTCTATTCCATTCATTAGTCTTCCTATTCCTAGGAAATTTCCTGTAGGCTTGTTGATTAGCATATCTTTGACCATGAAAGTTATTCCTCTAGTAGGTCTTGTTTGGACCCATCTGATTGTTATAATTCCAGCTCTTATTCTGATTTATTTTCTTGGTCCAGCTACCATTTGTGTTCTGGTGAGTGGACTTGATGTTATTCTTCATAAAATTCATTCCAATCTTAAATGGTTGTCCAGTACTGACTTTTGTGTTTTCTTTGGACTTTGAGTTCCCTTAGAGCTGTTTGAGCTGGATGGTGTGTCCAGCTTTTCTTTTCCCTTCTCTAGACAGAAGGTGATGGTCTTGAATTGCAAGGGTCTCTTATTGGTTGGGTCATAGCCTAGACCTTCCTTATTGAAATTGACCCTAGTCCCTAGTCTAGCATCTAGGCTAGTCTTTCCTTGGACAAACTTTTCTAAGATTTTCTGTTTGTCTTCCAGCTCCTTTTGAAGAGACTCAGAATTCTTTAGGAGTTCAGCATTTACTTTCTTCACAGCTTCATATTTCTCTGAATTCACTCTAATTTCATTCATGCTTTCTTCAATTTTAGTTTTGAATTCATTGAGCTATTTTTGACTTTCTTGAATTTCTCTCTTAAGCTTATCATTCTCTTTCCTTAGTGAGGTCATTTCTTCTAGTTGTTCTTTTAGCTTTTCATTTTCTTCACAGACCAGAGTTTGTTCTTCAATATTTGTGTTAAATTTTCTTTTCAGAACTCTGTGCTCTTTGCTAAGAGAATTAAATTTATCTAGCAAATCACCATAAGCATCCTCCCAGTCATTAATTGAGAAATTTTCAAAGATGTTTATTACCTCCTCTTCACTGTTTGCCATAAGGCAAATTCCATCTTCATATTCTTCTGAGGAAGCATCTTCAGGGTCTTCTTCTTCTTCGCTCCATGTGCAGACCATCGCCTATGGCTTCTTCTTCCTCTGCACCTTTATGTTTTTCTTCTGAAGATAGGGACCCTTCTTCTGGAGGTCTGGGCATTCGCCTCTCATGTGTCCCTGTTTGTTACAATTAAAACAAGTCAGTTTCTTAGGATTTCTATCCCTGTAACTGGTAAATTCAGCATTCTTGTTAAAGGGTTGTGGCTTCTTCTTCCTAAAGGTCTTTCCCTTTTTCTTCAAAAATTTTCTGAACTGTCTAGTGAGCATTGCCTGCTCCTCCTGGTCGAGATTTGATAAACCTTCAAGCTCGGACTCAGACTCGGGGCTACTGCTGCTGCTCCCACTGTTACTACCCTTGTTGCGGGAAGCTCTTAGAGCTACATTTTTACCCTTCCTCTCACTTCCTTCTCCACCTCCTTGGAAATTCATCTCATAGGTCATCAGGGATCCTATGAGTTCATTCACAGTTAAGACAGTCAAATCTTTTGACTCCTCAATCACAATGGCCTTAGTGTGCCATGCCGGGGATAAAGATCTAAGGATTTTCCTGACTATATCTGCCTCAGCAAGATCCTTCCCTAGCCCTTTAAGAGTGTTAGTGATCAAGGATAACCTGGCATACATTTCGGTTATATTCTCATCTGCATTCATCTTAAACATTTCATACTTAGAAGTGTAGAGGTTTACCTTCGAGGCTTTCACTGGAGCTGTACCTTCATAGATCAATTGCAGCTCATCCCACATTCGCTTGGCAGTTCTGTATGCAGATATACGAGCATATTCCTCTGGATGAACAGCACACTGGATTATGTTCAGCGCCGTCCAGTTGAGTGACGAGAGCTTCGCATGATCATCTGTCCAAGCATCCTCGTTTGGTGGCAGCTCATATGGCCCCACCGTGATTACTCTCCACAATTTATGACTCTGAGCTCTAATGAACACTTCCATCCTGTTCTTCCAAAACAGATAGTTACTACCATCGAAATAAGAAGGGCGACTAATGGATTGACCTTCGGCCATGAAGGTTCTAGGACCACCAGCATTTCCTTGACCGTTCGTCCACATGGCGTAAACCTACTCTGATACCAATTGTTAGCGCATCAAGAGTGATATAGAAGGGGGGGATGAATAGATCACTCCCAATTTGCAGAAACTCAGGCGAAAAATAGATTCTGCTGCTAACGCACCTCCTTAACCCGTACACAGAGAAAAGTAGATGAGAGTGAAGAACTGATCACTTGAAGGCAAAGAGACAAGCAGATGAAGAGCACAGAAATCAATAGCAAACCACAGAGGAGGCACTCGGTTTTTTAGGTGGTTCGATTGCAATCTGCAATCTACATCCACCTCTCACTCCAACTAGAGTGAGGATTCCACTAGACGATGCTAGATAAATGCAGACTCAGTCTGCGAACAACATGCTGCCACACAGCTTGAACACCAAGGGAAACAAATCCCTCAACAAAGTTCTACTACCCACAGAACTTGAAACCTGTTCTAGCTCCCAGCTAGAACACAACAGGAGAACCCTCTCCCTTCCTCCACACACCGGAGGAGAACAGTTAATGACAACCTGTCACTAATACCACCAGAGATCACCGATCTCTCTTCCTCTGCAATTCAGAGGGAAACTGGAGTAGTACTCCCTTCCTCCACACACCGGAGGGAAACCAATTCAAATCAGATTGGAAGAACGAAAATAAACGAAAGCAAAGTAGAAACAAAAACAATGAAGAAGAAATCGGTTCTGAAACCCAATACAAATGTAGCTTCAAATGAAGCAATTCATCAATCCACACACACTCTCTCTCTCTCGAACAATCTCCTCTCAGATATGTAACTCTCTGCCCTTTTTTCTTTTCTGGATCGTGCAGACTCTCACCAATGGCTTCTGCTTTTTCTTTTCACGATCCCGCTTCTACTGAAGGATGAAGCTCTATATTTATAGTAGATAATGGCGTGTGGCTGCCAGGTTCCCGCCTTAAGAATTCGGACCACGTGGCAGCATCCAGCAGGCTGTCAGAACACGTGTCCTCATCTGGGCACTCTCCTTATCCTCGGATCACGTGCCCAGCACCAGTACGCTCAGCAACTGGAGTTAGATGGCGTCAACTCACTTGCTCCAAAGGGTTGACGCAGCCATCATAGATCTTCAATCTTTTTAACCGCTACGTCGACTCCATCAGCCTGCTGCGTTGACGCAACGGTATCGACAGTCCAGTGATCAAGCCTTCAACATATGGGCGTGCTGCGTCGACGTTATCAGCATGTTGCGTTGACGCATTGAAGACATGTACATTTGTATACTGGCATCTCTTAAGCCGCTGCGTCGACGCTGGTTGTTGAAGGCGTTGACGCAGTGGAAGATATCGTGAAACCTTCGTCGCTTGTAAGAGTCTCTGCTTTTTCTAACTGCTACGTCGATGCTGCTTGCTTGTGGCGTTAACGCAATAGAAGACATCGTGAAAGCTTCGTCTACTGATGCGTGGACGCTTTAAGCTTCAGGCATCGACCCTATTCCCTTCAGCAACAATAATGAAGTGTATAGACTTAGTGTTAACGTGAAGCATTGTATAGACTTCAGAGATCAATATAGCAAGTGTGTACATAGTGAGGGAGTGTATAGACTTAGCAGTCTAGGCCTCTAACAACGAGTGTATAGACTTGCAACTCTTCATGAGATCTCAGTGTATAGACTCAACCAATGTATATAGTTGAAGATCTAACAATCGAGTGTATAGAGTTAGTTATGTGAGCATGCATTGTATAGACTTCACACATGAAGACAAACAGGCTGTACAGACTTGGAGAGTTGAACCCAGTGTACAGACTTGCCTATGCGAAGCCACTGTACAGACATTGAAAACGTGAAGCCAAAGTGTAGACTTCAGGTTGTACAGACTTGAGGCTTTGATGAACGAAGGTTCAGTGTAGAGTTGGAATGTTAGGCCCAATGTATAGACTTTATGCGTGAAGCAGCACAATGAATAAGTGTGCACATTGAGACCCAGTGTATAGACATGACCTAACAGTCTAGTGTATAGACTTGAATAGCTGAAAGCTACAGTGAGAGAGTGTATACACTTGACCAGATCAAAGGGCAATTCGAGTGTACAGACCTCATGCCATGAGACGCTGAGAGAGACAGTCCAATGTACAGACTTATGAAGACTGATGCATGAACAGTAATGCATAGACTTAGGAGCATGAAGGCCAATGTGTAGACATCAACTATCAAGACGCTAAGGAAGACGGACAATGTACAGACTTCTTGTAACAGTATGATGTACAGACTTCATGAAGCTAGACCAGCGGCTGTACAGACTTAGCATGTGAAGACTGATGTGCATACTTGCTGAGTTGACGTTGCAGCCCAATGAGTTGACGCTGCAACGTATATTCTTGATGATCAACTGATGATGTATAGACTTCATTAAATGAAGAACCTGAACTGAAGCGTCTACGCATCAGCACACTGAATTGACGCACTGGTGTGAGAATAGAGACATATAATGACTGAAGGGTCGACGCATCAGCACACTGAGTTGACGCACTGGTGTGAAGACTGTGCAGACAGAGTGTAGGTAGAATTAAGGTAAAGCATGATATCTGACAGCCATTGAACTGTACTCACTCACATGATGAAACAGCATTAATCTAGAGATAGAAGATTGATTTATAGTGTGGGACATCATCAAAACCATAGGGATGCAACATTTCTCTCTTAGATCTCTCCACAATTTCCCTTTTCACAGTGGCGTGCATACCAAGGCAGGGCGGCGATCAAAGGCTCGACGAGGCGTGGATGACGACAGGTTCTTCCTCTACCTCTTCCCACGACGTTCTCCTTCAAAGTGGGGTGATCCACTCAAAGGCTCAGCACGGAGGAGATGGTGGCGTTCTTCATGATCTCTTCGCTATAGTTCTTCCTTTCTTGTTCTTAATTTTTCATTAGTTGTAATTTTCCTTTTCATAGACGTTGTAATTTCAATTCCTAGCAATAAGAATTTCATTTACTCAAATTGTCTTTCTTTTCTTCCTCTCTAGCTCTTCCAATCTTCTCTTCTTAACCCTCCAACATTCTTTAGTTAGATTTAATTCCACGCAATTTAATTCCATGCACTTTTAATTTTAATTTTCAATAACTCACTCAAACATTAATTTCAAAACACAAGAGTTTTCAACCTAATAAAAGACCTTCCTCCTCGTGAGATCGACCCGTATCCATCACTCTACTTTGATTTAAAATCTTTTTAGTGAGTGAGTGCGGTTAAATATTTTGAAATTGAGCACGACATTATTTTTTAACGACGAGTGATTGTGAAACATCAATTTTTGGCGCCGCTGTCGGAGAGGAAATGATTTTTGTAGTTGAACATTTTTGTATTTGATGTGTATATATTTATACTAATTTTTCTATTTTTATTTTACAGGAAAAAGAAAAACAAATTAGAAAATCAGAAAAAAGAAGGAAATTCGGACCTGAAAAATTCAGAAAATCAATTGTTGCAGAAAGCGTCGCAGAAAGGCCTGAATCTGTCACCAAAGGGAGCAGAAAATCAAAAAAATTAGAAAATCATGAAAATTTAAGCGTCGCTAAAGGTTAGTAAGCATAGAAACATGTTCTGTTTTGAAAATTCTTGACAAATCTCATAAAAATTAGAACAATTCCTGAAAAATCCAAAAATTTTAGAAAACCAGAAACCTCAAAAAGCACGATTTTAAGCCTTTTTTCTCAATAGATTTGCATATTGTTTGGTGTTTTTAGTTGCTGGTTCTCTTATATCCACCTTTCTTTGAAAAAAAAAATTCCTAAAAAACATTAGAAAGCAGAAAACAGAAAAAAAAATTCTCATCATTGTGATATCATGCTTTCATGTTAGTTGCATCTCTTACATGTATTGTTACATTTAGTTAGTTCTTTGTTTATAGTTGCATCTTTTGAGAAAGAAAAAAATCATCATTCTCTTCTTCTCTTTCTCCCTTCTTAAGGGCACTTTGGCACACCCCTCTTGGAATTGGAAGGACCTTCCAATTAAGCACTTCATCTCATTGGATTGGAATCTCCTTTTTCAAGACCTCCATAAGTCTCCGCACTTGTGGATTCCCTCACGGATGTCGGGCAGGTTGTACTAAGAAGCACGTCGAAGTTAGTTTACCTTTAGACGTTTAAAAAGAAACAGAAAAAGAAAAAAAACCATCATCTTGCATACATCATTTATATAGTTGTTGGTTTATTGCTAGCATTACTTAAAAAAAACAAATTAAAAAATATAAAAAACACACATCATTTTGGTCTTATTGCATTGTATGCACAGTAGGAGATCCCTACACCCACACTTGTTAGGGCCCATTAGTGAAATTAAGAGGTTAGTACATCTTAAAAACTATCATCAACCTAACCTTATGGCGGATCCTAATCAACATGAAGCTCCCAAGCAAATGAAGGATTATTTCATGCCGAATCAATATCAACCATCCTTCTATGTTCAAGCACCCCCAAACCAAGCTATTCAATATGAGATTAAATCAAGCACCATTCAAATATTGTCATCCTTCTATGGCAATACTATTGAAGATCCATACAAACATCTTGATGAGTTTCTCCAAATTTGTTCCACAGTCAAAATCCAAAATTTCTCTGATGATGCTCTTAGATTGACTCTCTTCCCATTCTCTCTTAAAGACAAAGCTAAATATTGGTTAGGAACCTTGGATAGATCAATTGACACATGGGCTCAAATGTAAAAAGAATTTTTGAAGAAATTTTATCCCATTGAGCGAACCAATACCATGAGGAGAGCTATTACTAGATTCACTCAAAATCCTAGAGAACAGATCCATGAAGCATGGGATAGATTGAAAGAATTATTAAGGAAATGCCCACACTATGGTTTATTGAGATGGCAAATTATTCAGGCATTTTATAAGGGTTTAAGTGATAATTATCGTCAAATGGTGGATGCGTCATGCGGGGGGGCCTTTATGAGCAAAAGCTAGGATGAGGCATATGACTTGTTTGAGATGTTAAGTGAAAATTCTATGAGTCATGCCTCGCTTTCCTCGTATGAACGAATGATTGGGTCCACGAAGAGGGAAGGACTTTATGAAGTTAAGAATCAAGGAGAATTGGATAATATGTTGGACATTAATGCCCTTACACAAAAATTGAATAAAATGGAAATGTTGGCGCAAAAGATAGAGAAAGTCGATTTGGTAGCTCAGAAGTTGGATCAGTTGCTATCCATGAATAGACATGAACCTTCTTTCTCTTCTCCCCCTCAATCTCAACCATTCTCAGATTCTAATCATCAAGAAATTTGTGTTCTTTGCTCAAGCACAAATCATGTTGTTACTGATTGTCCCACTGTAGCCTAGCTTCCCCCATTCATCCAAGAACAAATTTTTGCTACTCAGGGCATCTCCTAGCCTGCTTACAATCCCTATTCTAACACTTACAATCTGGGCTGGAGAAATCACCCAAACGTTTCTTGGAAAAATCAGCAAGGACGATCTCTTTCATCTAATCCCTCACATCAACCAATTCATAGACAACCCTTCCAAGCTCCAGCTCAGTCTCAACAAAACTTTGCTTATGCACCTTTTTAACAACATCAACAATCTCAACCCCCATTTTAGCATTCTCAGGCCCCATATCATCAAGCTCAGTCTTTCCAGGGCCTCGCCTTTATGAGCAAAAGCTAGGATGAGGCATATGACTTGTTTGAGATGTTAAGTGAAAATTCTATGAGTCATGCCTCGCTTTCCTCGTATGAATGAATGATTGGGCCCACGAAGAGGGAAGGACTTTATGAAGTTAAGAATCAAGGAGAATTGGATAATATGATGGACATTAATGCCCTTACACAAAAATTGAATAAAATGGAAATGTTGGCGCAAAAGATGGAGAAAGTCGATTTGGTAGCTCAGAAGTTGGATCAGTTGCTATCCATGAATAGACATGAACCTTCTTTCTCTTCTCCCCCTCAATCTCAACCATTCTCAGATTCTAATCATCAAGAAATTTGTGTTCTTTGCTCAAGCACAAATCATGTTGTTACTGATTGTCCCACTGTAGCCTAGCTTCCCCCATTCATCCAAGAACAAATTTTTGCTGCTCAGGGCATCTCCTAGCCTGCTTACGATCCCTATTCTAACACTTACAATCTGGGCTGGAGAAATCACCCAAACATTTCTTGGAAAAATCAGCAAGGACGATCTCTTTCATCTAATCCCTCACATCAACCAATTCATAGACAACCCTTCCAAGCTCCAGCTCAGTCTCAACAAAACTTTGCTTATGCACCTTTTTAACAACATCAACAATCTCAACCCCCATTTTAGCATTCTCAGGCCCCATATCATCAAGCTCAGTCTTTCCAGGGCAAGTATCATCAGCATAACCGTTTCAATCAAGCTCAAGTTCCTTTCCAACCTCAACCTCCTCAGCCCAACTTCAATGAAAAAGTTGATCAACTCCAACAACTAATTCTTACGCAACAACAACTTATTCTTTCTCAGAATCAATCCATTTCTAATTTGGAAGGTCAAATAGGGCAATTAGCCGCAAATAGTATGAGGAGAGAGGTAGGACAGCTTCCAAGCCAACCAGTGGCTAACCCCAAGAATCAACCTCTATACTTTCCCCAAAGAGCTTTGCTTCTTCCTCAACCAAAGCAACCTCAGCCTCCCCCTCCTGTAGGTCCTCAATTTGAGAACGCTAAGGCAATCTCTACTCTTAAGAGCGGGAAGATTCTAGATGATCTTTATAAGGCTAGGGGAGTTGGGATGAGGTCGGCCCAAGAGGCCCAAGATGAGAATGATAGTAAGGAAGAGGAGCCCACGATCGTTGAGGAAAAGAAGAACTCAGACGTTGAAAGAAAGGAAGTTGAAAAAGGGAAATCCAAGATTGAAGAGAAACCCCAAGAGTACATGCCAAAGGTCTCCTTCCCGGATGCACTAAAGTCAAAAGCCAACAAGAAACAACCGGTTCAGCAAAAAGAATTGTTGGAACTATTTAAACATGTGAATATTAACATACCACTTTTGGATGCAATCAAGCATGTAACGGCATATGCAAAATTTCTGAAAGAGCTATGTACACCGAAGAGGGAACCAAAGGCGATAACTCAAAAGATCCGTCTATCTGAGGACGTGAATGTTGTATTGATGAATTATTTACCAAAGAAATTGAAGGACCCCAGAGCTTCGTTGATTTCATGCGATATAGCTGGAGTCACTTTCGATAGGGCATTCGTGGATTTAGGAGCTAGTGTGAATCTCTTACCCACCTTTATTTATGAGCAGTTTGATCAGGGATAATTGAAGCCAACATCAATAATCTTATAATTGGCGGATCGATCAGTGAAAACTCCAAGGGGTCTATTGGAGGATGTTATTATTAAAGTGCATGAATGTTATTTTCCTGTGGATTTTTTGATTTTAGATATGGCCTCATCCAAGAACTCAAACACACACCAATCATTTTGGGATGCCCATTTTTGGCTACCGGTAAGGCGAATATTAATTGCACCACAGGCATGGTGGACATTTCATTTGGAGGTGAGAAAGTTTCGTTGAATGTTTTCAAGGCATCTCAGTACCCAGACCATGAAGAAGAATGCAACGTAATTGTAATATTTGAGGAACTGATTAATGAAAATTTTGATGATATTGAGGACACCTTAGAAGAGGGTGACATGCTTCAGGATTCTCCTCTCTTTTCTGCCCCCTACTTTAAGATAGAGACACTTCCTCTGTTGCAATCTGAACCTGTCTTGCCTTCCCTTGAACATCCTCCTGCTCTGGAACTTAAGCCTCTCCTGGACTATTTAAAATATGCTTATTTGGGACCCGATCAAACTCTACCTGTCATCATTGCCTCCAATCTTACTTCTACTCAAGAATCTCAACTCTTAGATGTTCTAAAGGAGCATAGGGGGGCAATAGGTTGGTCGGTGGCTGACATAAAAGGAATTAGTTCGGATGTCTGCATGCACTACATTTACTTAGAGGACAATGCCAAACCGAGCAGGGAGATGCAGCGCACACTAAATCCAAATATGAAAGAGGTGGTTAAGAAGGAAGTCGTGAAGTGGTTGGATGCCGTGATTATTTATCCCATTTTGGATAGCAAGTGGGTCTGTCCAACACAGGTAGTTACAAAGAAGTCAAGACTGACAGTCATTAAGAATGAGAAAGGATAAGATGTGCCTACAAGACTTCAAACTGGGTGGAGAGTTTGCATAGATTATAGAAAATTGAATTCAATGACGAAGAAAGATCATTTTCCTCTCCCCTTTGTAGATCAGATTTTGGAGAAATTGGCTGGACAAAAATATTTTTGCTTTCTGGATGGATACTACGGTATAATCAGGTTACTATCTACCCGGACGATTAGGAAAAGACTACATGAACGTGTCCTTATGGCACGTTTGCATTTAGAAGAATGCCGTTTGGGCTTTGTAATGTCCCTGCCACCTTTCAGCGGTGTATGATGGTGATCATTTCTGAAATGGTGGGAGAATTTTTAGAAATTTTTATGGATGATTTTTCAGTATTTGGTGAAACATTTGATGGATGCTTGGAAAATCTTACAAAGGTGCTGAAAAGGTGCATAGAATCTAATTTAGTGCTAAGTTGGGAGAAAAGCCATTTCATGGTAAGAGAAGGGATAGTGCTAGGCCATGTTGTTTCTGAATGGGGAATAGAGGTCGATAAAGCTAAAATCGATTTAATTTCTAATCTTCCTCCCCCAACATCTGTTAAAAAAATCTACTTTTTTCTTGGCCATGCTGGATTCTATAAAAGATTCATTCAAAACTTCTCTACCATTGCTCGTCTGCTCACTCAGCTTCTAGCCAAAGACACTCCTTTCCTACTAGATGATTATTGTTTAAAGGCATTCCATTCTCTAAAAGCGGCACTCACTCAAGCCCCAATTCTTCAATCTCTAGATTGGTCCCTGCCCTTTGAAATAATGTGCGATGCCTTAGATTATGTCATAGGAGTTGTCTTAGGACAAAGAATTGATAAGAAACCCGTGGTGATCTATTATGCAAGTCGCACCCTTGCTCATGCTCGGATGAACTATACCAACACAAGGAAAGAATTATTAGCTATTGTTTTTGCCCTAGAGAAATTTCGCTCATATCTTTTGGGGGCTAAAGTTATTGTTTATTCCAATAACTCTACATTAAAGTATTTGCTCTCCTAGAAGGACGTTAAACCTTGTTTGATTCACTGGATTCTCTTGCTACAAGAATTTGACCTTGAGATCAAAGACAAGAAGGGGTTAGAAAATGTTATTCCTGACCATCTTTCTCATATTGTCATACCAACTAGCACTCCCATGAATGATTCCTTTGTTGATGAGCATCTTCTTTCTATATCTCACACTTCAACTCCCTAGTACGCTCACATTGTTAACTACTTGGCAGTAGGACAAATTCCAGGTGGGTGGACTAAGCAGGAAAAGGATCACTTCTTTTCTAAGGTCAAATATTATTTATGGGAGGACCCTGAGATATTTCATATGGGTCCTGATCACGTAATCAGAAGGTTTGTCTGCGAAGAGGAGCAACAATCTGTGTTGAATTTTTGTCAGAATCTAGCATGTGAGGGACATTTTTTCGGTAAGAAGACTGCGGTAAAAGTTTTGCAAAGTAGATTTTATTGGCCCACTTTATTTAAAGATTCTTATGAATTTGTAAAAACTAGTTTGAGATGTCAAGCGCTGGACAATAATTCAAAAAGAGATATGATGCCACTAAATCTCATTTTGGTAGTCGAAATTTTTGATGTTTGGGATATAGATTTTATGGGACCGTTTCCACCATCTTTTAGGAATGAATATATCTTGGTGGCGGTTGACTATGTTTCCAAATGGATTGAAGCTATAGTCACGAGGACCAATGATCATAAGGTTGTGATGAAGTTTGTAAAGAAAAATATTTTCTCTAGATTTGGTTGTGCGAGGGCTATCATAAGTGATGGGGGTTCTTATTTTACAAATTCTCAATTCTGAGCTTTACTCCGCAAGTATGGTATCACTCATAAGCTCGCCACCCCCTACCATCCCCAAACTAGTGGTCTGGTAGAAGTTTCCAATAGGGAGATCAACAACATTTTACATAAGACTGTTCGACCTGATAGGAAAGATTGGTCTGATAGACTAGATGATGTATTATGGGCCTATAGAACTGCATTCAAAACTCCCATTGGCATGTCACCTTATCATCTTGTCTTTGGAAAAGTCTGCCACCTACCCGTTGAATTAGAGCATAGAGCATATTGGGCCATTAAACAAGTTAACTTTGATCTCATTCAAGCTAGATCCCAACGAGCTCTGCAAATAAATGAACTTGAGGAACTACGCAACGAAGCCTATGAGAATTCTAAAATTTATAAAGCTAAAACCAAAGCTTTTCATGATAAACACATTCATAGAAAAACTTTGCTTGCTAATTAAAAGGTTTGGCTTTTCAATTCATGGCTGCACTTGTTCCCACCTAAACTGAAATCCAGATGGGATGGACCGTTTGTTGTTATCAAAGCATTTAACCACGGAGCTGTTAAAATCTTGAATCCTCAAAATGGTCATATTTTCACTATTAATGGTCAAAGACTTAAACCTTACTTGGAAAATGAACAGTTAATGTCAAAAGAATCAATTGCCTTATGTATCTAGAATAAATATTCTTAAGCTTTCATGCGTCTGGCTGAAGACGGAAAACTTAGCGCTTCCGGGAGACAACCCAATATTTTTGTTATTTGATATTTTATTTTTAGTGTGTTTTTCAGTAGACAGGTCGAGTCCAGGAAATGACGCTGTCACCGTCCATATCAATGAAGGAGTTTCGCCCTACATATCAGGTTGTCTCTTTCCTACTCAGCAATATTTATTGTTACATTGTTCGGTTATTTTTATTGCTTACATATGCCATTGAGGACAATGTCATTCAAGTTGGGGGGGGAGAGAAAATTTTCATTATACATATAGCACAACCTGACAGGAGTTCTTGCATGATGTCCTGCATATGATTGTCCTGCATTTCTGCGTAAAAGTGAAAAAGATGAAATCCCCGACTAAGTTTTCTTGACTCATGCTTGAATTGAAAGTAACTCTAGAATATAAAAGACTAGGGAGAAGGATGATAGAAAATTTATTTGATCTAGCCATGAAAAACTGAATTAAAAATCTATCTAAAGTCCTTTAGCACTTTAAAAGAAGAAAAAAAATAAATCACCTTGCACGCTAATGAAACAAGCAGGACAAGCCTTCTGTTACTTCGGGTATGGGGTCTGATACTCTACACTTCTTGAGGAAAAGATGTTTTTGATAAAGCTTTATGCCAAGTCTATCAATCAAATAAGTGTAAAAGCACAATGAAAAAAAATACCATGAAAATGCCCCTGATCCAAGTAACCGGGCCTACTTCTCCTAAGGTAAGAGTTGAGGTTCGCGTCAAACAGTGAAGGGTTGTGCAGCATCATGTATGTATGAATTTTTTTTTGAAAATAGGTAGATAGAAACTACTGTACTCATTGCTCAGATCTAGGAGGTGCAGAGTTGAAAGGCACTTGCTTGGAATAACAAATGGGGGATACAATTATCTTCGCTGTGGATTTAGTATTACACATGCATAAGTGCTACTGAGCTTTGGGTTGCATTCTTAGTCATGTCCCTAAATTTTTAACTTAAGGCTAGTATGCATTAATGCTTCTTGATTTCTAATCTTTGGTTGATTTTATAAAGGAAGAGCTAGATATGGAGGTATAAACTTTACAAACTCTTGTTGGTCCTAAATTTTAATTTTAATTTGCATTGCTGAGGGACTAGCAATGAGTAAGTTGGGAGGTGTGATGAATGCTCATTCTTTCATGATAATCTATGTCAAACACATCATTTCCTATGCACATAATTAGCTAATTATGCATAGTTTACAGTTAATCTCAACCTCACATTAATCGGGCTATTCACGCAAATTAACTTAATTTGTAGGTAATTATTCAATGAAAAGAGGTTGAGGGTAATGGGAATTAATTTCCCATTACATAATTGTAATCATTCATGGTTTATTTGCGCAAAACAATAATTCTTAATGTGCTTAATCTAAATTATGTGTGTGCAGGACGTCAAAGACTATTGCTAGAAAGGCCAGGGGTGAAGCTGTCAAAAGATCAAGCAAGGGGATGCCCTACGGCGCCCCCCTCCTTTCTCTCCACCTTTGACCAAGTCAAGCAGCCACCATCTATTTTATGGGAGAAAAATGATTAGGAAAGGGATTTTTATAGAATTATCTTGTGGAGAAAATCAAGGAGAGAAAATAGGAGATTCCTCTCCCATTAGGAAAGCGGCCCTCATCCCCACATCCAACCCTAATCTCCTCCAATCCTAGACCTCCATCTTCTAACATAATCTCGACCCTCCATTCTCCTATAAATAGCCCAGATTAATTGGAGAAGAGGGAGTTCTTCTTTTTCTTTAGCTTAGAATTATTTTCCTCTTTTCTTCCTCTCTCCCCCTAGCATAGGCCGCCCTTTTCCTTCCTTTTCTGTTCCTCTTTTCATCTTGCTCTTTTAATGAACGTTCTTCATTTTAAAAGCTCTAGAATTTATTATTCTTCGTCGTTAGTTAATTCTACTTTGTTTTCAAATTATCATCTAGTTTTTAAAGTTGAATTTTTTATATTTTACTGCTCATCTCATACCTGTGTCCCTATGTTCTTCTCACCTTTTCTCCCCCTTCTGATCTTTTTCTCCCTCTTCTCTCTTCACCAAAGTTCTTCCTCTCTTTAGGTTTTTCAACTTCGTCTTCTTCGTCATCCTCCAATTCTTCTTGCTTTCAAAGTTATTTCATTTTTTTCTTGCTCAATTTTTAGTATTTCTATTTTACTGTTTTAAAACTCTCATCTCTCTCCATCTCCCTTATTCTTCTCCATTCACATAGATAGGTAGCCTTTCTTATTGTTCTTGTTTCTTGCTTTCACCATTAATTTTCACACATCCCTCTCCCTATTTCTCTCTTGGATCTCTCCACAATTTCCCTTTTCACGACGGCGTGCACACCAAGGCGGAGCGGTGATCAAAGGCTCGGCGAGGCGTGGATGACGACGGCTTCTTCCTCTACCTCTTCCCATGACATTCTCCTTCAAAGCGGGGTGATCCACTCAAAGGCTCGACACGGAGGAGACGGCGGCGTTCTTCATGATATCTTGGCTATAGTTTTTCCTTTCTTGTTCATAATTTTTCATTAGTTGTAATTTGCCTTTTCATAGACGTTGTAATTTAAATTCTTAGCAATAACAATTTCATTTATGCAAATTATCTTTCTTTTCTTCCTCTCTACCTCTTCCAATATTCTCTTCTTCAACCCTCCAACATTCTTTAGTTAGATTTAATTCCAGGCAATTTAATTTCAGGCACTTTTAATTTTAATTTTCAATAACTCACTCAAACATTGATTTCAAAACACAAGAGTTTTCAACTTAATAAAAGATCTTCCTCCTCGTGTGATCGACCCGTATTCATCACTCTACTTTGATTGAAAATATTTTTAGTGAGTGAGTGCGGATAAATATTTTGAATTTGAGCACGGTATTATTTTTTAACGACAAGTGTTTGTGAAACATCAGTTTCTGACATTTAGGTCGAGGGATTCCTGGTCGAGTTATCGAGGAATCACCCATAGACAATATGGGGTTCATGACAGTGAGGTCGTGACTATACTCTTAGACCGCATGGTCTTGCATGGGCCTTCATCAGCAAGGACGGGCCTTCATGACAGTGGTGTTGTCACACCCTGAGATTTCAGCAGAAATAAGTCAGGAACATGAATAGTCGGCAAAGTAAGCCTCCAACAATCAAGACAATCATAACGCCACACGCATTCATACAAAAGCATAAATAATATACGCAACATCATAAGATCAAAAACCTTCAACTTTATTAAATAAGAAATCAGAGTTACAACTGAACATTGACTCAATTGACAGCAAGACTCACTAGACTCAAGAAAATAGAAAATTACATAGACATGATCAACTTTACCACCTATTGCAGCAAATAATCCTGAATTAACATAATAGACTCAAGTTGACCGACTATCTAGGGTTCTTCTCAATCTTCAATCGCTCTCAAGACCACCACTGGAATGATCCGACTCTGATCCACTAGAGCTTCTTGAAATGTTGGAGAAAGTAGGAAGTGAGCGTACGCGCCTAGTAGGCATCTTCGTGTCATCATGTCGACATAGTTTATATGATTAATGCTTTAGCTCTAGATGGTGTAATAATGAAAGAAAGTGTGATAAATCATGCGGTAAAAATAATAGTAACAAGTAGGAAGATTAGCCGTGAAGTGCGATATTCAAAAATGTATGAGCATGATCTAGCAAGAATGTAAATTGGCCTTTCAATGAAGAATGTACTATTTCATAACCTTAAGAAGGCTATGCACAGGAATGTACTGTCATGTGACAAGCATGTAACGGGAATGTACTTTCCAAGCAAGTAAATGTAATTTCATGAATTGCCTCGTGGACTTGGCTAGTTTATAAAGAAAGTACTCCCAGCGCAATATGATGCCAGTAATTATTATACTCCATGACTTTCAGTATATTTCTGACCTTCTGCCATGGGGGCTAGACTGGAGCCCTTGGACACCCTCTATGCCCGCACTTGCATCTTCAGGTTATAAATCTAGTTATTTCGACGAGAATATCAACAAGTTCGGTGAAGAATGTTAAATTCAATAATTTCCTTTGGGTGATAGTAAACAAGGCAAGAATGTACCAGATTCTTGGAAAGATGTCAAGAATGAATTAAAGGGACGTTGTGCTACGGAAGGATTTTGGCAGAATAACGGCATCTTTCTTAATTTCATAGTTTATTAATGACTTGGTAAGTACTGTTTCAGATTCCAGACAATCAGAAGGTCATCTGAGACGGCAAACAGAACACAACCAACCCTTTGGTCATACCTTTGGGTTGGACAGTTTTTGATAGAACGCAGTTGGACCAGGACCGCTATCATGGGAACGCGGTCAGGTGGAGGCCCGCGTTCAGGTCAAGAAATCTATCAACCAAGGAAAAATCAGTCGACTGAAATAGGAGTTCAGTCGACATGGAACATGCATCGGTCGACTGAAACAGAATATCAGCCTACTGAAAATAGCCAACCACATTGGACGGACACGGTCTTTTGGCCGCAGCGATCTATAGAATGTGGTTGCTCGATGGGCCACGTTTAGGATAGACCATAAAAACACGAAGTGCTCATCAACTTTTGGGTTTTTAGGGTACAACCGGCTCAGCGTCCTAGCGGGAATCCCATACTCACAGAGACTTACGGAGGCCTTGAAACAAGAATACCTAGTCCGGTAGAAGGAATATTTGACGGAGAGGCATTCAAGTCCAAGTGAGTGTTCCTATCAAGTGCAAGTGACTAATAGCAAACGCACTAAAGTACGGGCTATGTACAAGTAACTATGAAGGATAGAAAGTAAGAGTGAATGTGTCAAAACATAGACCGATATGTAAGAAGTTCCATCAAAAGAATGAAGGTCCCTTTAGTACAAAACTATAGGGTTTTCCATGTGAAATTAGCATATGATGAAAATAACCTTTTAAAAATATGATATGGCATAAAACAGAAACAGAATGAAAATTAGCATAGATACTACTATACACATGAAACTTGATCTGGGCACTATTTGGGGTGAATAGTACCCAGATCGCAGTTCTCCCACTGCCAACTTCTGGAAGGCGTAGTTGGTCGGCGATAGCTACTAAGGTCGCAGCTTCGGTTAGACCGTGCTCTTCCTGTCGTCAGACAGAAACCAATCTGGTCTTGTAGAGCCCTTTTCTATGGTAAATAATAATGCAACTAGTACGAAACTGAGAGGGAAAGCATGCTAGCACGTAAATAATGCATGAAAGGGCATGAAATCAACCAAAGTTATTATCTTTTCTATTAATGTTGCATAGATAGCATGAACTAGAAATCTAATGCGTGATCATGAAAAAATTTAAAATACTTCATGCATGAAGCATGAAAACAAGAAGGAAGAAAGGGTTTTTATTCCTAACTTCAAGTTTAAGCTGATGATGTGACAACCTACCTCTTGGGTTGTTCCTAAACCATAAATTGATCGCCAGAAGTGAGCCCTTGTTCCTGCGCGTCATGCGTGGAACCAGCTTCTTCCTCACGCTCTATCTCCTTAGTTGATCATCCTCCTAACAGGAAAATTGGAGGGATGTTTGAAGATGCGAAGGAGAACAATAAGTTGTAAAGGAAGAACTTGAGAAGACAGTGTTTTACCTCTATTCAGCACGATCCAAAACCTAGGGTTCACGTCGGATTATTTTGGTCCTATTTATAGGGAACGGCCTAGGGTTAGGGATTTAATTCGAACTAGGATCCTTATTTGGTGTCCAGTCGATCTCCTAAGAGTCCTGAGTAAGTTTTCCTTCTAGATCACCTCGAATCATGGCCAAATCATGGAAAAAAACTTGAGTTTTTCATGATCAATCCACTTGCCGTTTTTCGAACCAGAACGCGGTTGAGAGATGACTACTTTCTCCAAGACACGGGCGCGCGATAAGCCGCGACCTTCCCGACTTTATCGAAATTAGATTTTTTATCCTAACTCAACCTCTATTTTCCCCCTATTTCCCTATTTTGATTAGGGAACTTATCCCTATTACGTCTCTAGGGTTTAAGCTTGGGCCAAAAGGCTCAAATTTAGGTTTTAAGGCCCTTTTTAAGTGGGCTTAGTTATCTAGTTGATAGCTGGGCCATTAATCAAAGGTTTTAACTTATTAACCCATTATTTATCCTATTTAAGTGCTTAAATAAATCCATTTAAATTTATAAAAATTCCAAAAAATGTTAGGGGCGCTACACCCTCTCCCACTTAAAAAGAATTTCATCCCCAAATTCATTACATGAGAATATGGAGGTGCCTTTCACTTACAGTCAAACATCTCTAGGAATTTTCTGCGCATTGCTTCTTCCATTTCCCATGTAGCTTCTTGCTCAAGGCACTTATTCCACTGGTCCTTTACCATGGGAATGGTCTTGTTTCTGAGCTGATGTACCTCATGATCAAGTATTTTATGTGACTTTTGCTCGTACGTCAGGTCCTTCTAAATTACAAGATCGTCATGACTTATAATATGATGTGGGTCATAAATGTACCTTTTTAGCATTAAGACGTGGAACACGTCATGTACTTTAGATAATTGAGGTGGCAAAGCTATCCGATAGGCAACTTCGCCAACCCTTTCTAGAATTTCAAAAGCGCCAATAAATCTCGGAGTAAGCTTGCCTTGATGCCGAATCTTCTAATTCCACGACCTGGGGAAACCTTGAGGAACACATGGTCTCCAATTTGAAATTCCAAGTCTCTTCTTCTAATGTCAGCATATGCCTTTTGTCTTGATTGCGCCATCTGAAGACTTTCTCTGATATGTTGTATCTTTTTTGTCGTAATCTTGACTAGTTCATGGCCTAGAAGTTGTTTCTCCCCAACTTCATTCCAGCAAATTGGTGAACGACAACTACTTCCATACAGTGCTTCGAATGGTTCCATTTGAATGGTAGCTTGGTAACTGTTATTGTAGGCGAACTCGACTAGAGGCAAATGGTCGTGCCAACTTCCACCAAAATATATAACACAGGTCCTGAGCATATCTTCCACCACTTGGTTTGTTCTTTTTGTCTAGCCATCCGTCAGGGATGAAATGTTGTGCTAAAACTTAGTCTTGTCCCCAAGGAATGTTGTAGACCTTTCCAGAAATGTGACGTGAAGCACGGGTCTCGATCAGATACTATCGTGACTGGGACTCCGTGTAGTCGGACAATCTCCTTGATGTATAATGCTGCTAATACATCCACTGTCCATCGACTCTTAATGGGCAGAAAATGTGCAGACTTTGTCAGTCGATCATTTATCACCCATATTCCATCATGTCTGCCTCTTTTTTTTGGCAAACTTATGATGAAATCCATCAGTATAACTTTCCACTTCCACTCGGGGATTTCCAAGGGATGTAGTTTTCCAACGGGCTTTTGGTGTTTCGCCTTGACTTGTTGCCAAGTTAAGCAGCGAAAAATAAAATCCGCCACTTCTCTTTTCATATTGGGCCACCAAAAGTTCATTTATAGGTCTTGATACATCTTGGTAGCTCTAGGGTGAATCGCATATCTCGACCTGTGAGCTTCTTCCATAATCAACTTCTTTGTCTCTGCAAGATCTGGCACACAGATCCGACCTCAGAATAATAATCTTGAATCAGTCGTAACAGAGAAATCTGGCCGTTGTTCAATGTTGGTTCTTATCTCAACCAGTGTAGGGTCATCTTCTTACAGCTTCGCTAAATCTTATATCAATGTTGGTTGTGACCGGATGTGGGCGATGATAATGTTGTGTCCCCTGTGGTTCTGAAGTTTTGATGATGACAAATATTTTGTCTCTTTATAAATGACCGAGATCACTTAATTGTGATGCACTCATTGATGATGCCATCACTTATAAAAAGTATGAAATATGTCAGAACAAGTTCTAAAGATAATTCAAGAAGACATGAAAAGAAAATCAACGGTCAACTCCAATTAACAGTAAGTCAATCTCTGGTAAAACATTCCATTTCTTCATGAAGACAGTTGTGTGTATTTCATCGAACAGTTGGTGTGCATGTCATTACTCTATGCATCAAGGTCGATGCTATTCTTGTAAGGCAATTGTGTCTCATGCATCAGGTCTGTGCTAGTATGGCTATATCCTAACTAAGGTCCGTGCATGTGATCATACGGTAGGTGCAACTTTTGCCATTGCACTAACCTTAGTCGGTGCATGTTTGTGATTCATGCATATAGGTCGGTGCAATTTGCTCTTTGGTTCAAGCAACGTCAGTACATAGCTTAGTGTTTCATGCATTGAACGTCTATGCATACCGTGTTGTTAAGTAGACAACATCGGTGCATATTCAGTTGGTTTGTATATGTATTCTGTGCGCGTCTGAGTAGTGCTTGCATTTGGTCTGTGCAAGTTTAGGTGTCCAAGGACTCAGGTCAGTGCAGCATCTGCTTTTAGCATTAAGTTGGTGCATATGTCCACTAGGTCGCATTGTAGGTCTGTGCATATGCCGCATCTCCAGTGAACCAGGTCTGTGCAATGGTTGTTCCGTGCATGATATCATAGGTGCATACCTTTACATAGCGAGAGTGAAGTCGGTGCATCTTTACTCTGCTGCCATCAAAGTCTTTGCATATATCACTGTACGCACGTCACGATCGGTGCACATTTTTTTCAGGCGCATTGAGGGTCTCTGATTGTCCAGATCCAACGATCTGCATGAAGCTCATCCCTTCTCTACACGAGCAAGTCAATGCAACGTTATTGCCAGCACGACTACTCTAGCAAGTTGGTGCAATGCCTTCGCCAGCACGACCAGGTTGATGCAATGTCTGGTCTCGAGAGAACAAGGTCGGTGCAACGTGCGAAGCAACTCGGTGCAAACTTTGCTCAGGATAGAAAACTAAGTCGGTACATGCATTTATATGGAACTTAAGCACGCAAGTGATCAATTGAGGAAAACCATGTTTCGAGCATATTATGTGCACCTGAGTACCTTACTTATGAGGATCAGAAGAATAGGAGCACGTGAGAAAAGCAGAACAAACAACTGGCACGTGATCCAAGGCTGATCATTATTCGAAAAAGCTGCCACGTGGATAGCTAAACATTGAGATTCTGACTCGTGGCTAAAAGCTTCCTGAAACTTCTTGGCGGGAACGAGCCGTCCACACGCTGAGTACGTGAGCTCGTGGGTACTAGTCAAAATGAATATAAAAGACCTTCCTCCTGCGAACAAGACATAATTTGAGGAGAAGAAAAAGTGAAGAACATGAATCATCTGAGAGCAGTGGCAGAGCAGAGAGAAAATAGAGAAGTAAGAATAGAGCAGCTAGAGAGAAGTGTACGAGAGCCAGCAGCAGAAGAAGAAAAAGGAAGTGAAGAAAGAGCGAGAGAGCTGAGAACTGAAGAGAGAACGAGAGAGAGTTGATAAGAGTGGTCGAGATCGAAGCAGCCGGTTCTTAATGTGAAGATCTGTAGTCATTGTTCTAGGATCAAATCCTGAACAGTCCTGCTCCAGTTGGAGCTACATTTTCTTTCCTTCGTTTGCATTTTCCTTTGATCATTTTCTGATTTCACTTTGTTCTTTCAATTCTCTAGTTTGAGGTCGGGGTTCCTCCTGTGGTCTCAGGAGAAGGGAGATCTGTTCTCCGATTTGCTAGTGACTGGGTGTCGCTAGTGGTTTCCTCCGGTTTGGAGGAAGGGAGGTTTGGTCCTTCGGTTTGCAAGTGACTAGGTGTCGTTTGTGGTTTCCCTCTGGGTTTCAGAGGAAGTGATATTTGTTCTCTGATTTTCTAGTGACTGTGTGTCACTAGTGGTTGCCCTCCGGGGTGGAGGAAGAGAGGAGTGTGTTCCTCTGGGTCAAGCTGTTTGGCAGCGTTTGTTGCAGACTGAGTCTGCATCTTACTTTTTGCAAGGGAAGCCTCACTCCGGTTTGGAGTGAGGGGTGGACGTAGGTCTGGAGGACCGAACCACCTAGAAAATCTTGTCTATCGTGGTTTGCTTTGTGCGTTCTTCCATATCATCTATCTCCCCTTCACAGGTTTTGTGTGCTTGATTATATGTGTGATCTTGGGGAGTTATTATGAATGTGAAGTGTTTATTCATACGCTCAGTAGAATTACAACTCATGTGTGAGCCTGAGTTTCTCAGTTCACGGTTGTGATGAGAAGCTCAGTTGTCTTATTAGTTTATATTGAGTTCTGTTAAAAGTTTCCTCTGTGTGTCAGCTTACGTTTGGGTACTTGAAGGGTTGGTAGAGTGCTCATCATTACATCAGCCTGGTCCTCAATTAGTACTCGATACTGTGTCTGTCAGATTTATGTTTTGTGTGAGCTAGTATTTTAGCCTGTGCTTTCATGTGTCAACTGAAGAGTGCTTAATTGACTAAGCAATCTAAGATTTTAATTCCGCAATAGTTTTTGAACGGGGATTCATTCACCCCCCCCCCTCTGAATCCGTGCTTTGCAATCCAACAAGTGGTATCAGAGCGGGTTACTGGCTTTACAGATCTAACGATCTGTAGTAATTCCTGGTGTTTCTCGGTGGTTTCTTCCTCTATTCACCGTTTACTATTATTGATCGTCTGCTTCCAATTTGCCAATGGCTCATCCTCTAGTTTTTAATGGATCTGACTTCCCTAACTGGCTTGGCAGTCTGTGCACATTCATGAATTCAGTGAATCCTAACCTCTGGAATCTTGTTTCCAAAGGTCCACACAGAATGCCTAAAGATTTATCCAAATGGACGAACAAACATAGAATGAAAAACAATGAAAATATGAGAGTTCTCAGCATTTTAAGAAGGACTGTTGATTCTGACATTTTTCCATTTGTTACAAATTGCAGGTCTGCTAAAGATATCGTGGACAAATTGATGGCAGCCTATAAGAGAAGTGATGACACCTGCTTGAAGGTTAATGAGAGCAACCATAGCAGTGATCAAGATGAGTTCGAAGATGCTGAAGAGGTAAACAATTCATTCTCTAGTTACACTTTAAATGATTGGGAAGATGCTTATGCCAACCTGTTATAATCTTATGAAAAACTAGGGAAGAAGAATAAAATCTTGAAGAAGAAATTAAATAATCTAGAGAACCCTAACTCTGGAGGCGAAGACATTGAAAGTCTGAAAACTGAAAATGAAATATTCAGAAGACAATTATCGAATCTAGATGCAATCAATTCGGAACTTGATCATGTCAAATCAGAAAATGGAATACTCAAAAAACAATGTCAAGAATATGAACAAAGATTAATCAATCTTGAAAGTGAAAATAGATTGATCACTGAAAAGTTCGAGGCTGTCAGAGCTGTCAATTTGAAGTTTCAGAAAAACCTTGAAAGATATGAACCAGAAAACCAGCAAGAGATTGTTAAGGAAAACCAGAGTTTCCTAGGTGATGTATTGTTTGATGATGATAAGCTTGAGGAGGAGAACACTAAAATGAAAGCAGAAATTGAGAGATTGAAACATTTAAACACTACTTTATCTGACAGATTATTGACAATTGAAAAAGGTAAGTGTGTAATGTTGGATAGCTCAGAAGATCTGGCATGTCTTAAAACTGAATTTGAAAATCTCAGAACTGTCAATGCCTCATTGAATGAAAGACTGGCTCAGAGTGAAAAGGAAAACACAAACTCTAGTCTACTCATTGTAGTTCTGGAAAATGAAATTAAGGATCTAAAACTTTCCCTGTCTAAATTTGTTAAAGGACAAGAAAACCTGGATAAGCTGCTGGGAATGAAAGTAAACTTTCAGAAAGAGGGGCTGGGTTTTAATCCAGTTAATAAGAAGAGCTTTGGGAATAAAATTCATACATCATTTGTAGCTAGCTCAGAACAAACCAGCATCAAAACTCCATTAGCTTTTCAGTTCACATCACAGAAAAATCCAAATCTAGCTAATGGTCAGAAAAAACTAAAACCTACTGAAAAAGCTAAAAGAAAGGGAAATTTGCAGAACAAAGCTACAAACACTCATGTGCATGATGTTCATAACTTAAACTCCCATACACATACATACAAAAAGAAAATGGCATGTCATTACTGTGGTATGTATGGACACTTCATGAATGATTGCTTAGTAATGAAGAAGGACGATTTGAATTTCAGTAACATGCATGCTTGAAAATCTCATGATAGAAATCCTGCATTTTAGAGAAAGAAATTTCGATGTCCTCATTGTGGTAAAGTAGGACACACGGCTGCACAATGCTGGCATGTTCATGCACAAACCAGAGCTTATGGTTATCATACTATGCACCAGCATGTCTTTGATAAAAATAAATTTGCTTCACATGGCTGACACATTGTGTGCTTTAACTGTGGCAAGGGAGGCCACATAGCAGCCCACTGTTGGCATGCTCAGGGAAGGAGATTTAACTCTGAATTTGTTAAACTTCCTATAAATCAAAATACTTTTAGTAGAAATTAATCTATTTTCAAAGAAAAATCCATTTCATGTTTTGAGTGTGGAAAGCCAGGCCACAAAGTTGCTGATTGCTGGCTGGCAAGGAATAAAAGACAAAATGCACATGTAGATAACAGAAATCTTCATGCACATAGATTCCATGCTCACGTTAATGTGCACAATAGGAAGAACACAAAACTTGTTATCTAATGTCGTTATTGTGGAAAGAATGGACATTCTATGGATAACTGTCATATACTGAGATTTGATGATTTTCATGCTCAAAGATTGCTGAGAGCACCCTTTAAAGGTGCAACTGTCAGTTCAGGACCCAAGACCTTTTGGGTACCTGCTTGTGCGAAATAAAGGATATTTTACAGGTGTGCCTTGGTGGAAGGAATAAAAGGGGGTAAATAAGCCAAGGCACCTAAATGTGGTAAACCCCAATTCTGCACTCTTCCAGGTTTGTTATCTGAATTCCTTTTGATTTTGTCCCCAAAGCTGCATGTCTAGATAGATCTGTCAATGCACAAGTTTACACTTCATGTTTACATTCGCATTGCTTTTTTCTTTGGTATGTTTCCTTAGTGTTGCATTCATGGGATAAAAAGGCTGACTAATTGATATATCAAATGGCGATTGTGGAAGGATGGGTTAAGCCTATCTGGAAACTTTCCCCATGCGTGATGGTGATTCTTATGGTCTATGCTCTTCGCCAAGTATCAATTGTCAGTCTGCATGAATTTGAATCATAGATTGCATTCATTGAAAACTCTGTTCATAATTGAAAATTCATAAAGATTGTTTGACCTGGAAGCTTTCATATGATAACATTTTGAGAGATTGATCATGTGTTCTATCTGGTCAAATTTACTCTGGATACATTTTAGTCATAAATGTTATCTCTTGCCTGAACTTCTTGTTTACTTGATATCTTGATGCATATAAGGCTCACATGCATATGCTCATGCTCAGCAATAGTGCATTTATATAAGACTACAGTTGCATCTCATTTTTATGCTTCACCCAGAGGGTACTCCGCCAAGTGCCATGGGTATTTTTCCACTTAAGGCAGTCTAGATAATCATGAGCATAAATCATAAAGTCTTGCGCTAAGCTTGCATGTGTTGCATATAATCAGGGGGAGTTAATCAGGGTAATTCTTGTGTCTCACACATATGTGCTTACATCATGTCTCATGCATATTGTCAGGGAAGCTTTCGAAAGTTCTGAATCTGAATCATGTCAAACTGATAGTCAAGTTCATTTACCCAAGCTGCTAAAATCCGTCATCTTTTCTTATAAGAAGCAGTGATGTACCTTGAATGTATTGCGGGTTTAAACCTAATGAACCTTAGAGATTAAAAACAAAAACTCAATGAAAAAGGATCATGAAACACTTTTAATAGTTCTCAACCAACTAGCACATATCATGTCTTTTGGAGTCTTTCTAAATCTAATATTGTCTAGACTCAGGTTGATTTGGTTGAGAAAACCCGGAAGCTTGTATTATTTTTAAACAACACTCTCTGAAAATCAAATGAGCAGCTGTGTTAAAAAGATAAATCATACATGCCAATGGCAGAGCAATGATTGAATGCACTGAGAAACTGGGTACTTCATCAAGGAAATGGAGACAAACTCATGTCATGAAGTACTTCAAGTTATCTATGTTCAGAAAATCATTAAAGGTTAGTCTCACTAAGTATCTAGAGGTACTGGAGTCTGATAAACGTGTACCCTTACAAGAAAGGTGAACACTAAACTTGAAATAGAATAGTAAACCCTACTTAGTAACTAGGAGCACTGGCATCTGATAAACATGTGCTCTAATGTCAAAAGGCAAGGTTATACTTGACTGTTCTAAAAGAGTAAGGAAAAGAATAGAAAAATTGACACTGCTCCTCTAAACTTTAGATCAGAACTGTGCTTTTGTTTAATCCCAATACATGTTCTGGTTTCTCTTGTTAGATACACCGATGTTTAGATAATTAAGATGAAGCAAGACAAAATCTGATATGCATCATGTTCTTCTGGTTCACCACTATTAAGAGTTCACACTGATTGCTTTTCCATAGAGTGAAGTGGCTATTTTCTAACTTTCATAAATTTTAAACCACATAATTGTTGTATGCATTAATCTGAATTCTTATACTAGAAGAACATGTGCTCGGTTTGCCTTGTCAATGAACAACCATTCAGTTTGTCTATCAGATTTTTCTTCTTCTGTCTGAGTCAATTGCATGGTCTTCATGTCATGGTTTCATTCATATAGTCAACTACATATCATTCATATTGCATATTCCAAATAATTTGTTTGAGTGCATTCATTCAGGGGGAGCATAAGAAAACTCAAACATTGATATTCATGGTATTAATCCAAGGGGGAGAATTCTTGAATGTCCTTGTGGTTCAGCTATGTCACAAGAGAGTATCTGTTCAGGGGGAGTTTTTGAATCATTACCTCTCTTTCACCAATAATGATCATTCCTTTTTGATGTTGTCAAACGGGGAGAATTTGTGTGGGTCATTTGTCTTGAGTGTTCATTGCATATTTCATACATGAATGCTCATATTGGCTTAATCATCATGATTTCATACTTGAATGCTCATATTGGCTTAATCATCATGCTGAATCTATTACAATGACTCATAATATTGCCATCATCAAAAAGGGAGAGATTGTTGTGTCCGCTGTGGTTATGAAGTTTTGATGATGACAAATATTATGTCTCTTTATATATGACCGTGATCACTTAATTGTGATGCACTCATTGATGATGTCATCACTTATAAAAAGTATGAAATATGTCAGAACAGGTTCTAAAGATAATTCAAGAAGACATGAAAAGAAAGTCAACGGTCAACTCCAATTAACAGCAAGTCAATCTCTGGTAAAATGTGAATCAGCTTCTGACAGGTAAAGTCAATGAACATCCAAGTCTGATACATGTTCAGGTCAGTACAGATATCTCAGACTTCCATTTGGTTGCATATAAAGTCTGTGTTAGCTTTACGTGAGGTCTGTGCAGCGTTTTGGGTCTATGCATGCTGAAGGTCCATGCACATTCCATTTCTTCATGAAGACAGTTGTATGGATTTCATCGAACAATTGGTGTGCATGTCATTACTCTATGCATCAAGGTCGATGCTAGTCAAGTAAGGCAACTGTGTCTCATGCATCAGGTCTGTGCTAGTATGGCTATATCCTAACTAAGGTCCGTGCATGTGATCATACGGTCGGTGCAACTTTCACCGTTGCACTAACCTTAGTCGGTGCACGTTTGTGATTCATGCATACAAATCGGTGCAATGTGCTCTTTGGTTCAAGCAACGTCAGTACATAGCTCAGTGTTTCATGCATTCAACGTCTGCTCATACCGTGTTGTTAAGTAGACAATATCGGTGCATATTCAATTGGTTTGTATATGTATTCTGTGCAAGTTTAGGTGTCCAAGGACTCAGGTCAGTGGAGCATCTGCTTTTAGCATTAAGTCGGTGCATATGTCCACTAGGCCTCATTGTATGTCTGTGCATATGCCGCATCTCAGTGAACCAGGTCTATGAAATGGTTGTTCCGTGCATGATATCATCGGTGCATACCTTTACATAGCGAGAGTGAAGTCGGTGCATCTTTACTCTACTGCCATCAAAGTCTTTGCATATATCACCGTACGCACTTCACGATCGGTGCACTTTCTTTTTTCAAGCGCATGGAGGGTCTCTGGTTGTCCAGATCCAACGATCTACATGAAGCTCATCCCTTCTCTGCACGAGCAAGTCAATGTAACGTCTTTGCCAGCACGACTACTCTAGCAAGTCGGTGCAATGCCTTCGCCAGCACGACCAGGTTGATGCAATGTCTGGTCTCGAGAGAACAAGCTCGGTGCAACGTGTGAAGCAACTCAGTGCAAACTTTCCTTAGGACAGCAAACTAAGTCAGTACATGCATTTATATGGAACTTAAGCACGCAAGTGATCAATTGAGGAAAACCATGTTTCGAGCATCTTATGTGCACCTGAGTACCTTACTTATGACGATCAGAAGAACATGAGCACGTGAGAAAAGTAGAACAAACAATTGGCACGTGATCCAAGGATGATCATTATTCGAAGAAGCTGCCACGTGGATAGCTAAACTGATGGGAATCGACGCCGAGCATGTACATTTTCTTTTGCATTTATGTCCTTTTAGTTTGTGTTCATATCCTTGGGAAAGTATGTACGCAAATGTACGGCTTTGTAAGCCAATGCGTCATTCCCTTAGATTGTGTGGGTTTTTGTGCAATTGTGTAGTAAGTCCAGATAGGGGGCCCTCAGCCCTTTCCCATTGGTCCATGTCATCCATGTGGGGCTGGTCAACCATCCTAGGTGGCCATCTAGAAGGGTTGAATGTCAATTGTCCACATGGGAGACAAAGGGGTCAAAATTTCAAAGGTTGGCCACCAACCTACCCCTTGGTCAAGGGGGCGCCCCCTTCCACTAGGATTATTTTATTTTTTTGTGTGTCATTCACACTTAATCCCAACCCTCCATCCCCCATCCCTAGATCCAAGGGTCTACAATTGATTAGATACATAGCATATAAAAGGTTGTATTTTCCATTTGTTAGCATTAATGAATAGAAAATTGTTGGAAAATCAAGAGTGCTTCTTGTACCCCTCCCCTCTCCCCTGGTGTTCATCTCCTCCAACCCCAAATTCTAGAGTGGTTCTATCTTCAATCCCCTCCCCTCTATCTCCGGTGATCATCTGTGCCGCCGCCGTCACCGTTCGTGCCGCCTTCGAGCCACCACGTAGCCATCATCAAGGTTCTGTCCTACTGGACAGAGGTGTCTTCCACGAATTCCTGATCTCCACCACGTTAAGATCTCACGCGGAAATTTTTAGGGTGTGTTCTTACCTTGAATCCCCACCTCCACCTAAATTTTCACATCCCAATTCCTTCATTTAGTAATTTTCCATTTTCATCCATGAATTTTATTAATTTCTGATCAGCCTTCTATCCAATTTTCAAAAATCGTGTTCTTCTTCATCTACAGTGTTGTCTACCAGTTTCCAGATCCGACCACCCTCCAGTGTTAAATTCCTAACAAATCATAGCCTCCTCCAAACTTGTGAAAATAAATATTTCCTTCTTCCTTGTTCCATTTCCTACAACTTTTATGAAGAACATAACTTCAGATTCCGGCGTCTATCTATCGTTCAACGGCAGTTGTCAGACAAGTTCCCTGCTAATCTGAGAGCTCGGGTACTATACAACAGTAACCTTCAAAATTCTCCAATCAGAAGTACATGCCTGGTTATTTGTCTGTAATCCCATTGGGTTGAAGCCCTTCGAAGCATCATTCCAACGGCGCCGGTTTCGTCGCATTCCGACGTCGGGGCTGGTCGCAGAGAGCAATGTCGTCGGGTCGCGCGCTAAAAAATAGAACTGGCAGATCCGCGGCCGGTTATTCCGACCGATGCCGATCGGAGCCGCCCGACCTCCGGCTGGCGAACCAGCGTGCCTCCACTCCAGGGAGCGCTCATCCAGGCATCCCCACTACAGCGGTGCCACCGGGTCCCACACGGCCCCTCCGGACAGCACGTGGGCCCCACCGTCACGAGTTCGGGTGTGGCCGAAGAGAAACGAGAAGCCGCCTGTCAACCCGAATTCGGTACTCCCGGGCCCATTTGTGTAGCCCTTTACCTCCCTGCGTGGAGTGGGCAGTAACTCATTGCTGTAATCTTCATGTATTAATTGTTCTGGGAGCACGGTTTTTGGCCGGGCCCGTCTTCCCCACGCCGAGCGCGTGGAGGTATCGCATTCGCTCCCTTACTTGGCATCTTGCTTTATCTCATATATGCTTTATATGCCACTTCTAGAGAGCATGTTTTAGGACCTAGCTCGCTATATTTTTATATCACCGCTGCTGCGAGAGAGAGCGTTACCATCCCGTGACCCGATCCGGGCACGAAAGTGCGAATTGACCACCCTAGCTCTTGCCGGTTTCTCAACCGTGCACGTCCGACGCTTACCTCGTTAAGGGACAATCACGAGCTCACCTAGAGTCCTAGGACTGTATTCCTCATTCGAGTCGTGTCCGTGGTCCGTCCCGTATCAATTTGGTATCAAAGTGAGTTTGAGTCTAGGGTGTCAAAAAAAAGTGTCATTTAAGTCTAAGTGTCTAAGTCGGTCTAGGTGTCTCAAGTCTAAGTCGGTCCTAGGTGTTGCATTTGCATACCATTGTTCAGTATATCAAAAGGTGTTGTCTGAACGTTAGGCTACACCTATCTGGAAAGCCGCACACTTGTGCGAGTGATCTTCGGATCGATTAACTCCGCCACGTACCGAGTCTTGGTTGTGTCTAGGTTGGTAGTCGAGTCAGCATTCCAACTTGCATTGTCGTTTAGAGTCATGTTTAGTCCATTGTCTAGTTGGTTTGTCTTGTCTCCACATGTTTGCATGTCCATCCTATAGTTCCCCGGTGTCCAATGGACTCCAAGTCACCTAGGCCGTACCACTGGCGGTACGACACCCGTGGGCTTGGCAACCTTCCCATCCACTTCCATCGGCCCGAAGCCTCGGACTTTCATGGCTCCAAAGTCCCGAGTGACTACCTCAAGTGGGAAGCCGCCATGGACACGTATTTTGAGTGCTACACTATGTCCGATGCCACGTAAGCCAGCTTTGCCCAAAAGAGGCTTGTCCACGAAGCCGCCTGGAAATGGGAGAGTATAGAATGCATGAGGGAGGTTAGGATGCAACGGCCCATCGAGTCGTGGCATGAGATGAAGGGCGAGCTTAGAAAGGTCTACCTACCTGGCCCGGTCACCTTCAACCAACCCCGCCCCTTCACCTCCACCCAAGCACACCAAAGCACTCCCAATCAAGTGGGCCACACCTCTAACCAACCCCATCCATTCACCGCCAACCAATCCTACCCAAGCGCTTCAAAGCAAATGGGTCCTAGCCGGAAGCAAGAGGTCCCGCCTATAGCCAAACCTAGGTCCACACTCAGGCCTAGAGATGATGAGCAAGTCCACCACGAGCCCCTTACTCCAACCCGCACCTTTGCCGAAATCTTAAAAATGTTTACGGACCGGTTGGATAGGATGGATCGACACGTGCTCATATGGGCGGACTCCTACCCGAGCCCAAGGAGGTCATAGCCGGTAGTCTTAATCCGGCCCCACATCTGGCATCCCCAAGCCCTCTCCCCATCATGGAGGTCCCTCCTTCATCCCCCATGAGAGATCCAATGCTGCCACCCTCTCCTTCCGGGCTCTATTCGGAACCTTCTTCTTTGGAGCTACCAAAGCCCGATCCACCCGTGTTTCTAACGGGTATGCTATACATAGCCGAGCCGCTTCTTAGTTGGCTCAGGGATGGCTTGGTCCCACATCCCTTCCCGTCTATGGACCCTACCCTACGTTTGGTGTCCGTCAACTCCTACCACACAACTTTTCGGTCTAGTCACCATGTCGATACTTTGGATTACCTTATTATGGGATTAGATTCACAAGGAAAGTTGACGCATCTTTTGGCCCGAGGCTTTGACCAACCCGCTAGTCTTAGCTTCACCCATCCGGCCTTAGGGTCCATTACCTCCGTGTGCACCATGGGGTGTGTCATCACAGAGATTCTTCTACTCCTCCCGATGCCGGCCGAGTCTGACTTCATTCCCTTTTGCCCAAGGGAGGAATCTTATTTTCTATACATGTCCGTCGTCCCACCGCTCAAAATGTATGACGGTGATTATGAATTCTTAAATTGGGACCGAGTCATGGGGGAACCCACTTCATGGGGTCATACCTTCTTCGACCCTTTTGACCCCTTCACTAGTGAATCTCCCGAGCTTTCATACTCACTCCACTTCTTCCGCGGAGTTCACTATCCCACCTTTTCCACTCGGGCCAAGCAAACTCCACATAGTCATAGGTCCGAACCTTCATTTGGGGGTAATGAAAACTTTGGTTTCCCCAATCCATCTATACCACCCGCACCTCCCGGACTTCCCACATCCAAACCTAACGTCCATGATTGGTGCATCGTAGGGTGTCTAGAAGTTCCCCATGACGTCAACCACCGGCTACGTCAAATGCATGCATGGCACACATTCGGGTGTCCTGGCCCGCCGTCATCCATGTACGGGTCGGACTAACCATAGATTTGTCTAGAGTCATGCATGAGTCTGTTTCTTATTTGTGTGGTTTGCATATGTGTGTTAGTGCATGGTGAGTCTGCATGTGTCTTGTGTCAGCTCGTTGTCATTGTCTTATGAGTAAGAGGCGATTGGACTCAGTCGATGAGTATGGGATCGGTTCCATATCTACACCCGAATCTAGTCACCTACAGGGACTCAGCGGTGATTCCTAGTGAGTCTTCGAGTCGCCACCTCCCCTTTTGAGAGTGCCCCCCCCCCCGGAGTGTCCACCTTTAGCCCATAGCAGCTTGTGCATATCAAGTATATATGGAATGAGCAGGTGACGGTCACTTGGAGTGGAGCATACCCGCGTTAATTAGCACGGTGACGGATCCGCCGGAGTACCCGAGCACCCATACCCCTACTAGACGGGGTCGAGTTTCTCCCACCCGGGGAGAGTTGATGGGAATCGACGCCGAGGACGTACATTTTCTTTTGCATTTATGTCCTTTTAGTTTTTGTTCATATCCTTGGGAAAGTATGTACGTAAATGTACGGCTTTGTAAGCCAATGCGTCATTCCCTTGGATTGTGTGAGTTTTTGTGCAATTATGTAGTAGGTCCAGCTAGGGGGCCCTCAGCCCTTTCCCATTGGTCCATGTCATCCATGTGGGGCTGGTCAATCATCCTAGGTGGCCATCTAGAAGGGTTGAATGTCAATTGTCCACATGGGAGACAAAGGGGTCAAAATTTCAAAGGTTGGCCACCAACCTACCCCTTGGTCATGGGGGCGCCCCCTTCCACTAGGATTATTTTATTTTTTTGTGTGTCATTCACACTTAATCCCAGCCCTCCATCCCCCATCCCTAGATCCAAGGGTCTACAATTGATTAGATACAAAGCATATAAAAGGTTGTATTTTCCATTTGTTAGCATTAATGAAGAGAAAATTGTTGGAAAATCAAGAGTGCTTCTTGTGCCCCTCCCCTCTCCCCTGGTGTTCATCTCCTCCAACCCCAAATTATAGAATGGTTCTATCTTCAATCCCCTCCCCTCTATCTCCGGTGATCATCTGTGCCGCCGCCGTCGCCGTTCGTGCCGCCTTCGAGCCGCCACGTAGCCATCATCAAGGTTCTGTCCTGCTGGACAGAGGTGTCTTCCACGAATTCCTGATCTCCACCACGTGAAGATCTCAAGCGAAAATTTTTAGGGTGTGTTCTTACCTAGAATCCCCACCTCCACCTAAATTTTCACATCCCAATTCCTTCATTTAGTAATTTTCCATTTTCGTCCATGAATTTTATTAATTTCTGATCAGCCTTCTATCCAATTTTCAAAAATCGTGTTCTTCTTCATCTACAGTGCTGTCTACCAGTTTCCAGATCCGACCACCCTCCAGTGTTAAATTCCTAACAAATCATAGCCTCCTCCAAACTTGTCAAAATAAATATTTCCATCTTCCTTGTTCCATTTCCTACAACTTTTATGAAGAACATAACTTCAGATTCCGGCGTCTATCTATCGTTCAACGGCAGTTGTCAGACAAGTTCCCTGCTAATCTAAGAGCTCGGGTACTATACAACAGCAACCTTCAAAATTCGCCAATCAGAAGTACATGCCAGGTTATTTTTCTGTAATCCCATTGGGTTGAAGCCCTTCGAAGTAGCATTCCAACGGCGCCGGTTTCGTCGCATTCCGACGTCGGGGCTGGTCGCAGAGAGCAATCTCGTCGGGTCGCGCGCTGAAAAATAGAACTGGCAGATCCGCGGCCGGTTATTCCGACCGATGCCGATCGGAGCCGCCCGACCTCCGGCTGGCGAACCAGCGTGCCTCCACTCTAGGGAGCGCTCATCCAGGCATCCCCACTACAGCGGTGCCACCGGGTCCCACACGGCCCCTCCGTACGGCACGTGGGCCCCACCGTCACGAGTTCGGGTGCGGCCGAAGAGACGCGAGAAGCCGCCTGTCAACCCGAATTTGGTCCTCCCGGGCCCATTTGTGTAGCCCTTTACCTCCCTGCGTGGAGTGGGCAGTAACTCATTGATGTAATCTTCATGTATTAATTGTTCTGGGAGCACGATTTTCGGCCGGGCCCGTCTTCCCCACGCCGAGCGCGTGGAGGTATCGCATTCGCTCCCTTACTTGGCATCTTGCTTTATCTCATATATGCTTTATATGCCACTGCTAGAGAGCATGCTTTAGGACCTAGCTCGCTATATTTTTATATCACCGCTGCTGCGAGAGAGAGCGTTACCGTCCCGTGACCCGATCCGGGCACGAAAGTGCGAATTGACCACCCTAGCTCTTGCCGGTTTCTCAACCGTGCACGTCTGACGCTTCCCTCGTTAAGGGACAATCACGAGCTCACCTAGAGTCCTAGGACTATATTCCTCATTCGAGTCGTGTCCGTGGTCCGTCTCGCATCAATTTGGTATCAAAGCGAGTTTGAGTCTAGGGTGTCAAAAAAAAAGTGTCATTTAAGTCTAAGTGTCTAAGTCGGTCTAGGTGTCTCAAGTCTAAGTCGGTCCTAGGTGTTGCATTTGCATACCATTGTTCAGTATATCAAAAGGTGTTGTCCGAACGTTAGGCTACACCTATCTGGAAAGCCGCACACTTGCGCGAGTGATCTTCGGATCGATTAACTCCGCCACGTACCGAGTCTTGGTTGTGTCTAGGTTGGTAGTCGAGTCAGCATTCCAACTTGCATTGTCGTTTAGAGTCATGTTTAGTTCATTGTCTAGTTGGTTTGTCTTGTCTCCACATGTTTGCATGTCCATCCTATAGTTCCCCGGTGTCCAATGGACTCCAAGTCACCTAGGCCGTACCACTGGCGGTACGACACCCGTGGGCTTGGCAACCTTCCCATCCACTTCCATCGGCCCGAAGCCTCGGACTTTCATGGCTCCAAAGTCCCGAGCGACTACCTCAAGTGGGAAGCCGCCATGGACACGTATTTTGAGTGCTACACTATGTCCGATGCCACGTAAGCCAGCTTTGCCCAAAAGAGGCTTGTCCACGAAGCCGCCTGGAAATGGGAGAGTATAGAATGCATGAGGGAGGTTAGGATGCAACGGCCCATCGAGTCGTGGCATGAGATGAAGGGCGAGCTTAGAAAGGTCTACCTACCTGGCCCGGTCACCTTCAACCAACCCCGCCCCTTCACCTCCACCCAAGCACACCAAAGCACTCCCAATCAAGTGGGCCACACCTCTAACCAACCCCATCCATTCACCGCCAACCAATCCTACCCAAGCGCTTCAAAGCAAATGGGTCCTAGCCGGAAGCAAGAGGTCCCGCCTATAGCCAAACCTAGGTCCACACTCAGGCCTAGAGATGATGAGCAAGTCCACCACGAGCCCCTTACTCCAACCCGCACCTTTGCCGAAATCTTAAAAATGTTTACGGACCGGTTGGATAGGATGGATCGAACACGTGCTCATATGGGCGGACTCCTACCCGAGCCCAAGGAGGTCATAGCCGGTAGTCTTAATCCGGCCCCACATCTGGCATCCCCAAGCCCTCTCCCCATCATGGAGGTCCCTCCTTCATCCCCCATGAGAGATCCAATGCTGCCACCCTCTCCTTCCGGGCTCTATTCGGAACCTTCTTCTTTGGAGCTACCAAAGCCCGATCCACCCGTGTTTCTAACGGGTATGCTATACATAGCCGAGCCGCTTCTTAGTTGGCTCAGGGATGGCTTGGTCCCACATCCCTTCCCGTCTATGGACCCTACCCTACGTTTGGTGTCCGTCAACTCCTACCACACAACTTTTCGGTCTAGTCACCATGTCGATACTTTGGATTACCTTATTATGGGATTAGATTCACAAGGAAAGTTGACGCATCTTTTGGCCCGAGGCTTTGACCAACCCGCTAGTCTTAGCTTCACCCATCCGGCCTTAGGGTCCATTACCTCCGTGTGCACCATGGGGTGTGTCATCACAGAGATTCTTCTACTCCTCCCGATGCCGGCCGAGTCTGACTTCATTCCCTTTTGCCCAAGGGAGGAATCTTATTTTCTATACATGTCCGTCGTCCCACCGCTCAAAATGTATGACGGTGATTATGAATTCTTAAATTGGGACCGAGTCATGGGGGAACCCACTTCATGGGGTCATACCTTCTTCGACCCTTTTGACCCCTTCACTAGTGAATCTCCCGAGCTTTCATACTCACTCCACTTCTTCCGCGGAGTTCACTATCCCACCTTTTCCACTCGGGCCAAGCAAACTCCACATAGTCATAGGTCCGAACCTTCATTTGGGGGTAATGAAAACTTTGGTTTCCCCGATCCATCTATACCACCCGCACCTCCCGGACTTCCCACATCCAAACCTAACGTCCATGATTGGTGCATCATAGGGTGTCTAGAAGTTCCCCATGACGTCAACCACCGGCTACGTCAAATGCATGCATGGCACACATTCGGGTGTCCTGGCCCACCGTCATCCATGTACGGGTCAGACTAACCATAGATTTGTCTAGAGTCATGCATGAGTCTGTTTCTTATTTGTGTGGTTTGCATATGTGTGTTAGTGCATGGTGAGTCTGCATGTGTCTTGTGTCAGCTCGTTGTCATTGTCTTATGAGTAAGAGGCGATTGGACTCAGTCGATGAGTATGGGATCGGTTCCATATCTACACCCGAATCTAGTCACCTACAGGGACTCAGCGGTGATTCCTAGTGAGTCTTCGAGTCGCCACCTCCCCTTTTGAGTGTGCCCCCCCCGGAGTGTCCACCTTTAGCTCATAGCAGCTTGTGCATATCAAGTATATATGGAATGAGCAGGTGACGGTCACTTGGAGTGGAGCATACCCGCGTTAATTAGCATGGTGACGGATCCGCCGGAGTACCCGAGCACCCATACCCCTACTCGACGGGGTCGAGTTTCTCCCACCCGGGGAGAGTTGATGGGAATCGACGCCGAGGACGTACATTTTCTTTTGCATTTATGTCCTTTTAGTTTTTGTTCATATCCTTGGGAAAGTATGTACGTAAATGTACGGCTTTGTAAGCCAATGCGTCATTCCCTTGGATTGTGTGAGTTTTTGTGCAATTATGTAGTAGGTCCAGCTAGGGGGCCCTCAGCCCTTTCCCATTGGTCCATGTCATCCATGTGGGGCTGGTCAATCATCCTAGGTGGCCATCTAGAAGGGTTGAATGTCAATTGTCCACATGGGAGACAAAGGGGTCAAAATTTCAAAGGTTGGCCACCAACCTACCCCTTGGTCATGGGGGCGCCCCCTTCCACTAGAATTATTTTAATTTTTTGTGTGTCATTCACACTTAATCCCAGCCCTCCATCCCCCATCCCTAGATCCAAGGGTCTACAAATGATTAGATACAAAGCATATAAAAGGTTGTATTTTCCATTTGTTAGCATTAATGAAGAGAAAATTGTTGGAAAATCAAGAGTGCTTCTTGTGCCCCTCCCCTCTCCCCTGGTGTTCATCTCCTCCAACCCCAAATTATAGAATGGTTCAATCTTCAATCCCCTCCCCTCTATCTCCGGTGATCATCTGTGCCGCCGCCGTCGCCGTTCGTGCCGCCTTCGAGCCGCCACGTAGCCATCATCAAGGTTCTGTCCTGCTGGATAGAGGTGTCTTCCACGAATTCCTGATCTCCACCACGTGAAGATCTCAAGCGGAAATTTTTAGGGTGTGTTCTTACCTTGAATCCCCACCTCCACCTAAATTTTCACATCCCAATTCCTTCATTTAGTAATTTTCCATTTTCGTCCATGAATTTTATTAATTTCTGATCAGCCTTCTATCCAATTTTCAAAAATCGTGTTCTTCTTCATCTACAGTGCTGTCTACCAGTTTCCAGATCCGACCACCCTCCAGTGTTAAATTCCTAACAAATCATAGCCTCCTCCAAACTTGTGAAAATAAATATTTCCTTCTTCCTTGTTCCATTTCCTACAACTTTTATGAAGAACATAACTTCAGATTCCGGCGTCTATCTATCGTTCAACGGTAGTTGTCAGACAAGTTCCCTGCTAATCTGAGAGCTCGGGTACTATACAACAGCAACCTTCAAAATTCGCCAATCAGAAGTACATGCCTGGTTATTTTTCTGTAATCCCATTGGGTTGAAGCCCTTCGAAGCAGCATTCCAACGGCGCCGGTTTCGTCGCATTCCGACGTCGGGGCTGGTCGCAGAGAGCAATCTCGTCGGGTCGCGCGCTGAAAAATAGAACTGGCAGATCCGCGGCCGGTTATTCCGACCGATGCCGATCGGAGCCGCCCGACCTCCGGCTGGCGAACCAGCGTGCCTCCACTCCAGGGAGCGCTCATCCAGGCATCCCCACTACAGCGGTGCCACCGGGTCCCACACGGCCCCTCCGTACGGCACGTGGGCCCCACCGTCACGAGTTCGGGTGCGGCCGAAGAGACGCGAGAAGCCGCCTGTCAACCCGAATTCGGTCCTCCCGGGCCCATTTGTGTAGCCCTTTACCTCCCTGCGTAGAGTGGGCAGTAACTCATTGCTGTAATCTTCATGTATTAATTGTTCTGGGAGCACGGTTTTCGGCCGGGCCCGTCTTCCCCACGCCGAGCGCGTGGAGGTATCGCATTCACTCCCTTACTTGGCATCTTGCTTTATCTCATATATGCTTTATATGCCACTGCTAGAGAGCATGCTTTAGGACCTAGCTCGCTATATTTTTATATCACCGCTGCTGCGAGAGAGAGCGTTACCGTCCCGTGACCCGATCCGGGCACGAAAGTGCGAATTGACCACCCTAGCTCTTGCCGGTTTCTCAACCGTGCACGTCTGACGCTTCCCTCGTTAAGGGACAATCACGAGCTCACCTAGAGTCCTAGGACTGTATTCCTCATTCGAGTCGTGTCCGTGGTCCGTCTCGCATCAATTTGGTATCAAAGCGAGTTTGAGTCTAGGGTGTCAAAAAAAAAGTGTCATTTAAGTCTAAGTGTCTAAGTCGGTCTAGGTGTCTCAAGTCTAAGTCGGTCCTAGGTGTTGCATTTGCATACCATTGTTCAGTATATCAAAAGGTGTTGTCCGAACGTTAGGCTACACCTATCTGGAAAGCCGCACACTTGCGCGGGTGATCTTTGGATCGATTAACTCCGCCACGTACCGAGTCTTGGTTGTGTCTAGGTTGGTAGTCGAGTCAGCATTCCAACTTGCTTGTCGTTTAGAGTCATGTTTAGTCCATTGTCTAGTTGGTTTGTCTTGTCTCCACATGTTTGCATGTCCATCCTATAGTTCCCCGGTGTCCAATGGACTCCAAGTCACCTAGGCCGTACCACTGGCGGTACGACACCCGTGGGCTTGGCAACCTTCCCATCCACTTCCATCGGCCCGAAGCCTCGGACTTTCATGGCTCCAAGGTCCCGAGCGACTACCTCAAGTGGGAAGCCGCCATGGACACGTATTTTGAGTGCTACACTATGTCCGATGCCACGTAAGCCAGCTTTGCCCAAAAGAGGCTTGTCCACGAAGCCGCCTGGAAATGGGAGAGTATAGAATGCATGAGGGAGGTTAGGATGCAACGGCCCATCGAGTCGTGGCATGAGATGAAGGGCGAGCTTAGAAAGGTCTACCTACCTGGCCCGGTCACCTTCAACCAACCCCGCCCCTTCACCTCCACCCAAGCACACCAAAGCACTCCCAATCAAGTGGGCCACACCTCTAACCAACCCCATCCATTCACCGCCAACCAATCCTACCCAAGCGCTTCAAAGCAAATGGGTCCTAGCCGGAAGCAAGAGGTCCCGCCTATAGCCAAACCTAGGTCCACACTCAGGCCTAGAGATGATGAGCAAGTCCACCACGAGCCCCTTACTCCAACCCGCACCTTTGCCGAAATCTTAAAAATGTTTACGGACCGGTTGGATAGGATGGATCGAACACGTGCTCATATGGGCGGACTCCTACCCGAGCCCAAGGAGGTCATAGCCGGTAGTCTTAATCCGGCCCCACATCTGGCATCCCCAAGCCCTCTCCCCATCATGGAGGTCCCTCCTTCATCCCCCATGAGAGATCCAATGCTGCCACCCTCTCCTTCCGGGCTCTATTCGGAACCTTCTTCTTTGGAGCTACCAAAGCCCGATCCACCCGTGTTTCTAACGGGTATGCTATACATAGCCGAGCCGCTTCTTAGTTGGCTCAGGGATGGCTTGGTCCCACATCCCTTCCCGTCTATGGACCCTACCCTACGTTTGGTGTCCGTCAACTCCTACCACACAACTTTTCGGTCTAGTCACCATGTCGATACTTTGGATTACCTTATTATAGGATTAGATTCACAAGGAAAGTTGACGCATCTTTTGGCCCGAGGCTTTGACCAACCCGCTAGTCTTAGCTTCACCCATCCGGCCTTAGGGTCCATTACCTCCGTGTGCACCATGGGGTGTGTCATCACAGAGATTCTTCTACTCCTCCCGATGCCGGCCGAGTCTGACTTCATTCCCTTTTGCCCAAGGGAGGAATCTTATTTTCTATACATGTCCGTCGTCCCACCGCTCACAATGTATGACGGTGATTATGAATTCTTAAATTGGGACCGAGTCATGGGGGAACCCACTTCATGGGGTCATACCTTCTTCGACCCTTTTGACCCCTTCACTAGTGAATCTCCCGAGCTTTCATACTCACTCCACTTCTTCCGCGGAGTTCACTATCCCACCTTTTCCACTCGGGCCAAGCAAACTCTACATAGTCATAGGTCCGAACCTTCATTTGGGGGTAATGAAAACTTTGGTTTCCCCGATCCATCTATACCACCCGCACCTCCTGGACTTCCCACATCCAAACCTAACGTCCATGATTGGTGCATCGTAGGGTGTCTAGAAGTTCCCCATGACGTCAACCACCGGCTACGTCAAATGCATGCATGGCACACATTCGGGTGTCCTGGCCCGCCGTCATCCATGTACGGGTCGGACTAACCATAGATTTGTCTAGAGTCATGCATGAGTCTGTTTCTTATTTGTGTGGTTTGCATATGTGTGTTAGTGCATGGTGAGTCTGCATGTGTCTTGTGTCAGCTCGTTGTCATTGTCTTATGAGTAGGAGGCGATTGGACTCAGTCGATGAGTATGGGATCGGTTCCATATCTACACCCGAATCTAGTCACCTACAGGGACTCAGCGGTGATTCCTAGTGAGTCTTCGAGTCGCCACCTCCCCTTTTGAGAGTGCCCCCCCCGGAGTGTCCACCTTTAGCCCATAGCAGCTTGTGCATATCAAGTATATATGGAATGAGCAGGTGACGGTCACTTGGAGTGGAGCATACCCGCGTTAATTAGCACGGTGACGGATCCGCCGGAGTACCCGAGCACCCATACCCCTACTCGACGGGGTCGAGTTTCTCCCACCCGGGGAGAGTTGATGGGAATCGACGCCGAGGACGTACATTTTCTTTTGCATTTATGTCCTTTTAGTTTTTGTTCATATCCTTGGGAAAGTATGTACGTAAATGTACGGCTTTGTAAGCCAATGCGTCATTCCCTTGGATTGTGTGGGTTTTTATGCAATTGTGTAGTAGGTCCAGCTAGGGGGCCCTCAGCCCTTTCCCATTGGTCCATGTCATCCACGTGGGGCTGGTCAATCATCCTAGGTGGCCATCTAGAAGGGTTGAATGTCAATTGTCCACATGGGAGACAAAGGGGTCAAAATTTCAAAGGTTGGCCACCAACCTACCCCTTGGTCAAGGGGGCGCCCCCTTCCACTAGGATTATTTTTTTTTTTGTGTGTCATTCACACTTAATCCCAGCCCTCCATCCCCCATCCCTAGATCCAAGGGTCTACAATTGATTAGATACCTAGCATATAAAAGGTTGTATTTTCTATTTGTTAGCATTAATGAAGAGAAAATTATTGGAAAATCAAGAGTGCTTCTTGTGCCCCTCCCCTCTGCCCTGGTGTTCATATCCTCCAACCCCAAATTCTAGAGTGGTTCTATCTTCAATCCCCTCCCCTCTATCTCCGGTGATCATCTGTACCGCCGTCGTCGCCGTTCGTGCCGCCTTCGAGCCGCCACGTAGCCATCGTCAAGGTTCTGTCCTACTGGATAGAGGTGTCTTCCATGAATTCCTAATCTCCACCACGTGAAGATCTCAAGCGAAAATTTTTAGGGTGTGTTCTTACCTTGAATCCCCACCTCCACCTAAATTTTCACATCCCAATTCCTTCATTTAGTAATTTTCCATTTTCGTTCATCTTTCACTCCCAGATCTGTCTTGTCTCTATCTACAATGACAGCAGTTCTGAGTTTCCCATCTCCGACCACCTTTTTGATTTTTCCAAACCCTCCCAATTTTACTGGGAGTTCTGTCCATCAACCCCTCACTCCATGAATTTTATTAATTTCTGATCAGCCTTCTATCCAATTTTCAAAAATTATGTTCTTCTTCATCTACAGTGCTGTCTACCAGTTTCCAGATCCGACCACCCTCAAGTGTTAAATTCCTAACAAATCATAGCCTCCTCCAAACTTGTCAAAATAAATATTTCCTTCTTCCTTCTTCCACTTCCGACAACTTTTATGAATAACATAACTTCAGATTCCGGCGTCTACCTATCGGTCAACGGTAGCTGTCAGACAAGTTCCCTGCTAATCTGAGAGCTCGGGTACTATACAACAGCAACCTTCAAAATTCGTCAATCAGAAGTACAGGCCTGGTTATTTTTCTGTAATCCCATTGGGTTGAAGCCCTTCGAAGCAAAATTCCAACGCCGTCGGTTTCGTCGCATTACGACGTCGTGGCTGGTCGCAGCGAGCAATCTCGTCGGGTCGCGCGTTGAAAAATAGAACCGGCAGATCCGCGGCCGGTTATTCCGACCGGTGCCGATCGGAGCCGCCCGGCCTCCGGCCGGCGAACTAGCACGCCTCCACTTCAGGGAGTGCTCATCCAGGCATCCCCACTACAGCGGTGCCACCGGGTCCCACACGGCCCCTCCGGACAGCACGTGGGCCCCACCGTCACGAGTTCGGGTGCGGCCGAAGAGACGCGAGAAGCCGCCCGTCAACCCGAATTCGGTCCTCCCGGGTCCATTTGTGTAGCCCTTTACCTCCCTGCGTGGAGTGGGCAGTAAATCCTTGCTGTAATCTTCATGTATTAATTTTTTCGGGAGCACGATTTTCGGCCGGATCCGTCTTCCCCACGCCAAGCGCGTGGTGTTGTGCCCTTATGGTCACTTGAGTTCATATGGTCACTTGGGTCATTCGACATCATTCTATGGTCATATGAGTTCTAATGTATTCTTGGTTTTGATAATGGCTAAACACTATTAGTCATTGATGTTTTTCACCTTCATGTGATTGACATACGTGATATTTCTGTTCATGACAGGTGCGCCAATGAATGGACAAGGAATCAAGTGGAAATGGTGAACGTGAACGCTGAATGTTGCGCCCTCGCACGCGGATCGACCCGCGCGGTCAGGTCGCGGGGATCGACCTGCCGGGTCAGGTCGCAGGGGTTTCCCGGGGCGGAGCCCCTGGAACAAAATTTGGATTGAAGACTCAGTAATAAAACTTAAAGACAATCAAGGTTGATGCCACAGACATGAACGGGCGGCTAACGGACTCAAGCGACGGAGTTGGTGCGGCCAACGGACCGAACCGGGCTGACCCGGGCCCTGCCCAGCTGGCGGTCGACCGCCAGCACAGGGGCAGTCGACCGCCCCAGCCAGGGACTCCCAAGTCTGCACGTCTTTCAGTGGCGGTCGACGCCCGTTTGCAGGTGTTTTAGTGGCGGTCGACCGCCAGGAGCCTTAGGTCGACCGCCAGCCCCGAGCCATCAATTGTTGACTTTGTTTCCAACTTCGAAAAGGGCCATTCAACATTGATTTGTTTAATCCTAAAGACACCTAATCCCCCACAAATTGTGGATCTGGTCTAGGGGGTGTTTATAGACCATTCAAGGTCTATAAAACTCTTGTAAGAGGGTTAGAAACCCTAATGCTTCAAGGGGCTTCTTGTGAGATCTAGGGTGGCTGCAAGGGAGGTTGCAAGAAAGCTTGGAGACGAGCTACTATTCACATGAACAGTAGTTCGTGAAGGTGTTCTTCATCCAATCAAAGGGGAATCAAGCTCAAATCAAAGCCAGCAAATCTCAAGGAAGATTACATCAAAGCAAGGCTATCAAAGTGATCCAAGGAAGCTGGTTTGATTCAAGTTCTTCAAAGGAAATCATCTTCATCCATTCAAGTTCTTTCCACCTCATTCAAGGTGATATTTCAAGCATTCAAACTCCTAGAAGCTAAAGAAGCAATCAAGGTTCAAGGTAGCTTCATCATCTCCTTCATTCATTCAAAGAAATTCAAAGAGAAGATCAAGAGAGAAGAATTGAAGGAAGAGGTACTATTCACGTGAACAGTACTCCATGAAGAACATTCATCCAATCAAGGGTGAATAAAGAAGATTGAGTTGAAGCCAAGAGGAGCCTTGCTGCTGATCAACATTTCATACAAGGGCCAATTCATTTTCACTCATAACTCAATCTCTTGTCTTAGCTCATTCACATTTGTTTTATTTTCATTATTATTTAAACATTGAAAGTGTGATTCATCCCTACCGGTGGTTAGTAGGAAGGCAATTAGAGGTTGTTCCAATTTACGGTTGACATCCCTACCAGGTGGTGAGTAGGAAGGCAATCGGTGGTTTCCGATTTGCGGTTTGGTGCGCTGCACAAGTGAAGTCTCACCGGGTTTTGGTGAGGGGTGGACGTAGGGCTGAGGATTCAGTCCGAACCACCTTAAAAATCCTGTCTAGTGTGGTTTGCTTGTGTGATTGATTCATTCTAGATGCATGCTTAGGATCAAATCATTATATATCTTGCTTATCTTGCTAAGTGAATCATAGCGTTCTTGGAAGGTAGTTTCTATTCCGCGGCAATTCATTCTAACTAGCTATATAGAGGGCTGCATTGCGAAAAGTGGGGCTGATCTATTCACCCCTCCCCTCTAGATCCGCTGTCCACTACACAACAAGTGGTATCAGAGCCTAATCTCTCATTATGGGGTCCAACGACCTTGAGGGAAATGGTGGATCAGCGTCCAAGGGTTTTCTACCCGAAGGACATGCTGTGAATAGGCCTCCTTACTTTACTGGAACTAACTATCCTTATTGGAAACATCGCATACATGTGTTTATTCATGCCCAAGACTACGAACTTTGGCGAGTGATCAGCAAAGGTCCGTATGAGCTTACAAATAATGAGGACTTGTGGACTAAAGAACAGATACGGCAATCCACTGTCAACTGGAATGCTAAACACATCATGCAATGCTCACTCCATCCAGTAGAATTCTCAAGAGTGGCTACCTGCGCATCTGTAAAACTAATGTGGGATAAGTTAGAGGTAATCTACGAAGGAACGTCTCAGGTACGAGAAACAAAAGCCAACATTTTAGTTTCTGAATATGAAATGTTCCGCATGAAGCCTGATGAATCAATTCAAGATATGTATGCTCGATTAACTGTGCTTACTAACAGTTTGACTGATTTGGAAAAGAAATATTCAGAACAGGAAATTGTAAGAAAGATTCTCAGATCACTGACTACAGCATGGCACACAAAGGCTACCGTGGTTGAAGAATCAAGAGATCTCGCAACTACCAAGGTAGATGAACTCATTGGGTCATTGATGACCTATGAGATCAACCTCAAGAACAAAGAGGCTAAGGCACCTAAGAAAAAGTCCCTAGCTCTTAAAGCAGGACCCAGCCGTCAAGGCTCTTCCGATGAAGGTGAGGATTCGGCAAGTGAGTAAGAAGAGGATGATGTAGCCATGCTCACACGTAAGTTCAAGAAATTCCTGAGAAAGGATGGTAAGAGCTTCATGAGAGGAAGGTCAAAGGTAAGAAATGGTTTCAAGTCTAATTCTGAAAACTTTAAGAAACCTGATAAAATCATTTGCTATTCTTGCAATAAACTAGGACATTTCAAGAATGATTGTCCCGACAGATTCAAAAAGGCCGACAAATGGAAGGGCAAGAAGAAGAACAAGGCCATGGTGTCCACATGGAGCGATGAAGAGGAAAGTGATGACGGAACTAGCTCCTCGGACAATGAAAAAGAAGATTTCTACCTTATGGCCAAAGGTGATGAAGAAACTGAGGTAAATTCTCCATTTGAAAATTATACAACTGATGATTGGGAGGATGCATACATACAACTCATGGAAAAATATGAAATGTACAAAAAGGAGAATAAATCATTGAAAAAGAAAATTAACTCATTTGTGCATGATCATAATATGAATGATAAGAATGCTCTACTTGAGACTGAAATTGAAGATCTTAAGAAGATGATTGAGGATTTAGAGGAAGGAAGAAAAGAAATGGCTGACTTGGAAACTGAAAATGAGGATTTGAGAAATGAAATTGATAGCATGAAGCTCAAAATGCAAAGCTATGAAAAAGATAGTAAATTGAGCAATGAAAAGTATGAAGCTGTCAAACAAGTCAACATTCAACTTCTTCAAAATATCAAAAACCTACAAAAAGAGTTGAAGGATAAACAACAATCTTTAGAAAAATTTGTGGATGGAAGAGAAAACCTAGATGCATTGCTAGGTACTAGAATGAACTTCAACAAGGAAGGCTTAGGTTTTGAACCAACAAATAAAAGGCCAATTGGGCTCAAAACTGTTACATTCATTTCATCTTCCGAAGCTTCCACCTCAAACACAACTCCCACACAAAACCAGCAAAAACAAAAGGAAAAAGGGAAAGAAAAGGTTGAAGAAGCAGCCACTGAACTTCCCCAAAAGACTGTCCAAAAGCCAAAGAAAGGTCGACCTTCCCCGCAGCATAGGTCAACACTTCCTTGGCCATCGCATGCTCAACCTTCCAGATTTCACCACAATTGGATTGCGAACTCATATGGGCCAGCATCACCATATCTTTGGGACAATTGTGATTTCTGTGTTCATCAATCCCATAGGTGGCAGAACAATCACTCTCAACCCCAAAATAACCAATGGCCACAATGGATTAAAGAGCCAACTTCATCAAACTTTCACAAATTCCAACCAAGAACCTCCAAACAGAAAATGAATGTCAAAGTTGAAAAGAAAAGCCAAATCCCTGCTCTAAGCAAATAAAACATGAATGTTAGAAAATTCTGGATTCCAAAAGAAATGGTTTCATGCTTTGAAAATTTGAAGAGTATGATGGGACCCAAATTTGGTTGGGTTCCAAACACATTTGCTTAATTGCTTGTGCAGGAGTGTCTTGCAGCCATACATAACAGGTGGTACCTTGATAGCGGCTGTTCAAGACACATGACCGGAGACAAATCAAAATTCTGTCTCTTGGAGGAAAAGGAAGGAGGACATGTCACATTTGGAGGGAACAACAAAGAAAAAATTATTGGAACAGGTAATGTAGGTAAGAACCTCTCCAACTCCATTGGAAATGTGTTGCTAGTTGAAGGTTTGAAATATAACCTACTAAGCATAAGTCAATTGTGTGATAAAAGTCACAAAGTTTTATTTGATTCTCATGAATGTAAAATCTTAGAACCAAAATCTGACAAGGTAAAATTTTCTGGTATGAGAGTCAACAATGTTTCCATGATTGACTTAGATGATCCTGCTTATTCAAACCTTTGTCTTGCTGCACCAAAATCTGAAATTGCATGGTTATGGCATCGTAGACTAGGACATGCTAGCTACAATGTCTTGCATAAACTCTTGAAGCATTCAATGGTGAAAGGTTTGCCTGAACTATCCTTTAAACAAGAAAATAAATTGTGTGATGCATGTGCTCTAGGTAAACAAACTAGAAAATCATTCAAGGGAAGATCTGAAAATACATCATCCAAACCACTCGAGCTAATTCATATGGACTTGTTTGGTCTAACCAGAACTGCTAGTTTAAGTGGTAGAAAATATGGATATGTCTTGGTGGATGACTTTTCTAGGTTCACATGGGTTTTCTTTCTCACACATAAGAATGATGCTTTTGACGAGTTTCAGGCACTCTACATGAAGATAAAGCAGGACGGTGAGTTTAAAATTTTCAAGATTCAATCTGATCATGGTGGTGAATTTAAAAATGTTAATTTCTATAATCTTTGCAGGGCTGAAGGGATTACACACCGATTCTCTTCACTAAGAACGCCGGAGCAAAATGGTGTAGTTGAAAGAAGAAACCGAACACTTGTAGAGATGGCAAGAACCATGTTTGCTGAACGGCAACTTCCAAGGAGATTTTGGGCTGAAGCGGTAAACTCGGCATGTTACATTATCAACCGCTCTAGGGTAAGGTCACACACCAAAAAGACTCGTTATGAGTTGCTAAAAGGTAAAAAGCCCTCTCTCTCACATATGAAAGTGTTTGGATCGAAATGCTTCATTCACAACAATGACAAAAGAGACTTAGATAAGTTCGAGCCCAAGAGCGATGAAGGTATATTCCTTGGATATTCTGATAGATCTAGGGCTTATAGAATTTACAATATCAAAAATCAAACTGTGGAAGAATCACCCCATGTTTTCTTTGATGAATATCATGATTCTAACAATGATAACTCTTGCAGGAAAAACGATGAAGATGGGGAATTCCTAAGCATAAAGGACAAGAGTGATCCTCCACAAGAAGAAATAAAAGAAGATGGTGACCTAGCCGAATCAAGCAATGCAAGGGATCAAGCTCCAGGAGAAGGTAACGATTCTACAAATATTAGAATTCTTAAGGATCATCCCTTGGAGAATGTTATTGGTAGCTTGAATGACCCACCTAGAACTAGGTCATATTTTAAAATTGTGGAAGAATTAGATCAACTTGCTCTTGTCTCGCAGCATGAACCCAAAAATATTGATGAAGCCTTAAAAGATGAAAACTGGATAAATTCCATGCAAGACGAGTTAAACCAGTTTGAAAGAAACAAAGTTTGGCATCTTGTTCCTAGACCTTCATCACAATCTGTAATAGGCACTAAATGGATTTTTAGGAACAAACTAAGTGAGGATGGCAATATAATAAGAAACAAGGCTAGATTGATGGCTCAAGGGTATAATCAAGAGTTTGGGGTAGACTTTGATGAATCTTATGCCCCTGTTGCTAGACTCGAAGCCATCAGAATTTTACTTGCCTTTGCATGCTCCCTTAGGATAAAACTATATCAAATAGATGTCAAAAGTGCTTTCTTGAATGGCTTGATCAAAGAAAAAGTCTATGTTGAGCAGCCCCCTGGCTTTGAGAATTCTAACAATGCAGATTTTGTATACAAGCTAGACAGGGCGCTTTATAGACTTAAGCAAGCACCAAGAGCTTGGTATGAAAGACTAAGCTCGTTCCTCATTGAAAAAGGGTACACACGAGGTAAGGTAGATCAAACACTTTTCACCAAGAAGCAAGGAAAGAACATCTTGATTGCTCAAATTTATGTTGATGACATTGTGTTTGGTTCTATAAAATCTGAAATGTGTGAGGAATTTACTAACCTCATGACTAGCGAATTTGAGATGAGTCTAATGGGAGAACTTTAATTCTTTCTCGGTTTGCAGGTCAACCAAGGAGAAGATAGGTGCTTCATAAATCAATCCAAATACATCAAGGAGCTGCTGAAAAGATTTGACATGGCTAACAGTAAAATCATTGCAACTCCTATGAGCACCACAACATCACTGGATTCGGATGAAAATGGTAAATTAGTGGATGCAAAGATCTATAGAGGTATATTTGGCTCTTTGCTTTATTTGACTACATCCCGACCAGATATCCAGTTTAGTGTTTACCTTTGTGCTAGATTTCAAGCTAGTACTAGAGAATCCCATTTGACTGCCATCAAACGTATCCTTCGATATCTTGTCGGCACTCAAGATTTGGGATTGTGGTATCCGTCATCATGTGATTTAACTCTTATATCTTATTCTGATGCGGATTACACTGGATGCAAGCTGGATCGTAAGAGTACTAGTGGCTATTGCCAGTTTCTAGGCGGGTGTCTAGTTTCTTGGGCTTCCAAGAAACAACACTCGGTAGCCCTCTCAACCGCGGAGGCAGAATATGTTACTGCGGGGAGCTGTGGCACCCAAGTGTTGTAGATTAAACACCAACTCCAAGACTACTTGGTAGATCTTGGTTGTGTCCCGATTCTGTGTGATAACACTAGTGCTATCAACCTTGCAAAAAATCCAGTCCAGCACTCTAGGACTAAGCATATTGAGATTAGGCATCACTTCATTAGAGATGAGGTCGGTAAGAAAAATTTTGAACTGCATTTTGTTGATACATTGAATCAGATTGCTGATATCTTTACCAAGCCCTTGTGTAATGACAGGTTTTCAACACTAAGAAGGGAGCTTGGTCTTTGCCGACCTCAGGCCAAAAAGAATTTGAATTGATAATCTTGTTCAATTAGTTGTGTGTTTTGCATTCATGCATTGTTTATATGTCAATATATCTTTTTGCATATGGTGTCGCATTGCATGTAGTTGCATAATAATGAATTGAGTTCATGTTCATAATGCATTGTATGGTTTGTGTAGCATCATTCTCGCATGGCCATGGTATATCAAATGTTGATGTATGGAAGGGCAAGTTATACTTGTCATGAAGCACTCAATATGCGTGAGGTTTCACCTCTGCCAAGTACCATGCGTCAATGTCACATATAGGCCATATAGTAAGGGGGAGTTGTCCTTGTGCAGCATTCATGCATATATTTCATCTTCATTCTGTTGCATTTAATAAGTGTACAACCATGGGTTGGGTCATACATTTCATTTCTGGCACCTTCATGAGTGACTAGGCCAACCTCATTTATCATTCAACTTGATTGCAAATATAACTCCTTCGCGCATCCATTGCATATCTTTAGGGGGAGTTTTACTGATTCTCTTAACCTCTTGCAATCTACTTCTTGGCTTATAGTCTGGTTTGAGCTCCTGAGATTGTCGAATATATGGTGTAAGAGCTTTCTATTATATGCCCTCATGATTGTCCAATCAATGAAAATGGTTCAGATTTAATGATTTCCTTGCAGCTCTGAAATATTTGTTTTGAAATCATCTATGTTCTATGGTTTTAATAGACCTTAACTAAAGATTGCATATTATGCTTTGAATGACTATCCTGATATCTGAAAATCTAGACTTCATGACAATCTTGGTGATACTCTAGAGCTTAGTATTGTTTTTAAACATCTTGATGAGCTGGACTTCTTGAAAATCTATTTGCAGAGCAATGATATTGTTGCACGGAGAAATATGTCACGTCATCACATCAAGTGACGAAGGATATGTCATGACGCGACTCTACTATCTCTGTTCATTCTGAAGCATTACAGTCAGTTTTGCCAAATACCTAGGGATATTGGCGTCTAAACAACGTGTATTCGTACGGCTAGGAGGCATGTACTAGACTTGACTGCTCGTAAAATATGAGTCATGTGCCTTCATATACTACAGATATTGAAAATCAAAATATGAAACCTCTTGCCTAATCATACAATTCCATGCTCTAGTCATGATTGTTTAGCCTCAATACGAGTTCTTGTGTTATTCCCTTTCTAGTTATTGAATATGGATATATAAGACAAGGGACGGTTAAGCACTGCCATGATATGTCTTTTTGGTTCATTTCTATTAAATCTTAGATGTAGCTACTTTTCGAACTCTGTTGATGAATTCGGATTTCATTAGCTTTGAACCATACATGTTACTCACAATCTGCTTCAGGTTTGCATATAATGGCTTGCACTTAACTCCTTTCCGCTCTGGTCTCACAGATATTTCACTTTATTGCTCCTTTTTGCTGTTGGCAAAGGGGGAGAATTCTTGTTGTTGTGAGTCCTTGTTGAGGTTGTGGACATGGGAGTCCTTGTTGAGGGGGAGAGCCTTCATCTGTTTCATCTGTCATCATGCAACCGTCACATTATGCATAGCATTCCCATATCAGATTATGCCTAGCTTTCCCATATAGCATTCACATGCTTTGATCATCATAGTATTCCCATATAGCATTCACATGCTTTGATCATCCATGCATACAAATCCGCATTCCCATGTTTTACTATCATGGATCTTGAGCTTCATAGGTTGCATATGTCATACACTTTGCCATATTGGATATCTCTGCCATATAATGACTCACAGTATTGCCATCATCAAAAAGGGGGAGAATGTTGTGCCCCTATGGTCACTTGAGTTCATATGGTCACTTGGGTCATTCGACATCATTCTATGGTCATATGAGTTCTAATGTATTCTTAGTTTTGATAATGGCTAAACACTATTAGTCATTGATGTTTTTCACCATCATATGATTGACATACGTGATGTTTTTGTTCATGACAGGTGCGCCAATGAATGGACAAGGAATCAAGTGAAAATGGTGAACGTGAACGTTGAATGTTGCGCCCTCGCACGCGGATCGACCTGCGCGGTCAGGTCGCGGGGATCGACCTGCCGGGTCAGGTCACGGCGGTTTTCGGGGGCGGAGCCCCCGGAACAAAATTTGGATTGAAGACTCAGTAATAAAACTTAAAGACAATCAAGGTTGATGCCACAGACATGAACGGGCGGCTAACGGACTCAAGCGACGGAGTTGGTGCAGCCAACGGACCGAACCGGGCTGACCCGGGCCCTGCCCAGCTGGCGGTCGACCGCCAGCACAGGGGCAGTCGACCGCCCCAGCCAAGGACTCCCAAGTCTGCACATCTTTCAATGGCGGTCGACCGCCAGCCAGTGGCGATCGACCGGATTTCCCAGGGATCGCCCATTTGCAGGTGTTTCAGTGGCGGTCGACCGCCAGGAGCCTTAGGTCGACCGCTAGCCCCGAGCCATCAATTATTGACTTTGTTTCCAACTTCGAAAAAGGCCATTCAACATTGATTTGTTTAATCCTAAAGACACCTAATCCCCCATAAATTGTGGATCTGGTCTAGGGGGTGTCTATACACCATTCAAGGTCTATAAAACTCTTGTAAGAGGGTTAGAAACCCTAATGCTTCAAGGGGCTTCTTGTGAGATCTAGGGTGGCTGCAAGGGAGGTTGCAAGAAATCTTGGAGACGAGCTACTATTCACGTGAACAGTAGTTCGTGAAGGTGTTCTTCATCCAATCAAAGGGGAATCAAGCTCAAATCAAAGCCAGCAAACCTCAAGGAAGATTACATCAAAGCAAGGCTATCAAAGTGATCCAAGGAAGCTGGTTTGATTCAAGTTCTTCAAAGGAAATCATCTTCATCCATTCAAGTTCTTTCCACCTCATTCAAGGTGATATTTCAAGCATTCAAACTCCTAGAAGCTAAAGAAGCAATCAAGGTTCATGGTAGCTTCATCATCTCCTTCATTCATTCAAAGAAATTCAAAGAGAAGATCAAGAGAGAAGAATTGAAGGAAGAGGTACTATTCACGTGAACAGTACTTCGTGAAGAACATTCATCCAATCAAGGGTGAATCAAGAAGATTGAGTTGAAGCCAAGAGGAGCCTTGCTGCTGATCAACATTTCATACAAGGGCCAATTCATTTTCACTCATAACTCAATCTCTTGTCTTAGCTCATTCACATTTGTTTTATTTTCATTATTGTTTAAACATTGAAAGTGTGATTCATCCCTACCGGTGGTTAGTAGGAAGGCAATTGGAGGTTGTTCCAATTTGCGGTTGACATCCCTACCAGGTGGTGAGTAGGAAGGCAATCGGTGGTTTCCGATTTGTGGTTTGGTGCGCTGCACAAGTGAAGCCTCACCGGGTTTTGGTGAGGGGTGGACGTAGGGCTGAGGATTCAGTCCGAACCATCTTAAAAATCTTGTCTAGTGTGGTTTACTTGTGTGATTGATTCATTCTAGATGCATGCTTAGGATCAAATTATTATATATCTTGCTTATCTTGCTAAGTGAATCATAGCGTTCTTGGAAGCTAGTTTCTATTCCGCGGTAATTCATTCTAACTAGCTATATAGAGGGCCACATTGCGAAAAGTGGGGCTGATCTATTCACCCCTCCCCTCTAGATCCGCTGTCCACTACACAACATGTGGAGGTATCGCATTCGCTCCCTTACTTGGCATCTTGCTTTATCTCATATATGTTTTATATGCCGCTACTAGAGAGCATGTTTTAGGTCCTAGCTCGCTATATTTTTATATCACCGTTGCTGCGAGAGAGAGCGTTACCGTCCCGTGACCCGATCCGGGCACGAAAGTGCGAATTGACCACCCTAGCTCTTGCCGGTTTCTCAACCGTGCACGTCCGACGCTTTCCTCATTAAGGGATAATCACGAGCTCACCTAGAATCCAAGGACTGCATTCCTCATTCGAGTCGTGTCCGTGGTCCGTCCCGCATCATAAACATTGTGATTCTGACTAGTGGCTGAAAGCTTCATAAAGCTTCTTGGCGGGAACAAGCCTTCCACACGCCGAGTACGTGAGCTCGTGGGTCCTAGTCAAAACGAATATAAAAGACCTTCCTCCTGCGAACAGGACATAATTTGAGGAGAAGAAAAAGAGAAGAATATGAATCATCATAGAGCAGTGGCAGAGCAGACAGAAAATAGAGAAGTAAGAATAGAGCAGCCAGAGAGAAGTGTACGAGAGCCAGCAGCAGAAGAAGAAAAAGGAAGTGAAGAAAGAGAGAGAGAGCTGAGAAGAGAGGTCGAGATCGAAGCAGCCGGTTCTTAATGTGAAGATCTGTAGTCATTGTTCCAGGTTCAAATCCTGAACAGTCCTGCTCCAGTTGGAGCTACATTTTCTTTCCTTCATTTGCATTTTCCTTTGCTCATTTTCTGATTTCACTTTGTTCTTCTGATTCTCTGGTTTGAGGTCGGGGTTCCTCTTGTGGCCTCAGGATAAGGGAGATATGTTCTCCAATTTATTAGTGACTGTGTGTCGCTAGTGGTTCCCTCCGGTTTGGAGGAAGGGAGGTTTGGTCCTCCGGTTTGCAAGTGACTGGGTGTCACTTGTGGTTTCCCTCAGGGTTTCAGAGGAAGGGAGATTTGTTCTCCGGTTTGCTAGTGACGGTGTGTCACTAGTGGTTACCCTCCGGGGTGGAGGAAGAGAGAAGTGTGTTCCTCTGGGTCAAGCTGTTTGGCAACGTTTGTTGCAGACTGAGTCTGCGTCTTACTTTTTGCAAGGGAAGCCTCACTCCGGTTTGGAGTGAGGTGTGGACGTAGGTCTGGAGAACCAAACCACCTAAAAAATCCTATCTATTATGGTTTGCTTTGTGCGTTCTTCCATATCATCTATCTCCCCTTCACAGGTTTTGTGTGCTTGATTATATGTGTGATCTTGGGGAGTTATTATGAATGTGAAGTGTTTGTTCATACGCTCAGTAGAATTACAACTCATGTGTGAGCCTGAGTTTCTCAGTTCACTACTGTGAAAAGAGAGAAGCTCAGTTGTCTCATTAGTTTATATTGAGTTCTATTAAAAGTTTCCTTTGTGTGTCAGCTTGCGTTTGGGTACTTGAAGGGTTGGTAGAGTGCTCATCGTTACATCAGCCTGGTCCTCGATTAGTACTTGATACTGTGTCTGTCAGATTTATGTTTTGTGTGAGCTAGTCTTTCAGCCTGTGCTTTCATGTGTCAACTGAAGAGTGCTTAATTGATTAAGCAATCTAAGATTTTAATTCCGCAATAGTTTTTGAACGGGGATTCATTCACCCCCTCTGAATCCGTTCTTTGCGATCCAACAGATACACCTTTCACTTTCCATGTCTATATCTCGGTAAAATCTTCTAAGAGGGTTATCATACTCATCCTGAGGCTAGATAAGATTGCCACAGGTTTTCTACTGAGTGCATCTGTTACATCATTAGCCTTTCCTGGGTGGTATTGAATGGAGAAGTCAAAATCTTTAAGATACTCTTGCCACCATCTTTACCTCATATTTAGTTACTTCTGGGAGAAAAGATATTTAAGACTTTTGTGGTCGGAGAATACTATGAATTTTTCTCTGTAGAGGTAATGTCTCCATATCTTCAGGGTGAAGATAACTGCGGCAAGTTCTAAATTGTGCACCAGGTAATTCTCATCATGTCGCTTCAACTGTCTCGAAGCATAACATATTACCCTACCATGCTGCATTAGAATACAACCGAGGCCTATGCCAGATGCATCGGTGTAGACCTCGAAACCACCACCATCAACTGGCAGCACTAGCACGGGTGCTATAGTGAGATGTTCCTTGAGAGCCAAGAAGCTCTCCTAACAGTCTATTGACCATACAAAAGGATTCTCATTTCTTGTTAGTCTGGTCAGAGAAAGGGCAATTTTTGAGAAATCTTTTATGAACCGCCTATAGTAACCAGCTAGACCCAGAAAGCTTCTGATTTCGGTTATGGTTGTTGGTATGCGCCAGTTCTTAACTGCTTCAACCTTAGAAGGATCCACAGAGATACCTTCTTTTGAAGTAATGTGACCAAGGAATGAAACTTCTTTTAGCCAGAATTCACATTTATTAAGCTTCGCATAGAGTTGGTGTTCTCTTAGTACCAGCAAAGCCATTCTTAGATGTTCTTCATACTTTTCTTGTGATGGGGGCATCCCTTGCCCCTCCACATTTTCAAGGCTCGGATTGATCGTCGGCATGCACCATTGTGTTCGTCATGTGTTTTTGAGTCTAGTCATGTAATTTTCATGTTTTATTTGATTCATAAACTGTGTAATTTTCCCTTTATTTGAGTCATGTACCTAGGTTAGTCAGTCATTTACCTAAGTTCTCTGTCATATGGTTGATTAGGTTGGTTATTGGGCGCAATTCAATGGGCAAGGCCCAGGGGCGCCCCTCCCCGGTCTGTCTGGTCATTGTGTCAATTGTCTAGGGTCAGTATGGTCATGTGAAAAGTCCTGTGCCTATAAATGCCCCCCCTCTTTCATTTGTAACCTTTGATGATCAATATAATAGATAATTCCTTTGTGGAGTTTTCTTCTCTCTCTTGATATTTCTCTCTCTCTCTCTCTCTCTCAAAGGGGCTGCACCCCCCCTCTCTCTCTCCCCTCTCCCACCTACTTTCTAACTCCCCTCCCCTCATTCAAGAGCCTCCCTAACTACCTACAACCCCTCTTAACTCTATCCCAACCCCAAGGTAGCCTCCACCTATCCCCACTCCACCCTCCAACCACCAACCACCCACTCCCCTTCCCCAAGCACCTCTCTCATCTCCCAAGGGAGAATTCCCCAGCCCCAAGCACCACTTCCTTTCCCCAACACAACCCTTCCCATCCCCAAGACCCCCATTAACAACCCCCATTAAGTCACATTCCAACCTTGAGAGAGATCTCTCCTTCCCTATCTCCTTCCCAACCCAAATTCGCAACTCCCCCTTCCTCCACATGCTAGACCACCTTTCAGCCCCTATTCTGCCCCTCCCACACCTTGGATCGCCCCCTATCTGACCCCCTCACAGCCAAGGGCCGCCCTCACGCCCATCCACCCCATTTCCCATCCCATCTACCCCATTTCCCATCACCTATCACCACCCTATTCATCCCAGTTCGCAGGCAGCAGTCAAGGGTCGAGTTGCAGAGACTGCCACGTCTTCACCGCACATCTTCAGGTGGTGTACCTTATGCTATTGGAAAGCTTGGTGAGGCTGCTTTGTAGGCGAGGTGGTCTCGTCGTCGTTCGACTTTGGAGCTGCTCGGAGGAGTCATCTTCGTCAGACTGCGCATTTCCTCCCAGGAAGACAGCCAGCAGCGAATTTCAGAGGCTCCCACGACCAGCACCCTCTGCTTCTTGAGGCGCCATTTGCCTAAGGGCTTCTCCTGCAAGTCTCCTGCCATCTCCAAGAATCAAAATAATTTTTGGAGCTCGGACTCAAGAATTCCAATTTTTCTCCCCGAGGTGTGCAAGGTCAGCTCCTCAGAACTTGGTCTGACCTCCTTCCACTGATCGAGTTATCGCGGTCAGCTCCAACCTCCAACGATGGTCCTGTTGGTCCTGGCTCGAAGAGGACTCGTCCACGAATGTAGCGGTTCTCGTCCTGCATTAATTGGACCCCAGGAGTGTTCGTGGCACCCTCGCCTTCCCACAGCAGCAGTCTGGGAACAACCAAAACCAGAGTAGATTAGTCTTGTTCCAGACCTTGCCCTAGCCAACGACGTCATCAGGAAATTCTCCAAAAATTTAGACATCCTTCTAGGTCAACTCAGAAAGTTTCGGCACCGGTTTTGACCTCTTCTGAGCTTGGCAGAGCCCGTGGCGGCACTGTAATCGACTTACTATCAAGCTATTCCTGAAGCTGGCAGAACCGGCGAAGCTCGGCAATTCGGTTTCTAAATTAGCTCCCCCACCCCGACTGGCTGACTTACATCCCCTCCCTGTGTGGAGGTAGTGTTTGGTTGTAATTAGACTTCCCCACCCCTAGTCCAACCCCTCTGCGAGGGAGTAGTGCATGTACTAGCAGGTCTTCAGCCGAAATGTCATCGACGCGGTGTGCGGGTAGCCCACGCTTCCCCACTCGCCCTCGTCTTCGGTCGGTGTCGGCGTCTTCACGCCGACCCAGTGAGCTACTGAACACTTCTTGATGTGGCACAGCCCAAAGACTACTAAATATGATAAGGTGACCCTAGGACTTAGACCCGCAAGCATACAAGCGCTCAATGATTCTCACAACGACGATTTCTGCTCACTCGGTTCACACGTTCACCCGGTGGGTCCGGGAGATGATGGTGAGGGTCCGAGGCGGCACCCAATTGTCCTAATGGACTTACAATGCTAAGGCTGACCTCCAATGGGCCTGGGAGTCCCAACTTTGTGGGTGGCTGGCCCGCAAGGCGGGGTGTGGGGTGGCACTCACTCACGGGCCGCGGTGGGCACGATATTGCTTAAAATGAATTCCGAGCACTCTCTTACCGTCCGACGGGCATTCAAGGCAATACTACATTTGCAGAAATGAAGCTACAAGGGTGTGATCAGAAGCTCACCTGATCGGTGTGAAGACACCGATCCCGTTCGGAGACGAGGGCGCGCCGGGAGGCGAGGGTATACACCCGATCGCCGCGGCGATGGAGCTTGACCTGAAAATGTGAAGAGGTACAGCACTACGCCCCTTGCAAGGGGGGGATCTTGGGGTGGGGGTTAATGTATTACAACCAAAAATTACCTCCACGCAGGGAGGGGCCTTCAGCCGGCCAAGCGGGGAGGGGAACGAGCGAGATAGAGTCGACTTTCCGAGCTTTGTCGATTCTGCCTAGCTTCTGTAATTCTGGACAGAGGGCCGATGTCGATGCTGCCAATAATTTCACCGAGCTTGGAATCTGATGAAACTTGCGCCAAAAGCTTGCTAACCGGAGAGGGGTGCGGCTTGAATTTCTGGACGACGTTCTGATCTGGGGGCTGACTGCTCCAGCGACTGGAAGATGGATGCAGCTCTGGTCTCTGGCCGAGCTCAGTCTGAAACATCAGGTTGCAGAAGCTGCCACGATCGCTCCTGAGCTCCAAATTTAGGAGCGCTAGACTCGTTGGAATCGTGGACGAGTCTGCTTTGCAGCAAAATAAACGGGGAAGTCTTCTGATGTTGGAGATGAGCTGGGTGTCCAGAGAAGTGGACTGTGGTCGGTGCAGACTGTGAGGAGGCAGACCGGCGTGGGTGTGGTAGAAAATTGGTATCTCTGGTTGTCGGATGCCGAACGGGGTTCCACCTTCTGTTCCTGGACGCTGACAGGGGGAGGGAGAACTTTGTAGAAGACCTCGAAGACTGGTTCCTTCAAGGTTCATCGTGGGAGAGTCTTCTCTGCCGCTCTGGCTCCTGGTCTGAGAGGTTCTGCGCAGTCGGGGAAGAACAGCCTTCACGGATGGCCACGAACTCAGAATGGAGTGATTCCACCTCTCCTGCGAAGAGCACAGGGAGGCCTTTCCAGAAAGGTAGGCCACGCCACCAGAAGAACCAGGATGCAGTCGTGGACGTCGCTGCAACAGAGTACTAAACTGCAGGTCGACCTGCACACAAAGCTGGAGTGGAGAAGAGAGGAGGGGGTGAACTTGGCTTGAGGGGAGAGGAGGGGTGCGACCTAAGGAGCAAGGAGGGAAGGGGAGATTCGAATTTGGGCTTTGGAATGAGTTAATTCAGCCTTGGGAAGGTGGAGATATGCTTAGGGAAGTGAAAGGGGTAGGTGGTGGTTGGAGGGTGGGGTTTTGAGTGGTGGAACTTCCTTGGGACTAGGTGAGGATTAAAGAGGGGTTGTGGGAAGTTGTGGGGAGTTAATGGAGGTAGGTGGGGGTTGGAAGTGGTTGAGAGGGGGAGGAGAGAGAGTGAATTTCGAAATTTAGGGAGAGGAGGAGAGAGAATGAAGAGATAATGAGAGAGAGAGATATATTGAGAGAGTTTGAAAGGGTTTTCTTCAATATTCATCAAAAGTTGAATACAAGAGGAGAGATGGGGCCTATATATAGGCAACCATTCTTTACATGACCAAAATACCCTTGACAATAAGATAAAAGACCGAGCATATCCTAGACTCAATCCTATGGGCCCATAACTAAAGGAATAAGGCCCAATTAAACATAACAAGGGAAATGGACTAAAACCATATGACTCAATAAAGGAAAATACATAAGATAGGACTCAATAAAAAGAAAATACATAAAATGAAACTTGGGAAATGAAGATAACAAGTGTAGACCATGATCAATCTATATCAAGAGTGTGCAGGCGATCAAAGCTAGAGGGGTGTCGGGAGATGCCCTCATCAAATCCCCTGGGGTGGGGAGAGCTCGACCCTGTCGAGTATGGGTCTGCCTGGCTATCGTACTGCTCCATCATGTCGGGATCCAAGCATATCAAATCCTCCCGACTCACCCATGTATCCTCGATCGGGGGACAGCTCTTCCACCTAACCAGATAGCGCTGATACACCCTGTGCCTCGTAATGATACTCTGCTCATCCAGTATTGCCTCTACCTGCTCTCGTCGGTCTCTCAAGCTAGAAAGTGGAGTCCCTCCGGGAGTGTCTCTCATAAGGGGGGGTAAAGGCTCAAGCTCCTCACTGGGTTCCACCGCGGGACCTTTGTGGGGTACCAGGTCCGCCACACTGAAGGTAGGGTGCACCCCATAACTTTCCGGTAGGTCAAGCTCATAAGCATTGCTGCCAAGTCGTCGTAGAACTCGAAAGGGTCCCGAACCCCGTGCCCTCAACTTGGAGGCAGGTCCCGGAAGGAGCTGCTCCGTCCTCACCATCACCGAGTCTCCCACTTGGAACTCGTAGTGGCGCCGATGAGCATCTGCCCGCCTTTTATAAGTCTCATTGATCCTTCCTATATGCTTGCGAGAATGCGTATGCCAAGGTGGACCTGGGCAGCCAAATGTAGACCGATCACACTTTGATGCTATGAAGACTGTGGTAGTCTTAGGAGGGCCGGGACATCCATAGATGAACCTTTTATGCATGGGTGTGATAAATGTCGGGGGACCCGGACATCCATGTATGCTCCTATCATGCTTAAGACTCATGATGAATGAAGGTGGGCCAATACATCTGAATATGGTCCACTTATGCTGCCTACTTGACATGTGGGTGATGTGGATGAATGTACCCGACTTATAAATCATGTCAAATGGTGTGGTAGGCCTGGACACATGCATGTTTATCCCAAAGGTGACTTCCATGTGCATAGATGTGGGATGTCTTTTGAACGTCCACGTGAATGGGTCGAAGGGATCTACGAACGTGGTTATGGGGTGGGGCACTTCATCAATCCCAAGGTGTTTGTTGCCTAAGGTCAAGGCTCTCATGTTGTAACCCGATTCTAGGAAGGGAGGAGTTTGGGTCGACATGGGCGATGTGGGTAAGGTGAGGTGGGTGGTGAATAGGGAAAGTGGGTCACATGGAGATTTAGGCTCCCATAGAAAAGGGTCAAAGGGATTATGGTAAGAGTCACCTAGGTAGGGGTACTCCATGTTCTCAAGGTCCTCAAATGGCGAATCATCTCTCTCTAAGATAATTGGGCCAAGGTTGCTAATGGGTTGGCCAATCAAAGTACTTGGGATCTCAATGGTTGGGGAGTAGACTAGGATGGGTTCCTCCTCCATGGGAAGAAGGAGTATGATCTCACTTGTAAATTGGCCATTGGTGTAGATGGAAGTGATGGAGCCAATGGTGGGGTAAGCTAGGCTAATGGTGCTAGACTCTGATGGCCTCATGGCTAGCATATCGGTCAAGTGGACTTGCCAATGTAGGTAGGCCACTAAGTCTCCCAAATCTTCTACACAATAGGAGGTTTGATAAGTGACATGAGGCTGAGTGGGAATGAGTTGGGATTGATGTCCCATGAGTAGGTGGCTTGGTTGTAAACTAGGAATGGTGAGGCCTCGCTTGAGCCATAGGAATATGGACTTATCTATGGTGATGGTGTCATGGGGAAGGGTGTATAGCTCTTGAGGAACTAGGTTAGGAGGCGTGGGTGAGTTGTACGGCCCTTGGATTTCCTTGATTTTGGGAGGTGGATCCGAATTGGTATCCCTCTCCACTTGGGTAGGTGTGTGGGTTGCAACTCCTAAGGACAATGGGGTAGGAAGGTCTATGGTGGGTGGGTTGGTGTTAATCGAGGCATGGCGCACTCGAGGAGGTGAGCAAGGTCGGACATGGGTTGGACTTGGGAGTGGAAGTAGTGGAGGCCTAATTTGGGGTAAGATTGGTGTAGGAAGCGGGAGGTGGGTTGGGTGAGGGGTTTTGGGTTTTGGGGTGGTGGCCATTATGAGCCTTGGTGGAGGGGTGGACATGGTGTCCACATGGTTTTTAATGGTGAGGGTTGGATGAGTGGTGGTCACCATGGAGGGAATTGGGTTGGTTAGGGGTCTCTTGCCCTTGGGATCACTTGGGGTGGAAGTGGGGGCTAAAGGGGCTTGACTAGTGTAGGTTAGGGAAGGGGGTTTTGGTTGGGATGTGGGGGACCTCATGGGGTTAGGTGGGGAGGTGGAGGTCTTAGGTACTTGGGTTTTAGTGATAAGGGTTTGGACGGGTGGGGTGGGAGGAGTGGGAGTGCTCCTTGGGTTTTGGTGATCCGAGTGGGAAGGGGACACATACCTAGCCCTTAGTTGATCCTTCATGTCCTCCCATGTGGTGAGGGGAGCTTCCCGTCTAATTATCCTTAAGCCCTCAATTTTACACCAATGAGTTTGAGCCCTTTTGGTTAGTTGTATTTTGGCAACCCATGCCTTTTCATCCTCAGAAATATGATACCAATTGAAGTATTGGTCCATTGTAGCTTCCCAATCTAAATATTTGCTAGGAGAGGTCCCATCAAAGGTGGGAAGTGGGAAAGGGGTCATCCTATCGTCCGTCCTTAGGGCGGGCCTATTTTTTCCAAGTTGGTTGAGTCGGCCCGATATGTTATCAAGCCGCTCATTGGCATAGGTCAAGGCTTTCATGAAGTAGTTGAAGTCATGAGTGTTAGTGGTAGGCATCCCTTGGGGTTTTGGATTCATTGTGGGATTGGAAGATGTAGTATTGGGTTAAAAGCGAGTACCACTATGAGTGGTCATGCAAGGTTGGGTGGGCTATGCAAGGGTGTGCGGATGCACCTATGAAAGACTTAGTGTGACCCAAGACTAGACTTGTAAGGACAAGCCTATGATCGCTCTGATACCACTTGATGTGGCACAGCCCAAAGACTACTAAATATGATAAGGTGACCCTAGGACTTAGACCCGCAAGCATACAAGCGCTCAATGATTCTCACAACGACGATTTCTGCTCACTCGGTTCACACGTTCACCCGGTGGGTCCGGGAGATGATGGTGAGGGTCCGAGGCGGGACCCAATTGTCCTAATGGACTTACAATGCTAAGGCTGACCTCCAATGGGCCTGGGAGTCCCAACTTTGTGGGTGGCTGGCCCGCAAGGCGGGGTGTGGGGTGGCACTCACTCACGGGCCGCGATGGGCACGATATTGCTTAAAATGAATTCCGAGCACTCTCTTACCGTCCGACGGGCATTCAAGGCAATACTACATTTGCAGAAATGAAGCTACAAGGGTGTGATCAGAAGCTCACCTGATCGGTGTGAAGACACCGATCCCGTTCGGAGACGAGGGCGCGCCGGGAGGCGAGGGTATACACCCGATCGCCGCGGCGATGGAGCTTGACCTGAAAATGTGAAGAGGTACAGCACTACGCCCCTTGCAAGGGGGGGATCTTGGGGTGGGGGTTAAATTATTACAACCAAAAATTACCTCCACGCAGGGAGGGGCCTTCAGCCGGCCAAGCGAGGAGGGGAACGAGCGAGATAGAGTCGACTTTCCGAGCTTTGCCGATTCTGCCTAGCTTCTGTAATTCTGGACAGAGGGCCGATGTCGATGCTGCCAATAATTCCACCGAGCTTGGAATCTGATGAAAGTTGCGCCAAAAGCTTGCTAACCGGAGAGGGGTGCGGCTTGAATTTTTGGACGACGTTCTGATCTAGGGGCTGACTGCTCCAGCGACTGGAAGATGGATGCAGCTCTGGTCTCTGGCCGAGCTTAGTCTGAAACATCAGGTTGCAGAAGCTGCCACGATCGCTCCTGAGCTCCAATTTTAGGACCGCTAGACTCGTTGGAATCGTGGACGAGTCTGCTTTGCAGAAAAATAAACGGGGAAGTCTTCTGATGTTGGAGATGAGCTGGGTGTCCAGAGAAGTGGACGGTGGTCGGTGCAGACTGTGAGGAGGCAGACCGGCGTGGGTGTGGTAGAAAATTGGTATCTCTGGTTGTCGGATGCCGAACGGGGTTCCGCCTTCTGTTCCTGGACGCTGACAGGGGGAGGGAGAACTTTGTAGAAGACCTCGAAGACTGGTTCCTTCAAGGTTCGTCGTGGGAGAGTCTTCTCTGCCGCTCTGGCTCCTGGTCTGAGAGGTTCTGCGCAGTCGGGGAAGAACAGCCTTCACGGATGGCCACGAACTCGGAATGGAGTGATTCCACCTCTCCTGCGAAGAGCACAGGGAGGCCTTTCCAGAAAGGTAGGCCACGCCACCAGAAGAACCAGGATGCAGTCGTGGACGTCGCTGCAACAGAGTACTAAACTGCAGGTTGGCCTGCACACAAAGCTGGAGTGGAGAAGAGAGGAGGGGGTGAACTTGGCTTGAGGGGAGAGGAGGGGTGCGACCTAGGGAGCAAGGAGGGAAGGGGAGATTCGAATTTGGGCTTTGGAATGAGTTAATTCAGCCTTGGGAAGGTGGAGATATGCTTAGGGAAGTGAAAGGGGTAGGTGGTGGTTGGAGGGTGGGGTTTTGAGTGGTGGAACTTCCTTGGGACTAGGTGAGGATTAAAGAGGGGTTGTGGGAAGTTGTGGGGAGTTAATGGAGGTAGGTGGGGGTTGGAAGTGGTTGAGAGGGGGAGGAGAGAGAGTGAATTTCGAAATTTAGAGAGAGGAGGAGAGAGAATGAAGAGATAATGAGAGAGAGAGATATATTGAGAGAGTTTGAAAGGGTTTTCTTCAATATTCATCAAAAGTTGAATACAAGAGGAGAGATGGGGCCTATATATAGGCAACCATTCTTTACATGACCAAAATACCCTTGACAATAAGATAAAAGGCCGACCATATTCTAGACTCAATCCTATGGGCCCATAACTAAAGTAATAAGGCCCAATTAAACATAACAAGGGAAATGGACTAAAACCATATGACTCAATAAAGGAAAATACATAAGATAGGACTCAATAAAAAGAAAATACATAAAATGAAACTTGGGAAATGAAGATAACAAGTGTAGACCATGATCAATCTATATCAAGAGTGTGCAGGTGATCAAAGCTAGAGGGGTGTCGGGAGATGCCCTCATCACTTCTCTTTGCTAGTTTTCTTTTGCTTAAATAGTATTGCATCTTAGTGCCGTCGGCGGTGAGAGAGTGCTCGCTCCCAAATTGTCATCAAATTGAGCAACCACCGCGAAGCGAGGCGAGAGCAACCCCTTACATCCCATGCCCTTGGTGTGCTGGCCGCCCACGAAATTGGGTATCCTAGGCCCTTAGGGGTCCATCCTAAGCTAGCCTTACCCCGGAACGTCAAGGTCCACCTCGGACCCTTCCCACCATCACTGGTTTGCCTACGAGCAACCGTGAGCGCTACTTGAGTGAGCTCGCCCGAGTGAGTCCGCCGTCAAAGTTGCGTGCTTGCAAGTGTAGGTTGAAGGGCATCGGTCGAGTGGCTGCCACCCCCAAGGTGGTGTCACATCAAGTGGTATCAGAGCAAGTTCTCAACTTGTCTCTACAAGTTTGTCCTAGGGCGCGCATATTCATTTTGAGTCTCCTAGTTCATCGCTCTTGTCCACTAGCTTGGCCGCCTCATACTAACCTTACCCATCGACCCTCTCCATTAGTCAAAACCCCCACGAGAAACCCACCACCAACACACATGGCCTCCACAGTTGTGTCAACTACCTAATGGGAGCCTTGGCCTATGCCAAGGAGCGGCTTGATAGCCTATCGTGTCGACTCAACCAACTAGGAGACAATAGGCCCGCCCCAAGGGCGGACGATAGAAGGACATCTCTCCCACATCCCACCTTTGATGGAACTCATCCTAATGACTATTTAGATTGGGAGGCTTCAATGGACCATTACTTCGAGTGGAATCCCATGTCCGAGGATAGGAAGGTTCGATTTGCCAAAATGCAACTAACCAAAAGGGCTCAAACCCATTAGTTGAAAATTGAAGGCTTAAGGATAATTAAAAGGGAAGCTCCCCTCACCACATGGGGAGACATGAAGGATCAACTTGGGGATAGATATGTATCCCCCTTCTACCCGGGTCACCATAGCCCAAGGAGCACATCAACTCCTCCATCCCCACCCGGCCAACCCAAGACCCCAATGACCCAATCCCCACCGCCTCCCACCTCTCCTACCCCGGCCACTACATCTACACCCTACCTCTAAGTCCTCACCACAACCATAGCTCCACAAGCCCAAGTGGACTCCGTGTCCACCCCTCCACCTAGGCCCATGACAGCCACCACCCCCAAACCCAAAATCCCTCACCAAACCCATACCCCACAAGCCCCCTTGGGCCCCACCACTACCCCTCCATCGCCCCCATAAGAGAGACACCTCCCAAAACCAATCAAACCAAACATCCTCACCCAACCCACATTCCACTTCCAACCCCAATCCTACCCTAACCTAGGCCTCCACTACTTCCACTCCCAACCCCAACCCAAGTCTGACCTCTCAAACCACCTCGGGTGCGCTCTGCACTAGCTGTCATCAAACCACCCACGATAGATCCTCCTACCCCATTGGCATTAGAAAAAGTGGCCCACACACTCTACCACGTGGGGACAAATGCCCCTCCAGACCCTATCCCCACCATGAAGATCACCCATGTCCAAGTTGAAGGAGAAGCCTCACACGGTTGTCTCCCCCCTACACCACCATCTCTAGATGGGGCCAAGCTCATCTTAGGGGAACCCCTTGTTAATTAGTTAAGGGAAAGCCCAATTAGAGAGATTACGTCCCATGTTTGTCCTCCTATGGAGCAAAACCTCCCTATAGTGCCCTTCTCCTATCGCACCACAATCCAATCATCCTACTAAGTGGAGATTTTAGAGGATCTTTTTAAGGGCTTAGCATGGCAAATGGAGTTGACTGGCATGTTGACCACCGTGGTCGACCGACCTAGGAGCCTTGACCTCCAACACCTATGTGTCGGGTCTATCACCACGGTTTACATTGTGGGTTACTACACTAGCGACCTCCTTCTATTCCTCCCTACACCCGATGAGCCCGATGCTATCCACAAATTGGAGTTGCTTATCTCGGGTAGAACGTCAAGCCCTCCATTCATGGCTGACCATCCCACCCAAATCACCAGCCCAATTATCCTGATGGAGGAGGATGCCTCATCATCTTTTGAGGATCTTGAGGACTTAGAGTGCCTCTCTCTAGGAAACTCATTCCATGATCCCTTCGACCCCATTCTATGGGAGCCTAGATACCCAAGTGGCCCACCCGCCTTCTTCACCACCCACTACTTCCTACCCCCTCCCACAATGTTTGACCAAACCCACCTCTTCCTAGACACCGACCACATAAGGGAAGACATAACCATGGAAGACCTACACCTTGGGAATAAGGAAGTGCCCCACTCCATGATACACACCTTCTTTGACCCCTTCGATCCTTATGAGTGGGAGCTCAAGGACCACCCCATACCCACACACTTGGCCGTCACCTTTGGGACAAAAGTGCACCTATCTTTGTATATCACATCATCCGACATAGGTCACAAGTCCGGTCATCTCATACATGTCACACACACTTTAGGCCCAATGCATGACTGGCTCACATTTGGATGTGCTGGCCCTCCCTCATTCATCATTGGTCTTACGCATGAAAGGAGAATACATGGATGTATGGTCCCCCGACATTTGCCACACCCATGCATGATAGGTTCACCTATGGATGCCCCGGCCTGCCTAAGTCCGTCAAAGTCTTCATGGCATCAAAGAATGATCGGTCTACATTTGGATGCCCTGGTCCACCTCTGCACACCATACTTTTCACATTCACACCACATCCTAGTGCATGGCATACGCATTCACGCAAGCATCTAGCAACGAGCGGTGAGGATCACAAAGATCGGGCAATAGCTCGTAAGCGCCACTTGGGATTCTAAGTAGGCAACTTGGTGATGGTGACATTGGAGTGGCTCTACCCTAGCGTCACCTCTGAATCTAGGGCACAAGGACTTGGACCTTCCCGAGTTCTAAGTGGCTTTGGCAACCCGGCTTATGGGTTGGACTTTCCGATGGATTTTGGGATTCATCCCACTTCCCACGTGGCGAATCCGGCACCCTATAAGGGCACCGCGGTGGAACCTAGTGAGTGCCTCGAGCCTCTACCTTCCTTTGATAGAGATACCCGCGGAGTGCCACCATAAATCAGCTTGAGAGCTCGACGTGAGCACATGGAGGCAATACTAGGCAAGCAGGGTACCATCGCCGGCAAGAGAGTGTGCATGAGCTACCTTGAGAGGCTGAAGAGCCGTCCCCCGGCTAAGGATGCAGGGTTGAGTCAGGAGATCGTGGTTCGCCTGGAGCTGCTTGGATGTACCACTTCCCCGGTGGACCCGTACTAGACAGGGTCAAGTTCTCCCCACCCCGGGGGTATGATGGGGGCATCCCTTGCCCCTCCACATTTTCAAGGCTCGGATTGATCATCGACATGCGCCATTGTGTTCGTCATGTGTTTCTGAGTCTAGTCATGTAATTTTTATGTTTTATTTGAGTCATAAACTGTGTAATTTTCCCTTATTTGAGTCATGTACCTAAGTTAGTGAGTCATTTAACTAAGTTCTCTGTCATATGGTTGATTAGGTTGGTTATTGGGCCCAATGCAATGGGCTAGGCCTAGGGGGGGGCCTCCCGGGTCTGTCTGGTCATTGTGTCAATTGTCTAGTATGATCATGTGAAAAGTCTTGTGCCTATAAATACCCCCCTCCCCTCTCTCATTTGTAACCTTTGATGATCAATATAATAGATAATTCATTTGTGGAGTTTTCTTCTCTCTCTCTTGATATTTCTCTCTCTCTCTCTCTCTCTCTCTCTCTCTCTCTCTCTCAAAGGGGCTGCGCCCCGCCCCTCTCTCTCCCCTCTCCCACCTACTTTCTAACTCCCCTCCCCTCATTCAAGAGCCACCCCAACTACCTACAACCCCTCTTAACTCTATCCCAACCCCAAAGTAGCCTCCACCTTCCCCACTGAGGGCATCTTCTGTAAGTCCCCTGCTATCTCAAAGAAGCAGAACAATTTTTAGAGCTCGGAGTCAAGAATTCCCGTTTTTCTCCCCGAGGTGCGCAAGGTCAGCTCCCCAGAACTTGGTCCGACCTCCTTCAACTGATCCAGTCATCGCGGTCAGCTCCGACCTCCAACGATGGTCCCGTTGGTCCTGGATCGAAGAGGACTCGTCCACGATTGCATTGGTTTTGATCCCGCATTATTTGGACCCAGGGAGTGTTCGTGGCACCCTTGCCTTCCCGCAGCAGCAATATGGGAACAACCAGAACCAGGGTAGATCAGTCCTGTTCTAGACCTTGCCCCAGCCAGCGACGTCATCAAGAATGTCTCCAAAAATTCAGACATCCTCCTGGGTCAACTCAAGAAGTTTCGACACCAGTCTCAACCTTTCTTGAGCTCGGCAGAGCCTGTGGCGGCGCCGTAATCGACTACCAATCAGGCTATTCCTGAAGCTGGCAGAACCGGCGGAGCTCGATAATTTGATTTCAAACTTAGCTCCCCCACCCCGCCTGGCTGGCTTACAGCCCCTCCCTGCATGGAGGTAGTGTTTGGTTGTAATTGAACTTCCCCACCCCTAGTCCAACCCCTCTGCGAGGGAGTAGTGCATGTACTAGCAGGTCTTCGGCCGAAGCGTCATCGACGCGGCGTGCGGGTAGCCCACGCTTCCCCGCTCACCCTCTTCTTCGGTGGGCGTTAGCGTCTTCACACTGACCCGGTGAGCTACTGAACACTTCTCTTTGCTGGTTTCCTTTGCTTAATTAGTATTACATCTTAGTGTCGTCGGTGGTGAGAGAGTGTCGGGTCCCAAATTGTCATCAAATTGAGTGACCACAGCGGAGCGAGGCGAGAGCAACCCCTTACATCCCAAGCCCTTGGCGTGCTGGCCGCCTGCGGAATTGGGCATCCCAGGCCCTTAGGGGTCCATCCTAAGCTAGCCTTACCCCGGAACGTCAAGGTCCCACCTCGGACCCTTCCCACCATCATTGGTTTGCCTACGAGCAACCGTGAGCGCTACGTGAGTGAGCTTGCCCGAGTGAGTCTGTCGTCAAAGTTGCATGCTTGCGAGTGTAGGTCCAAGGGCATCGGTCGAGTGGCTGCCACCCCCAAGGTGGTGTCACATCATCTTGTGTCTTGGAGTAGATGAGAATGTCTTCTATAAAGATGACCACTAATTGGTCAAGATATGGTCTGAAGACGTTGTTCATTAACTACATGAAAGCTGCAGGGGCGTTGGTTAACCCAAATGGCATGACAACAAATTCATAGTGTCCATATCTGTCTTGGAATGCAGTCTTGTGGATGTCTTCATCTTTGATCCTCAGTTGATGATAACCAGACCTTATGTCTATCTTTGAGAAATATTGTGCTCCAGAGATTTGGTCGAACAACTCATCAATACGCGGCAATGGATAGTTGTACTTGATCGTTATGTGATTCAATTACCAGTAGTCGATGCATAACTTGAGGGATCCATCCTTCTTTCTTACAAAGAGAATAGGTGCACCCCAAGGGGATGTGCTTGGCCTGATAAATCCCTTCTCCATTAATTCTTGTAGTTGCTTCTTCAATTCTTTGAGTTATGTAGGGGACATCCTATAAGGAGCTTTGGAAACAGGTGATGCTCCTGGAATTAATTCGATAGAAAAGTTTACTTCCCTCGCGGTCGGTAAACCAGGTAGTTCATAAGGAAAGACATCAGAAAATTCTTTTACAGCGGGAATTTCCCCAAGAATGAGTTATTTGTGTTCGATGATAACTACAGAAGCAAGAAAAGCTTCACAACCTTGTGACTTGAGTTTGCGAGTGTAGAGAGATGAAATAAGAACAAGATGCTTCGTGTACTTGATGCCCAAAAAAGAAAATTTTGGAAGGTCAGATTTGTAGAAAGAGAGTCTCCTATGGCGACATTTAAAATCAGCATAGTGTTTCGATAACCAATCTATACCTAAGATTGCATCGTAGCCTTCCATGTCTAGGCATACGAGATTTGCAGGAAGATTGTGACCTTCTATGGTTACCTCACTGTTAGGGTAGTGACACTTGAGTTCAGTTCTAGAACCTAGGGGTGTAGTAATTGCTAGGTCAGAAGGTAAGGGAACTGATGAAACAGGTAAAGTCTTTGCAAAAGCAATGGAAATGAAAGAATGAGATGCTCCAGTATCAAATAAGACAAAAGCCAGATGCGAATAGATTAGTATAGTACCTTCAATCATATCTCCATCCTTCGTAGGTTCATCTTCCATTACAACATTTAGATGACCTTGTCGCCTGTGTCCTCCATCCTTCTTCGAAGGTTGTTCCTTCATGAGCGAGTAGTCTGGCATTCTATGGTATCGGCTGTCACAACGTAAACATGTGTTGAGGTGCTTCTAGCACTCCTCTGCAGTGTGTCCAAACTTTTCATAGAACTTGCAAGCCTCCATGACCTGCTTCTATTCTTCCTTGACTCTTTTTCCTTTGTCATTGCTTTTTCCATTGTGCGGTCTTTTCTTGTTATCCCGAGATTTATAAGTTCCCGTGATGTTAAATTTGTCTCCTTTCTTTTCTCTCTTGTCATGTCTATGGCTTGATTCCTCATCCTTTCCCTTGAAATTCTCTACCTTTTCAAGGGTCCTTTCACAAAGATGTGCCCTATACACCATTTCTGTGTAAGTTCAGATGTTTTATGGACCTAACTGCTTGACAAATACAGGCCTCAACCCATCCATGAATCGATTGGCCTTTAGTAGCTCCGTGCTGACAACTTGTGGGACATATGGTGCTAGCCGTGAAAACTATAGTTCATACTTGGCTACCGTCATCACCTTTTGTCTTAGTGCGGCAAACACTGTTGCTTTTCTTTTGCGAACATGCTCAGTGAAATACTTCTCACAAAAGAGCTTGAGGAACTCTTCCCAGTTGAGTTGTGGATTTGATAGATGAGCCAATGTGGCTTTCCACCATGTACAAGCATCCTTATTAAGTTGGAAGGTAGCAAGTAGGACCTTCTCCTGATATGTGTATTGCATAACATGGAAGATTCGATCCATTTCATCATTCCAATTCTCGGCCTCATCTGGATTGGACGATCCAGAGAAACGAGGAGGGTTCATGCTTCTGAAGTTGCGGTGTAAATCTTTAACGCCTGCTCACGCGCCTGCTTGTGCCATCGTCTGTAGGGCTTGAGTGAGGCCCTCGACTGTTTGTTGCATCGCTTTCCAATTAGCTCTGTGTCCAGCCATTAGGAAGATAAGGTTCCTGAGAAAATAAACATTTTGCCATTTTCCTTGGAATTCATTAGGTACATTTTTTCTCATGTCTAGAGGTTAATTCTTAGTAGAGAACTATCTTATACCGGGCTCTACACAATCTCACGTGGGTTGGAAAATTTCTCATAAGCTAGTTCATAGGTGGGGAGTCCTTAGAACCTTGGACTTAAACCCTATAGCTTCACATTTTCCTAAGACTTAATAAGCCAAGGCTATGATACCACCTTAACTGTCACACCCTGAGATTTCAGCGGAAACAAGTTGGGAACATAAACAGCCGGCAAAGTAAGTCTCTAGCTAGGAAGACAATCATAGCGCCACACTCATTCATACAAAATCATAAATAATGTATGCAACATCATAAGACCAAAAATCTTCAACTTTATTGAATAAGTAATCAGAGTTACAACTGAACATTGACTCAATTGACAACAATACTCACTAGACTCAAGAAAACAAAAATTTACATAGACATGATCAACTTCACCGTCTATTTTAGTGAATGATCCTAAATTCACATAACAGACTCAAGTTGACCGACTATCTAGGGTTCTTCTCAATCTTCAATCGCTCTCAGAACCACCACGGGAATGATCTGACTCTGATCCACTAGTGCTTCCTGAAATGTTGGAGAAAGTAGAAAGTGAGCACACTCGCCCAGTAGGTATCTTCGTGTCATCATGTCGGCATAGTTTACATGATTAATGCTTTGGCTCTAGAAGGTGTAATAATGAAAGAAAGTGTGATAAAGCATGCGGTAAAAATAATAGTAACAAGTTGCAAGACTAGCCGTGAAGTGCGATATTCAAGAATGTACGAGCATGAACTAGCAAGAATGTAAATTGGCCTTTCAATGAAGAATGTACTATTTCATAACCTTAAGAAGGCTATGCACAAGAATGTACTGTCATGTGACAAGCATGTAACGAGAATGTATTTTTCAAGCAAGTAAATGTAATTTCATGAATTGCCTCGTGGACTTGGCTAGTTTATAAAGAAAGTACTCCCAGCACAATGCGACGCCAGTAATCATTATACCCCATGGTTTTCAATATATTTTCGGCCCTCTGCCATGGGGGATAACTGGAACCCTTGGACACCCTCCATGCCCGCACTTGCATCTTCATGTTATAAATCTAGTTATTTTCACGAGAATATCAACAAGTTCGGTGAAGAATGTTAAATTCTATAATTGCCTTTGGATGATAGTAAAAAAGGCAAGAACGTACCGGATTCTTGGAATGATGTCAAGAATGAATTAAAGGGACGTTGTGCTACGGGAGGATTTCGGCAGAATAACGACATCTTTCTTAATTTCATAGTTCATTAATGACTTGGTAAGTACTGTTTCAGATTCCAGACAATCAGAAGGTCGTCTGAGACTGCAAATAGAACAGAACCAACCCTTTGGTCATACCTTTGTGTTGACACCCGTTTTGTACTGATGTGACACAACCTCGGACTTAGTCAAACAAGCACATCTAAGCATCCAAATGGGCCTTAATGGGCCACCGCTCTCTTCGTTGCACTCTATTCCCGGGGTGACTATGTGATACCAAGGGTGACTTATGGGAATGGACCCTTGCTGGTAGAGGGCCAGCAAGGCCAAGAATTGATTCCCCAAGGTTGGTTGCCCAATTCGATTGGGGCCGACAAAGTGCACTCGGGCACCAGGTCACACTAACCCACGGCGATCACTCTAAGTCATGGACTTGAGGATCGGGCGCTCCTCACGAATTCAGCGATGCATGAATCAAATATTGAGAGAGCTACACTAGGTGAGCAAGGAAGAGACACTTACTCGACCGGTTTGAAGAAACCGGTCCCGGTCGGAGACGAGGGCGAGCGGGGAGGCGGTGGTTCCCCACACGCCGCGGCGGTGTCGCTTGACCTGCCAAACCACTTACAAAACTACTCCTCTCGCAGGAGGGGGGACCTTGGGGTAGGGGTTAATATGATACATTCAAACACTACCACCACGCAGGGTGGGGCCTTCAGCCGGCCAAGCGGGGAGGGGTTGGTGGACCGAAACGAAGAGAAATGAGAACTAGGGAAGTTGCAGTTTCAATCTGGAATTCTGGACAGGGGGTCGCTGTGATGGCTATGCCAGGCTTGTCCGGACTCCAAATTGATCGAAACCAGCTCCTGAAGCTTCCTGACTGGATGAGGTGGACTCCAGAATTTTTGGGGAAGCTCAGACGGTCGGAGGTGGCTGCACCAGCAACATGAAGTAGCCTCCTCTGTCTGGCCGCAGGTACTGTCTGGACTGTAACAGAAAGTTGCAGAAGTGACTGAGCGCCCTCCCGAGCTCCGATCAGCACGAAACCAGAGGCATCATCTTCGTGGTTGAGGTAGCTTTCAGCAGGAGGTGACGGAAATGCATTCAGAGCTCGAGGATGGCCGGGGCACCCAGAAGAGTGGGTACTGGTCGGAGTAGACAGCAGAAAATAGAACTAGATAGATCGGGGGAGAAAATTCGTAACTTCTTCCTCCGGTGGCCGAACGGGGTTCTGTTTCTTGATCTTGAAAGATTACCGGTAGAGGAAGAACTTTGATGAAGGGGCTTCAGCCTGAATCCGCTGGGGTTTGTCGTGGCAGAAGGATCTTCCACGCTCTGGTCCAGGATGAAGACCTCTCTGCGCACTGTTGGGAGAATGTCTCTATCTGGCAGCTCCGAGCTCCGATCGTGTTGATTCCACCTCGCCTGCGAAGTATACTGGAAGGCCTTTCCATAAAGGTAGGCCACGCCTTCTGAAGAACTAGGATGAATCTGTGGTTGACGCTGAAACAAGGGCTGTTCTGCAGATCTGCACAGCTCCAACCTACTAGAAGAAATGAGAGGGAGATGTGGCTTCTTTGGTGGAGGGAAATGGTAGGAATGACCTAAGGGAGAGTGGGGGCTCTTGTGGGGTGGAGAAGGGAGCTAATGGTGATGGTGAATGGGGTGGAGAATGGCTGGAAGCAAGTGCTAGCAGGTGGAGGAGGAAGAGCTACGAATTTGGGGAAGGTGGGTGAGAGGAGAAGGTGAGGGGGGCACAAGTGAGTGGAGGGAAGGGTGGATTTCAAATTCAAAAGGTCTTGGAAGGTGGGTGATTATGTTGGGAAGTGGAGTGCTTGCATTGGAATGGGGTAGATTTGGTTGGAAGGTGGAGGAAGGTGTTGGAATGGGGAGACTTCTACCTAGGAACTAGGGAGTGGAGTAATGGAGGCCATGGGAAGTGGAGGGCATTAAAGGAGGTGGTTGGAGGTTGGAAGTGGATGGGAGGAGGGAGGAGAGAGAAGGAAATTCGGATTTGGGGTTGGAGGAGAGAGAAAGAGGGGTGAAATAGAGAGATTAAGAGGGGAATGGGTGGAGAATCTCTCCCCTAGGGTCTCTCACCCAAAAACTAGAGGAATCACTCCAATTTGAACTCAAATGGCAAGTTTAACTCAAAAGGATGTAATCATTCATTCATTGACTTCAAATGGGGGAAATGGGGTCCTATATATAGGAAACCCACATTTCTACAAAAGTCCATGACAAAAGACTCAATAGCAAATAACCGAAGGTGGAAGGGGTGCACATGGGCCTAGTCCAATGAATTGGGCCCAATTAGCACATTACATCATCTAATGACACACAATCTTAGGAAAACAAATGCAAGACCTAGGGAAATGACTCAAAGGAAAGCTACAAAATGGATAAGGGGCCTTAATAGAGTGAGGCCAAAACTCAACCAGCTCCCGAGTGTGAAGAAGTGGACCCGAGCCAAAGGGAATCGTGGGTGATGCCTCCATCATGTACCTTCGAGTTGAGTCTTTTTCTTGCCTTTGTTTGTGATGTCCCAAGTTGTCCGTCATTTATTTGAGTCCTTTTCTGATGGTTCTTGGACCTATTTTATGGGCATCTTTCTCCCTGGCCGGGCTTGCTCCCGTGTTTTCTCGAGTTTGGGCCTAATGGAACTTGGTTGGTCTTTCGGCTGAGTATGCATATTTATCTCATATTTACTTTCTTTCCAAATGACCACCTTAATAACGGTCTCACGATAGACCGTTTCATGAAGGTGGCGGTCTATTGGATGACCATTTTTTCTTATTTGCGTCGACCTATCCCTTTTCTGTGTCGACCTGTCTCTTTTCTGCGTTGACCTGGCTATTTCTACGTCGACCTGTTGTTTTTGTAAACGGTCTCACGATAGACCGTTCCATGAAGGCGGCGGTTTGTCAAGGACCGTTTATGCTTGGCAGGAATTCTTGTTTTGACTTAGTCTTTGGATAAATGAGCATATTTATCTTGTTTTTTATTTTTCAACGGCCAGAGGAATAGCGGTCGGCCGGTGGGCCGCTTAGCATCCTGGGCAGTCTATCGATGGACCATTTTTACCAAGCGAGATTCCTGCGTCGTCGGGCGGTTTCTCTCTCAATCCGTGGTCAAAATGGTTGCTTCATCCATGGATTTCTCCGCGGATTCTCAGCCAAATTGGGCGCCGTTTGATCCTATTGGCGGCTGGGAATTTATCGTCATCTTATTCAAAATAATCAAGGTCCAATTCTCGCCCAAAAGCCCTCCATTTGAGCTAGGGTTTCAAGGGTCTATAAATAGAACCCTTGGTTCATGGCTGTGGGGGGGGAGGGGGGGGAGATCTAGAGTTCGCGTCGAAGTGCTGCCGCTTTCTAGAGCAAAAGCTAGTAAGGGCGAAAGGCTTTCTACGTCCTCTAAGCCTTTGGTCTAGGGAGTAGTTGCTTCTGTCACATTTTTGAGTCATAGTTTAAGTCACTTTTCGGTCACATTTTTAGTCATTCCATCTCCATTTTTGTTCGCTCTTCTTCAAGTTTTTCACTGGCATTCTAGCATCCTTTCACCATCCTATTGTTTTCCACGCCCCATAGGGGTTAAAAACTGAAACCCCTAGGTATTTCCCATTTTAATTATGTGTTTCATTCATCGTTCCCACTTATAGATAATGCACTTCCATAAACTAATTTGGGTCATTTTCGTTTGTCATTTTGGTTGTCTTGCAGGTAAGCAGGTGTTTAAGTGCAAGGCCCATCCCTTTTGGCCGGCTGGAAGGGGTGGAGGATTGAGTTTCCCGGCTCGAGTTCTGGAAGCCTTTGCGGTCTACCTCCGACCATCTGCCAGAGATAGCGGTCTTCCTTAGACCGTCTCTCCTCTGCTTGTGGCCGATTGAAGACCGTCCAAGTTCTATACCCAGGCCTTCTTCCCGCGCTCTGGTTCAGTGCTGTAGCGGCCTATCATTCGGCCGTTTTCACCCTTCAGCGGTCCATCTTCATCTCGCACCAGCGTTGTTTTGGTTTGGCGAGTGTCCTCATCCATTTCTTTCTTCCAAGGTACGTAGTGTGCCTCTCTTCGCACTATTCATCTTGGTGGCGATCACAATCTGGTAGTTTACGCGGGTGATTGGTTTCATTTCATTATTTATTTCCTTCCATGTTCCATTTGATGCCACATTAGTTATATCCATTCACTGACACACACCCGCACATCTTCTTTGAATTAGAAAAGATATCTACATCCTATTTTTTTGGCGATGACGGTGGGACCACTTATGCCCATCGTGCTTCTGACATTGTTGGCCTTCTTTTCTATACTTGTTTGAGTCAATTTTTAGTCTCCTCGGATTTGCCGTTTCATTTCCTGTCATTTTCTGTTCTCTGGATTGATTGCGGTCCTCTATGGGTCGTTTCTGGTATCCAGCGGTCGGTCGATAGATCGCTTGGTTCTGCCTCAGGTACGTCCGTCCCCTTTGTTCCTGTCGGTTGCGTTTTGTGTGTCTGTTACTTGTTGCGGTCCTGTAAGGGCCATTTTTGTGCAGGTGACGATCATCCATCAGACCGCTTCTTCCACTCAGGTATGCGTTTGTGATTCCTGTAACTGTTCAGTTTAGCTTCTGTGTCTTATTATTTTTTTACTACTCCTTGGCATATTGCGGTCTTCCCAGGACCGTTTCCCTCCATGTGCGGTCTCCCAACAGACCATTATTTCATCACAGTGCATCCCGAGATTGACACTTGTGCTTTATTATTCATCATCTCGCTGCTTGTTTTGGTTGCTATTTATCTCCCCCTGGTTATCATTCATGTTTATACTATTGTTGCCATATTTGTAGCATTGTTTGATCATCACTTGTTAGTTTTAGGCTAGAATTTTCATGTACTCCGGTGCACATAGGGTCATACACTTTTATCATAGTAGTTGCATACCTACCTTTGTAGGAGATATTCTAGCCTCCACATTCCTTGGAGTCGACTAGGTGATCCTATCTGGGACCTCCGTAAGCCCCCGTGAGTCGTTGATTCCCACACGACGCCGGGCAGGTTGTACCTTTGCCACCCCGTGTTTAGGCTGCATCCGTAAGAGAGAGTGCACACATAGAGTCAACCAAGTCCCCAAATCCACCCATGTTTAGGAATCCTATTTTGGAGAGAACTTTGATCTAATCCAAATCATTAAAGTTCCAAAAGGAGAAACAAATTAAAAATTTCCATGCATCATTGTAACTTGATTGACCTTGGTTGCCTCTTATCTCCTCTCTTGTTTGTGCATCTCGTTAGTCATCACATTGTGCTTATTGTTTGTTGTTGTCATCTTTGTGTTAGGTACTACGTTGCATGTGGAGTTATTTTACGTTTATAGGATCTTCTCCTAGGGGTATGTGGGAAAGCGGATTTTATTATCCTTTATTTTTTTTATTGATGATTGATTGATTTATTATTTATTGATTTACTGGCGTGCCAGTCACCGGAGTGACGATTTTATTGTGCGCTCGATCTGACTTGGTCAGTCGATTATGAGTGATCGTGTCTGGACCAGAAGTCCGTCATATCATAAAGGCTATGACGTTAATTACGCCCTTCCAAGGAAGGACAACCCTTGATTAAACGCTAAAGGTAGGAGGATGACAGCGGTAAAGCCGCATGCTCAAAAGAGACGGAATTCGTTCACTTGCAAGACGTTAAATGGATTAGACGAAGCAGGGGTTGGTTATTTTCGGGATAAAACCGACGGCATATTCCCACCATCTTGGACCATGCCAAGTGGGGAATAGGAAACCACCCATGCAGTGGCAGGGTGGGATCCGTAAAAGATCGGGCATAATTGACCCGGAATCCGAGTAAGTACTGGCGTAACATGACGCGCTCCGTGCAGACGCGATGTTGCATCTATATCCCCCTTCAAAGGGCCATCGGAGAGCATGCAAGGACATAACTCCACAGGCTGGTGGGGTTGAGATAGAAAGCATCACATTTACTTGGCAAGGTATGTGTGAATTTCGGCAGCATGTCCCCTCAACTTGGATTATGCCAAGAGAAGATAGGTCATCATCCACAGAATGCCGGGATGACAACCGAACGAGGATGGGCACCGGGCCCCGGGACATCGCTTGCCTTTATACCATCGATTAATATCCCCTCGAAACCCCTCAGAACTCATGCAATGACATGGCCCTTTGGGTTCATGAGGGTGAAATCCGGATCGAGAATGAAGACTGTAGGGGAGGTCTTCCCCAATAATGTGTCTTCTCAAGGCATCAATGACGGTCTCTGAACATCCCCGGGACATATGTGTGAAGAGATCAGAAGGCTGATGAACGGTATTGCAGAGATGGGCCTCTGACTGGACTTCATTTGGCCAAGAAGAAGGGTCTCGGCGGTGGCTTTAGTTGGCCAAAAGGGAGAGGCTCTCGGCGTGGTTTTAGTTGGCCAAAAGGGGGGCTTCTCGGCATGGGTCTATTGGCTTAAAAAGGGGGTCTCGGCGCGGCCTCCTTAGCAAAAGAAAGGGGGATCTCGGCGGGTGGCTTCCCGGCGCGCTCCTGGCCGCGCCGGGAGCCTGGCGCCGAGAGCCTGTGGGCTGGGAGGTGTGCATGAAGGGTTTAGATGGCTTTTTGTCGGTTTGCTGAAGAGGGAGGCCTCTCGGCAGGATAGTTCTCGGCGGGGAATTTTGTACGCCGAGAAGGTGGAATTGCTACAGGGTTTCAGGGTTTACAGAGCTCAAACGATACTCTGCTTCTGGGATTCCTGAGCTTTCTGGCTGCGATTGAAGCCGAATTTGAAGTGCAGGAGGGGGGATTTCATGGATGCTTCCCTGAGAAAGGGCCAAGGGGGATCTGGAGGGTAGAATCGACGGGGAACGAGACCATCGTCTGGATTTCTGAAGACTTTATTTGTTTCTGCCGCCGGCCGTCTGGGGATCAAGAGATGACTGTCTCTGATCCCCTAGACGAACCCAATAGCATCTAAAAACCGGTGACTGAGGAACCTTTGGCATCGAAACTCCAGACCCTAGTCATCCAAGGGGTTAGAATGGAGGGTCGAGAGATCGAGATCGTCATTCGCTAGAATCCGCGGAATAGCATCCGTCTGCAGAGTAAACATATCCTTGTGTAGTCAGCAGTTCAAGGAACCAAGAGATTAATGTCTCTGGTTCCTGAACAGCACAAGGGGCATTGAGGGCCTTGAGAGGGACTCACACATATGCGATGAATCTGCCATCGAGACAGGAGGGGGGAAGAAGACAGAACCCAGTAGCCCATTGGATAGGGATAGGGATCCTATCTACGCTCCTCTGAAGAACAGATTCGTAGGGAGACTCTGAAACCGGGAGCGTATGAACCATCGGACATTTCAGATAGAAGACGTATATATATACACAGAGGGACGAAGGGAAGGGCTTTCAATTGCCCATTTCATTTCATCTCATAAGCATTGTTTACATCATCTGCAAGGCAAAAGCCAAAGAACAGAAGAGGAGGGGAACAGGGGGAAGCGAAAAGATAACTCTCGACATCGTATGAATAATCAAACACGAAGATATGGACTATTACATATGGAGGCAGATCAAGAAAACAGCAAACATGGGGGGGGAGGGTGGAGCATTGACTCCTCTCCCTCCCCCGAGCAGCCCACCTGGGGTTTTTCTTCTTCTTCTTCTCTCAGACTTCTTCTCTTTCTTTTCAGCGGAGGCTCTCTCTCTCTCCTTTCCTATCTCCTTTTCTGGATGGATTTCTTTCTTTCTTGCTGTCTCTTCTCTTTTTTTTTTCGGTTCTCTCTCCTTATTTTTTTTTTATCTGTTCGAAGGGAGGGGGGTTTTATAACCATTTCCCCCTTCTCGGCAGGCTTCATCACGGCGCGCCCCACCTGAAGCTTCCCGGCGCGCCTGCCTTCAGCTTCTCGGCGCCCTCTTTTGGGTTTGGCAAGTGATTCTCGGCGCCACCTTCACACAGGCCCATTTGGGTCTTTCAAGGGTATCATCACCCAAAAGGGTCTTCCATTGGTGACACAGCTTGTATCGAGATCATTATTACGGTTTTCATCAGTCCGTAGACAGGGGTTTCATCAGTCCGTAGATAGGGGTTTCATCAGTATTGCCATCTGAACGGTGACAAGACCGGGTATCATCTTATCGATATCGTCACTTGAATGGTGACGAGCTCGGACATCAGCTTTAGTCTGGGAAGACCTCAGCCGGGTATATAATCTGTGGAGACGATTCCTCTTCTGTTTTGACTTTGCAAAAGCCTTTACAATCTTCATCTGCCGGTACCGGCTTCATCTTTATCTCATATTACATCTGTCATGAAGCCGACATCTGACTTACCCTGACATATCATCCGTGGATTCTTGGACGAAGCAGTAGTGCGGCTCTCATTAAAGTGTGCCAGGAGGTCTCATCAGTCGAGTGACTGCTGCTCTACCAGTGCTGCCGTCTGAGTGACATCGGCACCGGGCATCAGCTTGGCCGACAAGGGCTTTAGCCGGGTGAATGGTTGACGAGCTTCATCAATGGTCTTTCACTGTTGGTCCGACCCTCTTTTCAATCATGCTTCGACCTTTGTTCATTTTCAAGGTGTCAACAAATGCCCCCCACCTGCGGGCGGCGTAAGCGCAGAATAAGCGGCACGGGGCTTGCAGGTGTCTTTCGTCATTCGAGGGTATCTTCCTCAATTTGTCTTCAATCCGGTTCTCAGACCTGATCATCTCGTTGCAACAATATTCTGCGCACGGATCTTTCATTTTCATATTTTTCATCTTCATATTTTCTTTATTTTCAACATTTCGGAGCTTCTCGGCACGGGGCCATAGGCTTCTCGGCATGACCCTCTCGGCGCAAGGCTTCTCGGCACGCAAGACCTTCCGGCGCGAAGCTTCTCGGCGTGAGGGGCCTCTCGGCGCGGCCGAAGGAGGGCTTCTCGGCCTGGGGGCTCTCGGCGCGCCCTTGGCCGAAGGGGGCTCTCGGCCCAGGTTCTCGGCGCGCCCTTTTGGGTGACGGGGGCTCTCGGCCCAGGGGTTCTCGGCGCGCAATTCATCGCGCCGAGACCCTGCTCGCTTGGGCCTCTATTTGAGGCGCCGAGACTCTTGTTTTTTCTCATTCTCAACCTCTTTTTCTCTTTCTTCATCTTCTTTCTCCTTCTTCTGCTTTCTTTCATCGGCGGGGGCTTCTTCTCCTCTCGGCCATCTCATTTTCTTCGCCGTCAGGACGGGGATTTAATCTCTTTTGATTTCGGGATCACCCCCTCTTGGTTGGTGACTCCCTATTCTCCTTGGGCAGACCCCGAATAAGGGGAGATGCTGCCGAAAATTTCATAGAGTCTCATGTTACAATCTTTATAAGACTGGCTTTTAATTCACACTTCTTCTCCGACTGCAGGCACAGCAATGGCTTCCAGTTCTGATGCTGCATCTTCCGGAGCTGTTGGTGCTAGCTCATCGGCCCAGCCCGACATATCACGGGCCAAAGTAAACTGGCTGAACGTGCACAGTCTGGATTTCGGATACGACAGGATTGCTTCAGTCGATGAATCGTCTGACTCTGAGACTGACACAGTGTCGACGGCCCGGGTATACTCCACGACGACCGAGACATGCTTCAGGCGGGATGGTAGCTATCGGCCAGACCTCCCGAAAGACCGACATTTGATGCCGTTCATCCGGACTTTCACAGTGGGCGGCATGCGAGACTACCGGATAGCTCGCGTAGTTGAAGCTGCCATCCTTGCTGAGCGGATAGCCTGAAGGAATCAGTGTATCGCATCAAGGCCATCTATCTTCCTGGGGAAAAGCGCGACTGGGATGCAGTCCTCGGCATATCGGAGCTGGAACCAGAGAAGAAGATGCTAGCCCGGGCCCCGGAATTCACACCTGCCCGGTGGGATAATGCTAGCGGCCGAGTTCATAGGGAGAAGCCCAGCTATGGCATGTTCTTGGCACCATTAAAGTGGGGATATCGCGAAGAGCCCTTCGTGCTGAATTGTTCGGCCGTTCAGTTCAAGTACCATCTGGCCGCTGGTTGGTTCGGGGATACCAAAATCACTGACGCGCACTTATTCCGAGTAGGGGCAGTGGAGTTCACAGAGTTTGTTCTGAAGGAGTATGCCCCTCTGCTGATCAGAGCCGGGGTATATCACAGCATTTTCGCTTCTAGATTTCGATATCCCATATCCAGAGGGTTGTGCTGCGGGATGTTCGAAGTGTTCTGCCCTTTATTCAACACTTTTTATACAGCGGAGGGTGAGACATCCCTGGACCTCTGGAGTTTATCACAGCTCTCCGGTCTGCCCATTGATGGCGAGCCGTATGAGGAAGTTTGCTTGACAGATTCCGAGAAGGATAGCTCTGATGGCGAGGGCAAGTATTCCATCGGCTTCTCATATCGGTATCTGATGAAGGTATACCGCTCCATCTGTCTGGCGTACAACAGAGGGTCCTCCAAAGGCTATCATCCCCGAGAGAAAGGCAGCAAACTGAGGGTCCGGATAGGGCAGTGGCTCCAGTATTTCTTTGACGGTCCCCTGAAGTATGCAGACTTTCCTTCCCTGGGTCCAGTTGCCAGCAAACAGATAAGGGCCCCTCGCTATAAGTCGGCGCTGCCATCCTCATTGCGTCATGCGGGCAAAGGTGGTCCCAATCCGGCAGGAGTAGATCCCATCACACATTGTGCGGCCTATTTCACCTTCTGGTTGTGTACTTTCGCCCTCCCACAAGGGGACGAGACAGTCATTCGGCCAGAGGCCATATATCCAGCTTGCCAGATGGCATGGGGGATGAAGCTGTCGCTTTGCCCAGTGGCCCTGTGTTTGATATATAAATCTTTGGGGGACCTGCACAAGCATCGGACTCCCCGTTCTTTGAGGACCGTGGGTCCTTTTCACTTCTTCAACGCCTGGGTTTGCAGTATATTCCCTGAGTTGGCTCCGAGAACCTTGCAGGCAGATACGGTGTTGCCTAGAATGGTCGAATTCGCCAGTGCTGAGTCTGGTCCCTTTTATGATCAGTTGTTTAAAATAAGGGGCCGACTGATAAGGGTACCAGTGGACGCCCCTGGCAGCATTCATTTCTGGAGCTTGGCGGCAGGTTCAGCTCCTTTGATTGATCCTCAGAGAGAGTGCAAGCTGGAAGAGATAGAGACTTATGCTCATCCTGTCACAGGGGCTGAAGTTGCTCGGCCTATCCTGGAGCCGGAGCTAGTCAGATGGGCCATGGCTATTCGGCCCAGTGTTTTAGTTTTCAGGAAGGGTGGCCTTCTTCTTTTGGAGCCATACTATCCGTTCCGATTTGGGCGGAACTTCGGCTACGACCAACACATCCCCACCTCAGCTGCTCAGTTTCCTTTGGATAGCCGGGCCAAGCACGGGTCCGTCATTGTTGGCGAGGGCCGGTTGTGGTGGGATTTCTATCATCGCCAGGACGATGTAGTTTTCAGGGTGCCCACTGTTTCTAACCGTGTTCCCCGGGTAACATCAGAATATATCAAATGGTGGAACATCCGGACCGGTTTTTACAGGGACGGTAGGGGTGCCTTCTGGGATGTGGCAGAGCGCTCCTTCCTGAAACAGCAACCTGGGCCGGTGTTTGATATTCCTGAGGCCCACTTGAAAAAACTTTACTCACAGCACCCGAGGGAGGCGGAGAATTATCTGACTCAACGTCGGGCATTGAAGGAAAAGAGTTCTGAGCCGCTTGTCCCTGTCTTTGCTGCTATCAATGAAGACACTTTCATGAAGACCTTGAAGCATTTATGCCGTGTGGGAGGCGCTCGCTTGGAGGAGCAGCAGTACCCATTCCCTGTTGAAGAGCCGCTCCCGACAGTAGCTCCTTGGAAGGGTCCAATTGATAAATTTCATCCATATAGGACGTTTGTACGCCGAGAAGATAGAACTCAGACGTACTATAGGCAAACGTCCTGGCTGTTCATTCTGCTGAATTTGCATGGATTATCTGCAGAAAGCCCGATAGCTGGCATATTGAACAAGCCACTGTTTATATCATTTCATTATGTCGATGGTTGGGGCATGGACCATCTTGACTTATTTCGATGCCTTGACTTTCACGGCCATAATGATCTGGCAGCTTTAGTAGAGAAGTGCCAGATATTTGGTGATGTGTGCTGGCTCATCAAGGAGGCTGCTTCCCGCTCCAAGGAGGTAGCTTATCTGTACTGGCCACTTTCTGTATTCTACGACGGCCCGGCAGGTAAGATTTCTTCTTTTCTGATTGCAGTGTTTTCTGCTTAGCATCTGAATTTCGCACCCACTGATCCCATCACCCTTCTGCCATTTTCAACAGACCGGCCTGATATAAAGCGGCAGGGGCTCTATAGAAAGATTATTGCGCAGGCCGAGAAGCCTACTTATTTTGAAGTCCCGGCTGCAGCACCGACCACTACTCCCCTGCCTCCTGGCAAGAAGAGGAAGGCTTCCGCAGTCAAGGCTGCAGTTGGGAAGGCCAGGAAGGCCAAAAAGGCCCATGTTCAGCAGTCGACTTCGGTGGCGATGGACACTGGGACCCCTCTCCCCAACATTCCCTCATTCGATGAGTTTGAGTTGCAAAGGGAGGCTGCTCAGACACCGGTTCAGGGTAACATCATTAGCTTGCATTTGCATTCTTCATCATCTTTTGCAGATTTTCAAAGAAGTCTTCGACTCTGACCCCTTCCCTTTTTGCGCAGCTCAAGAGCCAATTGTGGCACCCTCCGAAGCGGAGACCAGGCTGCCTTCCCCCACGCCGGCTAGTGAGGCGGGGGGTAAGTGTGCTTTCTCATCTGTTTCACACTTCTATTGCTTTTTCTACTATAACCCTCAGAGGTCCCTTTTCTGTTGAAGTGGCAGCCGAGGAGCAGACTGAGGTTGAAAGGATGACAGAAGAGCCGATTCAACCTCCGGAGGGTCACAAGACTCAGTCGAAGCGGGGTACTGTTCCGGCCAGGCGCATAATTACCCGGTCCACATCCCGACATGCTTTAGAGGCGTCCCCACAGCATGTAGCCAGGGTAGAAATATCATCGGGTAGCTCTACAACCGTCTCTGATGAGGAGGAAGTGGCTTTCAGCGGCAGTGAGGGGGATGCTCCTGAATCAGAAGCCCCGCTTGTACTTGCAAAAGGTGCTCTGTCTTTTCAGCCTGCTAAGCTGCTGGTGCCATCTTCCGAGGAGGAGTTGCAAGAGGAGTTTGCCGGGCTCGACACCGAGATCGACATATCTTCACTCTTTGTCACTTCAACTTCGGAGTTTCCTCCTCTTTCGCCCCACTTCGAGGATGCGAACCCTGCTTCAAAGGTGGGTCCCCTTTCAGGCTTGCTGCTTCATCTGCATCTTCATTTAGTGCTGAAGGTTGTTTTGCTTTGGTCTCAGGGCCCTATCACTGCCAGCTCAGACACAACTGCAACTTTTATGGAGGTTTCTTCTGCAAACTGGGCTATTGTCCCTTTTCTACCTTTATCCTGCATGGGGCTCCTGAGGTCATTCGCCCTGTTCCAATGCGAATACAGTCTTCAACAGATTTAGCATCGTTGGACCTGGGGGCCTCAGGAGACAGATGCACTCCTATCAGGGCTTCAGATTTCAGAGCCGAAGCTGATCTAGCCAGAAGTTCTGCTTTCATACCGGCCGCAGTGATGACCATCGCTCCTGAGTCAACAATTCCCACAACATCAATCATGGAGGGTGAACCTTTGCCTCTTCAGACTGTGGCCTCCGCGGCCTCGACATTGAAGGAATTGGCCACCGAAGCGGAGATGGAAGAAGGAGAGGTAGCTGCTGCGGAACTGGGAGTATTGCCTGTAACCGCCCCGGACTCTATCTCCATACTTTCAGAATCTGAGGAGGAGGTGCCTGAAGTTGCATCCGGGAGTATTCAGACGGCCGCTTCCGAGGAGATGGAAGTGGAAGATCTCTTGGCCACGCCAGAGGTTGCAGGGAGAGCTCAGTTGGTACCTTCGGTAGACCTCCCATCTTCTTCTTCGCAGCCGGATATCACCCTATGGGCGGACATTGATAGTGAAGTAACCTTTGAAGTAGCTCCTCTTCCTTTGCCTGGCTTTACTTCACCTGAGAGTTTTGTCTGGCAACATCTGGGCATGCTGCGCCAGCTAGTGGAGTCCCAGCCCGGACTAACCTATCCACAGTTGAAGGAGATAGCCGAGCGCTTCACCGCCGGCTTGCAGGCGATGGGATGTCCCACAGAAATATGGGCCCAGCGGGTTCTTTTATTGTTAAAATTTGTTCATCACCGGGATTTCTTGACACATATCATGTCTGACAAACTGGCGGCTTTGAAGTTGCAAAGAATGGAATGCAAATCCGAGCTGGCGAAGATGAACTCTATTCTTCAGAAGCGATAGTGCCAAATGCAGTCTTTGGCGGAGCGGGAGCAGTTTGTGCGCGACCGGATAACTATCCTGGAAGCTGAACTGTCCGATCTCCGAGCTGAGCTGCCGCAGCTAACAACTTCTCGACCGCAGCTCGAGGAAGAAGCAGCTCTATTAGAGGGGCAGGTGGCGTCCTTTCAAGATGAGTCCGTTCGACTGCAGGAGGAGGAGGCTCGTCTTCATGAACTGGGAGCCGCCCCTTATGTGGGTCTTCTGGCTTTCGAGGATATCTTCAGGCAGCCATGAACCATCTTCTCTTTCTTTTTCTTTTGTACTCTTTTGCGATACAACGTCCCCTCGGGGCCCTTTATGTACTCACTTATTAATGAAAAGAAATCTTTGGCTTCACGCGTATCCATTTTCTTCTGCATGTGGTTTTATCACTTTGAGAAGTGGGGTAGCGGTTTTAGCAATCCCTCATGCGAATGGCCCGTACTTGGCAGGAGAGCGTCCACCCCCTCAGAGAAAGGATGGGGAACTCGCTCCACCGCGTGACGGCATCCGGGGAGGTGCTTAAACCGGATTCTGTTGGTAGCAGCAAACGTCCCTCTTGGCAATATGTGCTGCGAGGGAGACAATTTGCAGAAATGTGAAAGAAGAGGTTTCATCGGAATAGACGAAAGGTCTAGACTGGGTAGAGGTTATAGCAGGTGGGACATTGAAAAAGGGTATGGGGTTTTCATTAGAACGGACATAAAGTACGAACTGGACAGATTGTATCATTGGCCGGGCGATGTACCGATCAGCCAACGGTTGACTTCATCATCGATATTGAGCTTATATCGATGCAAGGGGGGTTTCATATGTTTTATCAGAATAGACGTAAGGTCTAAGCTGGATAGGGTTTCATCATTGATCGGGTAAGGTGCCACTCGATCAACAGTTGGTTTCATCATCGATATTGGGTTTATATCGACGCAAAGAAGAGTTTCATGAGTTTCATCAGCATAGACGAAAGGTCTAAACTGGGAGGGTTTCATCATTGATCGGGCAAGGTGCCGGTCGACCAATAACTGGTTTCATCATTGATGTTGGGTTTACATCGATGCAAAGAAGAGTTTCATAAGTTTCATCAGCATAGACGAAAGGTCTAAACTGGCCAGGGTTTTATCATTGATCGGGCAGGGTGCCGATCGATCAATAGTTGGTTTCATCATCGATATTGGGTTTATATCGATGCAAAGGGGGTTTATAAGTTTCATCAGAATAGACGAAAGGTCTAAACTGGCAGGGCTTTATCATTGATCGGGCGAGGTGCCGATCGATCAACAGTGGGTTTCATCATTGATCGGGTGAGGTGCCGATCGATCAACAGTGGGTTTCATCATCGATATTGGGTTTATATCGATGCAAAGGGGGTTTATAAGTTTCATCAGAATAGACGAAAGGTCTAAACTGGCAGGGTTTCATCATTGATCGGGCGAGGTGCCGATCGATCAACAGTGGGACGTAGGTAGAGGCGTAGGAGTCATCAGGATAGACGTAAGGTCTACTCCAGTAGGTTTTATCGCGGGTGGGACATTTGAAAGAGGGTGTGTAGATTTCATCAGGACGGACGTAAGGTCTTTCCTGGAGAGGTTTTATCGTCGGTGGGGCATGGAGCCAGATGACCAACAGAAGGTTTTATCAGCGAAGGGGAAGTAAGGGCAGCGTGCCTGTTGGCACGGAACTTTGAATTACCACATTACTGACCCAAGTGCCCTTTCGGGTTTTCACCGGAGCCAGCCCCCTCTTGCTTTTGCCCACGCGCCCTTTCGGGTTTTCACGTGGCGGGGTACCCGATTTTGCCTGCAGTGCCCTTTCAAGTTTTCACCACAGCTTGGTTTTAGCCATTTTTGCCCTCGCTCAGAATGTCCGAACAAGTCTGGCGGGGTATCTCTATTTTTAACCCCATTTTTTATATATACATATATATATATATATCTCTTGAATTGGGACTTCAGCACAGGTCAGGTGATGTGCTGCTTCATTGGCGGCTGCTCTTATCATCGGTATTGGGTATATACCGACGCAAGGATTTCATAGGTTTCATCAGGATAGACGTAAGGTCTAAACTGGATGGGTTTCATCATTGATCAGGCAGTGTACCAATCGATCAACAGTAGGTTTCATCATTGGTATTGGGTTTATACCAATGCAAGGATGTCATAAGTTTCATCAGGATAGACGTAGGGTCTAAATCGGATGGGTTTCATCGTTGATTAGGCAGTGTGCCAATCGATCAACAGCAGGTTTCATCATCGGTATTGGGTTTATACCAATGTAAGGGTTTCATGGGTTTTATCGGCATAGACGTAAGGTCTAAACCGGACAGGTTTCATTATTGATCAGGCGAGTGTGCCGATCGACCAGCAGCAGGTTTCATCATCGGTATTGGGTTTATACCAATGCAAAAATGTCATAAGTTTCATCAGGATAGACGTAGGGTCTAAACTGGATGGGTTTCATCGTTGATTAGGCAGTGTGCCAATCGATCAACAGCAGGTTTCATCATCGGTATTAGGTTTATACCAATGCAAAGATGTCATAAGTTTCATCAGGATAGACGTAGGGTCTAAACTGGATGGGTTTCATCGTTGATTAGGCAGTGTGCCAATCGATCAACAGCAGGTTTCATCATCGGTATTGGGTTTATACCAATGCAAGGGTTTCATGGGTTTCATCAGGATAGACATAAAGTCTAAACTGGAGAGGGTTTTATCATTGATCGGGCGAGGTGCCGATCGACCAATGGTGGCTTTCATCGCGGTGGAACCTGGGAAAAGGTATGAGGGCTTTTATCAGGATAGACGTAGGGCCTATGCTGAGTGGGTCTAATCATCGGTCGGGCAAGGCGCCAGTCGATTGACGAGGAGTTTTATGGCGGGAGGTGAGGCTTTTCTTTGGGATTACCACATTACTGACCCAAGTGCCCTTTCGGGTTTTCACCGGAGCCAGCCCCCTCTTGCTTTTGCCCACGCGCCCTTTCGGGTTTTCACGTGGCGGGGTACCCGATTTTGCCTGCAGTGCCCTTTCAGGTTTTCACCACAGCTGGGTTTTGGCCATTTTTGCCCTTGTTCAGAATGTCTGAACAAGACTAGCGGGGTATCACTATTTTTAACCCCATTTTTCTTTTCTTTTCTTCTTTTCTTTTATTTGGTATGTGAGCTGAGAGAGAGAGAGCAGCTTGGGCAGGGCGAGATGCCACTGGACCAAGGAGAGGGTAGCTCGATCAGGGCGAGTGCCATTGACCAAGAAGAAGTGGCCTGATTAGGGCGGAGTGCCGCTAGACCAAGAAAGAAGGTAGCTCGGTTAGGGCGGAGTGCCGCTAGCCCAAGAAAGAAGGTAGCTCGGCTAGGGCAGAATGTCGCTAGCCCAAGAAAGAAGGTAGCTCGGCTAGGGCGGAATGCCACTAGACCAAGAAAGAAGGGTAGCTTTTGGCCCGATTACTCGGAGAATGTTGGTTGTGCAGCATGATACAGCTGTAGGTGCCTACCGTTGAGTGGCGAGAATTGGATCTCCCCTCGATGGTTGACAACTATATAGGCCCCACCTTCGTAGACCCTTTGTATCACATAGGGACCTTCCCAATTAGCATTTAGCTTTCCTTTTGGGTTGGACGCCATGACTTCTCTTTTCTTGACCATAACGAGGTCACCTTTCTTGAACTCTCGTCCTTTTACGAGTTTGTTGAATGCAGTGGCCATGCGGGCCTGATACATTTGGATATTCTTCTGAGCATGGAGGCGCCTCCCCTCCAATTCAGCCAGTTCTCCTAATCTTCTTTCTGTATTAGTCTGTTCGCCAGGGGCTAGGTCATATTGGACCGCCACTCTGAGTGACGGGACTTCCAGCTCCAGCGGGACCACTGCCTCTGAGCCGTACACCAATGAGTATGGTGAGCACCCTGTAGGTGTTTTGAAGACGGCGCGATATGCCCATAAAGCTTCATACATTTTCTCTTCCCAATCCTTCTTGTTGGAACTGACGACTTTGGCCAGCAATGTACACAAGGTCTTATTAAAAGCTTCTGCCAACCCGTTTGCCTGTGGATTGTAAGGAGTGGAGGTTCTCCATTCAATCTTATACTTCTCGGCAAGCCGATAGATTTTCTGATTTCTGAAATGACTTCCATTATCAGATATTATTCGGTTCGGGATCCCGAACCGGAAGATAATGTTTTGCTTGATGAATCTGGAGACCAGCTCCCCAGTCACTTCTCTTAATGCTATAGCTTCCGCCCATCGGGAGAAGTAATCTGTTATGGCCAGTATGTACTTATGTCTGGCTGAGGAAGTTGGCAATGGCCCGACTACATCAGTTCCCCATTGTGCAAACGGCCAGCTAGGGATTGTAGGGTGCAGAGCTGTGGGTGGCCTTCTAGGCACAGTAGCATGCTCTTGACACTTCTGGCATGATTTTGCAAATTTACAGCAGTCTTCGAACATGGTGGGCCAGTAGTAGCCCAGCTTCTTGATCTCTATCTTCATCTTGGGACAGGCCTGGTGGGCACCTGCTGTCCCAGCATGTGTTTCTTTCATCGCTTGCCAAGCTTCCTCAGTGGACAGGCAGCGGAGCAGAATCTTCTTGCGTGCATCTGCCATTATTCGGAATAGAGTCCCATTTCTGAGTTCATAAGAATCCTTAATCCTCAGAAGCTTCATCTTTTCTTCTCTCTTTTGCGGCAGCTGTTGATGCAGAAACCACTGTAGCAAGTGCTGTCTCCAATCAGATGCCTGTAATGTGCTGATAGTAGCAACTTCTTCTTCTTCGGGGCACCCTTCTAGCATGCTGGGGACCTGCCGCCGGTTTATAACAACAATGTTCAGTGTTTCATTTGGTGGGACTGCTATTGAGCTGGCTAGCTTTGCCAGTGCATCAGCTTGGGCATTATGTCCACGGCCCACATGCTTGAGCTCAATATGATAGAATTTCGCCATGAGGCGCGCAGCTTTTTGGTGGTAGGGATTCAGCTCTGGCTTTCGCACCTCAAACTCCCCTTGAATCTATTTTATTATCAACATTGAATCCCCAAATACTTGCAACATTTGGATACCCATGTTGAGGCTGACATGCAGTCCGATTATCAGAGCTTCATACTCGGCTTCATTGTTGGTGCATGGCTTGTTTATAGAACAGGAAGTATGTACCACCTCCCCTTCTGGTGATTTCAGCACAATACCGGCTCCGGCCCGTATTCTGGTTTTTCCATCGGAATCTGTCTCCGTTCTGGATGCTCCATCAAAGAATAGCTGCCACATAGCTGACTGAGCCTGGCAGGCTTCGAGTGTTTCATCATCGGGTAACTCAGTCCCCAGCATATCATTCTCAGGCACGGGATGCTCTGCAAAGAAATCAGCCACGGCCTGTCCTTTTATCGCCCTTCGGGGTATATAGGTAATATCGAATTCCATCAGAATCACTGCCCATTTGCCCAACCAGCCTTTGAGTACTGGCTGAGTCAATATGTATTTAAGTGGATCTGCTGCAGATATCAATCTGACTTCATGTGACAACATATAGTGTCGGAGTTTCTTAACAGCAAAGACTAGTGCCAAGCATGTCTTTTCTATATAGCTGTAACTTTCTTCAGTCTTGATCAGCCTCCTACTTAGGTAGTACAAGGCTTGCTCTCTACCTTCTTCATCGATCTGCGCCAGCATTACCCCCAGGGAACAGTGTGTGGCTGCTATATATAGTATCAAGGGTCTGCCTTTAATAGGCGCCCCCAGTACTGGAGGGGTCTTGAGATATTCTTTTAGCTTCTCAAAGGCCTCCTGACACCCATCGTCCCAGAGGAACGGTACATCTTTCATCATGAGCTTATGAAAGGGGTGACATCTTCCCGACAGATTTGATATGAATCGTCGGACGTAGGCCAGACGCCCCTGCAGAGATCTCAGCTCGTGCAGATTCCTTGGTGGAGGGAGCTCCTGGATAGCCTTGATTTTGGCGGGGTCAATTTCAATACCCCTGTGCCGGATGATAAATCCGAGGAATTTTCCACTGGACACGCCGAAGGCGTATTTCATAGGATTCATCTTGAGTTCATATTTGCGCAGCCTCTGGAATACTATCCTCAGGTCTTGCAGATGGTCTTCTTTTCTGCTGGTTTTCACTACCAGATCATCAATGTAGCACTCTACTTTCTTGAAGAGCAAATCATCAAAGATCTTTGTCATGGCTCTTTGGTAGGTAGCGCCGGCATTCTTAAGGCCGAACGACATCCTTTTGTAATGGAATATCCCTTTTGGAGTGCGGAATGCAGTGTGCACCCTGTCTTCTTCAGCAATCCATATCTGGTTGTATCCGGATGACCCATCCATAAATGACAATGCTTCATGACCAGTAGTTGCATCAATCATGACTTCAGTGATCGGCACTGGGAAATCATCTTTCGGGCAAGCCTTATTAAGGTCCCGGAAGTCGACACATATTCTGATCTGCCCATTCTTCTTCTTCACGGGCACTATATTGGCTAGCCATGTGGTATACTGGTTTTCTTCGACAAACCCCACATCAATCAGCTTATCAACCTCTTTGTTAATCTGATTTATCAGTTCAGGACGCATTCTCCTGGAAGGCTGCTTTACAGGGTTAGCCTCTGGGTTTATTGCCAATCGGTGCTGTGCCACATCAGAGCTCAGTCCCGGCATTTCATCATATGTCCATGCAAAACATTCTCGGAATTCTTTCAAGAACTGTATATATTGCTCCCTGACATCTGGCTCCAGCAGTGCGCTGAATGTCGGCCTTGGTTCATTTGTGGACCCCAAATTTATTTCTATCAGCTCATCGACGGTGGCTTGGCCTCCATCTTCGACTTCGAGCGGGGCTTCTTGCAAATCAATAAAGCCTCCCGGGATGTAATCTTCTTCAGTTTCATGCTCCTCTGTTTCATCATACTGATCGTCAGCGGGTGCTGGTGCATCATATAGGGCCAATATTACTGGATTCTGTTCAGTCTGTCCCGAGGACGAGGCTGGTTCAGCAGGAAATTCAGAAGTAGACTCTTTCGTTCTTAGAGGCTCTTCTGATGTGGGCTCCCTTGACAGGTCATCATTCTGCAGAGCCCGGAATTCTTCTAGAATGCGTTCAAACTCTAGACATTCTCTCAGCTCTTTGGCTACTTGGTCTTCATCCGGGGTTCCCGTGTCAAATTGTGCTTCGGCCTGGAACAGATCCTCTTTGCAAGATGGATTCTCCCAGCACCAACCCTTCTTAGTCTCATCAGACATCCTTGCCTCCGGCTGGTTGTCTTGGGCTTCATTGTCTGTTATGGATTGATACATAATTTCTTCCTCTTCAAAGGGGTATTGATCATATCCCACCTCGGGAGGGTCTTCATGCTGGTAGGAGACAGATATGACGTCTACCTCAGCCTCATAGTATTCCTGGAGGGTATAACCCAATCCTGGGTGTTGAGTGATCTTCCTCATTTCTTTACTATCTCGAGGCGGATCCCACAGTTCCTTGAATGCCTTCTTCTGAGCAGCAGGCTGCATCGATGGCATTTGCATCTTGGAGAACATTTGTGAAACCCGTTGGGTAGTATAATCCAAGCCTGTAATCGGTACCATCAGGTTTGCAGCTTGTTCAGGGGCCATACAGTCTTGATCATCTTCTTCGACTGGCTCCCCGGTGTAGAATATAATAGGGGGTTCGCAGAAGCGAGGGATTTCCATAGTCTTCAGTGGTAGCACCGTTTGGTACTCAAGGCTGACGATGGGTTTAAATAAACCCTGCGGCACCTCCACCTGAGTGTACTTTTGTTTCATTTCTTCATCAGTATCATCCAGGCGGATGCTGGGAGGAGTTATCCGAGCAAAGTCTCCAGCATAGGAGATGTGGGATACCTCATGCTTTTTAATGTAGCCCCTGGGTGGCGGCGGAGACCAACTTTTTGTCTTTGTCACCGGCCTCTTCTGGCTGACCACAGCCTCTCTTTCTTCATCCTTCTGTGACATCTCGGTGTAATAGGATGCATCGAGCATATGGCACTCGAACACTTCGAAGGGATGTAGGTCTGCAAACACCCTTTCTTCTTTTCCTTCATGGCAGTATTTTATGCATTGGTGTAGCGTGGATGGCACTATCAGATATTCATGCAGCCACGATCTTCCCAGCAGGGCCTTATACGTGGTGTTGGAGTCGATTACATAGAATCGTACCACGGTAGTGAGGTCGCCCAGTGTGAGGTTGAAATCAGCCACCCCGAGAGGTGTTTCACATTTCTGGTTGAACCCCGTAATCTTCATATCTCTGACCTTGGTAAGCTGCAGGTCAAAGTAGTATTTCTGATAGATGCGGTATGGGAGGATATTCACAGCAGCCCCTGGATCTATCAATATCCTGCTCAATGGCTGACAGTTCAGGGAACCCCTCATATACAACGGTCTGTTATGACTGGAATTTGGGATCAACATATCATCTTCTGTGAACGTGATCGAGGGCCCAGAATTCACTTCTGTCAAGAGTGCTTCATATTGTGCCAGCGACTGCAAGGCATCAATGATGGCTTGCGGGCTTCTTCACTCAGAGAGAGGATCTCCCAGATGGAAAACCTGGTAGGGAGCTTCTTCAGCATTTTCATGATCCGGCTACCCACCCGGACATTGGATAGCCTCATCTCCTCCACCCAACGGGGTCTTGGAGGTTCATGTGGTGCCTGTGGCCTTTGATGCCTGGCGCCAGTTTCATCCTCTAGGTCGATTCCCTGGGATGTTTCTTCTGTAGCAACGGCCCTTGGCTTTGCTAAAGGGTTACATCTTTCATCTTCTTCATGCTGCTTCTGCTTTCTATCTGCCGACTGCTGGCACTTGTTGTTTGTAGCTGGCATAACCTGCACTGACTGTTCGTTCTCCAAACTGGATAGAAATTCCAGGAATGAAGGGGCTTCATCTGCTTTTCTTCCCTCCTGGTATAAGCTGGCAGGGGGAGGAACCTGGACGCCTCGCATCTCTGGTTCCGAGATTTGATAGGGTTGCTTCCCTCTGAACATGATGTTATGGTTAGCTGGTGGTGGGCGTCCCCATCTTCTCCCAGAACGTGTTGCATGGGCTGAGGTAGAGGCCTCAGCATGGTTGGCTTCTAGCGGGGCATTTGATGCTTCATCCTCACCGTTCTCCCAGGGCAAGGAAAAGAGTACCGACAGTGTATTGCATTGTACTGTCACGACTTTCTTCTCCTTTTTGGACTTGGGTCGTCTCTTCTTCTTCTGGGAATTTGGCTTTGCTGGCTCCTGCCCCCAGAAGGGCTCAGTCTCATCTTTTCTTTGTTCTGCCTCTGGCTGCTCTTCAATTTTCAATTCCTCGAGCTGTTCCCAGAGTATACAGTCTTTCACCAACAGGTGCTTGGGCTCTTTTTGCTCATATTCGCCGAGCTCATTGATATACTGTTGTAGACGCCTGGCTGCAGGACTTACTTCTTTATGTGCAGGGAGGGGAGTTTGCCTCCTCCGGTTGTGAGTAGGGATCCGGATGACTGGTCCGGTCTCAGCTGTACGCCATACTGGCTTTATTGGAGGCGGCTCAGGCCTTGGGGTGACACCCCGGATAACTGCCCCGCTGATACTGGCTGCGGGAGTCTTCTTTCTGCTCTTTATGGGTATCATCTGCCATCCCTCCTGATCTCTCTGTGGGGTGAGGAAGCAAGCTTCATAGGTATGCCTGGTGCATTCTTCAGCGGCTTCCTTGGGCAGCTGTTGGTAGACTGAGATCATATTGGCAGCCATTCTCCAAGGTGGAGGCTCATGTGGGCGAGGCGGCTTCACCTGGTAATCTCCCAGCTGCAGCTCACCCTTCTTAACCATTCCTTCCATGATATCTTTGAAGACATAACAGTCCTCAATCGCGTGCCCCAGCGCACGGTGAAATAGACAGAACAGCGGATCACCTTTCTTTTCCGCATCTTCGGGTCTCTTCGGTTCAGGCAATGTTACCTTATTGAACTTATAGGCCCAGTTAAATAGTGCTGCCATCTTATCCTTGGGAAAAGAGTAAGCCTTTTTCATCTTGTCTCTCAGGGAGACCTTGTCTTTTCTTTCTGCTGTGTCTGCCATCGGGAGAGCTTCATCTGCCCCTTTCTTCCCTTTTTGTTGTTCAAAGGTCCTGAAATCGACGGTGTTGGCCTCAGAATGTGATGGCCGTCGATCATTGGATTTTCCCTTCAGCATAGTGGGAGTATTGGCGGTCGGACGCTTGGACAAGAACGTCTCGACCTCGGCCACTATATTGTTCAGTCGGTCAAATGTTCTGACATCTGCACCGATCATCTTTTCTAGCACCTCTCTCCTGAGGCTTTGCTTACATATCTGCACTGCATCTTCTTGATGAGGAGGTCTTCTGCATCTCATAGCCAAGTTCCTCCACCTTTTGATGTAATCTAGTGCTGTCTCATCCTGTTTCTGCTTGGTTGCATATAGTTCTGCTATAGTGATCTCTCTTTCTGTGACATGAAATCTGTCACGGAACTTTCTCTGCATATCAGGCCAGTCAACCACCGACCCAGCTGGCAGGCTTGAATACCATTCAAAGGCTAACCCAGTGAGGGATGAGCCAAAGAATTTGAGCAGATAAGCTTCGTCGGCTGCCAAATCACCCATAATTGTGGTGTAGTAAGCTATGTGCTCCCTGGGGGAGCCCTGGCCATTGAATTTCTCAAATTTCGGCGGCTTACTGACGCCTGGGGGTAGTCTTTTAGCAGCATACTGGGGAGGATACGGTATTTTGTACACGTCATAGGTACTTACACCGTCACCGGTCTTCTCAGACAGCTTCATCTCCACAATTCTTTCTATCATCAGTTTGTGGGCTATAGCTGGATCTACCTCTTCTGGGAAGAAATGAGCTTGTTGCTGGCTGTGAGGAGTAGTCATCACAGTTGCGCGCAAGATGGGTGCGGCAGGCTGCGTCTGAGATATAGAGGGCTGAGCCACTGTCTGCTGTGGAGTAGGTTGGCTCGGTGCTTTGCCCTTATCAGCCAGGAGAGGATTAGCAGGGGCAGCCGTTTCTGTAGAGCTGGAAGTTGGCCCCACAGGCTCGGCTTGTTTGGAGACCGGCGTAGCTTCATGTCTCTCATTGAGCTGTCTTCTGAGAGCACTGATCTCCTGCTGATATCTTCTAAACATCATCTGGATCATGGGATCCAGGGTTGATGGGATCTGTATATCTTCTGAAGTCCCTTCAGCATCATCAATGAAGGGATTATCCCCTTCTTCCGCTGTCACCACGTTGACTGTCATAGTGGTAACTCTGCGGGCTGCATCATCAGCTTTCATCTTATCTTTGGCTGCCTGGCTTCTTCTTGTGACGGGACCAGGCCTGGTTGCTAGCCTGAGCAACTCATCCGGCTGAGTTGGTAACATGCCTTGCCCCCTGGCAATTCCAGCCATGTTACAGGCGAAGATTTGCATTCTTCCTTTCTGCCTGTAAACTTTTCTTTTTGCCTGGTCGGGGTATTCGAGTCGGTCAAAGACCGATACTCTTTCTTTGACTTCCTCCCTGTAGAGGTCTTCTTCGTCATATCCGGCCCTGAAGCCTTCTTCATAATCATTTGAATCGGAGGAGGAGACTCCGATTATCATTTCTTGCAGAGTTTCTTCTTCTTCTTCATCCATGGTGCCCAAAGCACGGGACAATCTTTGTTGACCTAGGGCAGAGTTCCCTAGGTAATGGAAGTAGTCTTGGACCACTTGCTTCATCTCCTCTGGGCTATGCCTTTGTGGCTCAGGTTGGAGTATCAATCTGTCCTGGCTCTTTTGCTGGTAAGCCAGTCTTGCCACCTGAGCATTCAAATGCTCGGTTTTGGAGTATCTGAAGATATCAGCCTGTCTGGCACAGGCTCTTGGTCTTCTTGCAACAATCACAGTGACTGGTTCACTCCTTCTCACATTGCCAACTTGGCAGCAGCATCATGGTTCTTTCTTTGCCACCTTCTGCCCCCGGCCCTGGAACGGGTGGCAGTAAAGTCCTCCTTCTTTTCATATCTTCTACCCTTCATCATGGGGCAAGCAGCAGTCATATTCCTTCCTTGACCCTCAGTCTCATCTCTCCTCCCTCGGGTCCCGGGACAGACAGCAGTAGCATTTCTTTCGTCTTTTCTCTCTTTCCCTCTGCCCCCTGCTCTGAGGCGGGCAACAGTGATATCAGTAAGATTCTCTCTATATCGAGCTGGGACCCAGCTCTGTATCTTCTTCGGCCGCCAGACCTGTTTGTATCTTGCTGGCTTGGGTGCCAGCGTCTTCCTTTCATCAGCTTCCCGGTTGGCCCTCCTGGTGGACAGAACTTGCAACTTGTTGTTGGTTGGGATGGTCGGGATGATCCTGTCCGGACGGACTTCTTTGGGGCGGCCGTCAAGGTTCGCCCTAATATCACCCATCATCATCGTCTTCCCAGAATTGGAAAGACGACGGTTAGCAGCGGCACACCGGCTTCTCCGGTTGGTTCTTTTCCCCTTCTGGGCAGCAGCGGGGACCATGTCCTTCCTTTGGACATGATGGACATAGCAGGAGACAACGGTGGAAGCTGTCTTCTTCAGTAAGCTAGCTTTCTCATCAGTGGTCTTCATCGGGGCACTCGCAGCAGTGCCTTGCTCATCGTTGTCGACCTGCAGAAGGTCGGTGAAGACGAGGCCCAGGCAGTTGGGTAGCCCAACGGCAGGCGGCATTGATCCGAATGTAAGAGGTACCGCCAGGTAGCCCTCTCGCACATGCATGTCAATCGGTTGCTGGTCGAAGCAGACAGACATGATTCCAGCCGTCATTGTAGATTCCTGAAAATGAGGAAAGTGGACGGAATCAGAAGTTTGAGGGGGGCCCGCTGGGCCTCCTACTTTAGCGTAAAGATGAAGGGAGACTCGGTCCCACCGGGCGTGCCAGACTTGTGGGAACGCGGATTTTATTATCCTTTATTTTTTTTATTGATGATTGATTGATTTATTATTTATTGATTTACTGGCGTGCCAGTCACCGGAGTGACGATTTTATTGTGCGCTCGATCTGACTTGGTCAGTCGATTATGAGTGATCATGTCTGGACCAGAAGTCCGTCATACCATAAAGGCTATGACGTTAATTACGCCCTTCCAAGGAAGGACAACCCTTGATTAAACGCTAAAGATAGGAGGATGACAGCGGTAAAGCCGCATGCTCAAAAGAGACGGAATTCGTTCACTTGCAAGACGTTAAATGGATTAGACGAAGCAGGGGTTGGTTATTTTCGGGATAAAACCGACGGCATATTCCCACCATCTTGGACCATGCCAAGTGGGGAATAGGAAACCACCCATGCAGTGGCAGGGTGGGATCCGTAAAAGATCGGGCATAATTGACCCGGAATCCGAGTAAGTACTGGCGTAACATGACGCGCTCCGTGCAGATGCGATGTTGCATCTATATCCCCCTTCAAAGGGCCATCGGAGAGCATGCAAGGACATAACTCCACAGGCTGGTGGGGTTGAGATAGAAAGCATCACATTTACTTGGCAAGGTATGTGTGAATTTCGGCAGCATGTCCCCTCAACTTGGATTATGCCAAGAGAAGATAGGTCATCATCCACAGAATGCCGGGATGACAACCGAACGAGGATGGGCACCGGGCCCCGGGACATCGCTTGCCTTTATACCATCGATTAATATCCCCTCGAAACCCCTCAGAACTCATGCAATGACATGGCCCTTTGGGTTCATGAGGGTGAAATCCGGATCGAGAATGAAGACTGTAGGGGAGGTCTTCCCCAATAATGTGTCTTCTCAGGACATCAATGACGGTCTCTGAACATCCCCGGGACATATGTGTGAAGAGATCAGAAGGCTGATGAACGGTATTGCAGAGATGGGCCTCTGACTGGACTTCATTTGGCCAAGAAGAAGGGTCTCGACGGTGGCTTTAGTTGGCGAAAAGGGAGAGGCTCTCGGCGTGGTTTTAGTTGGCCCAAAGGGGGGCTTCTCGGCATGGGTCTATTGGCTTAAAAAGGGGGTCTCGGCGCGGCCTCCTTAGCAAAAGAAAGGGGGATCTCGGCGGGTGGCTTCCCGGCGCGCTCCTGGCCGCGCCGAGAGCCTGGCGTCGAGAGCCTGTGGGCTGGGAGGTATGCATGAAGGGTTTAGATGGCTTTTTGTCGGTTTGCTGAAGAGGGAGGCCTCTCGGCAGGATAGTTCTCGGCGGGGAATTTTGTACGCCAAGAAGGTGGAATTGCTACAGGGTTTCAGGGTTTACAGAGCTCAAACGATACTCTACTTCTGGGATTCCTGAGCTTTCTGGCTGCGATTGAAGCCGAATTTGAAGTGCAGGAGGGGGGATTTCATGGATGCTTCCCTGAGAAAGGGCCAAGGGGGATCTGGAGGGTAGAATCGACGGGGAACGAGACCATCGTCTGGATTTCTGAAGACTTTATTTGTTTCTGCCGCCGGCCTTCTGGGGATCAAGAGATGACTGTCTCTGATCCCCTAGACGAACCCAATAGCATCTAAAAACCGGTGACTGAGGAACCTTTGGCATCGAAACTCCAGACCCTAGTCATCCAAGGGGTTAGAATGGAGGGTCGAGAGATCGAGATCGTCATTCGCTAGAATCCGCGAAATAGCATCCGTCTGCAGAGTAAACATATCCTTGTGTAGTCAGCAGTTCAAGGAACCAAGAGATTAATGTCTCTGGTTCCTGAACAACACAAGGGGCATTGAGGGCCTTGAGAGGGACTCACACATATGCGATGAATCTGCCATCGAGACAGGAGGGGGGAAGAAGACAGAACCCAGTAGCCCATTGGATAGGGATAGGGATCCTATCTACGCTCCTCTGAAGAACAGATTCGTAGGGAGACTCTGAAACCGGGAGCGCATGAACCATCGACATTTCAGATAGAGGACGTATATATATACACAGAGGGACGAAGGGAAGGGTTTTCAATTACCCATTTCATTTCATCTCATAAGCATTGTTTACATCATCTGCAAGGCAAAAGCCAAAGAATAGAAGAGGAGGGGAACAGGGGGAAGCGAAAAGATAACTCTCGACATCGTATGAATAATCAAACACGAAGATATGGACTATTACATATGGAGGCAGATCAAGAAAACAGCAAACATGGGGGGGGGGGGGAGGGTGGAGCATTGACTCATCTTCCTCCCCCGAGCAGCCCACCTGGGGTTTTTCTTCTTCTTCTTCTCTCAGACTTCTTCTCTTTCTTTTCAGCGGAGGCCCTCTCTCTCTCATTTCCTATCTCCTTTTCTGGATAGATTTCTTTCTTTCTTGATGTCTCTTCTCTTTTTTTTGATCAGTTCTCCCCTTTCTTTCTTTTCTCTGTTCTCTCTCTTCTTTTTTTTTGATCAGTTCTCTCCTTTCTTTCTTTTCTCTGTTCTCTCTCTTCATCTGTTCGAAGGGAGGGGTTTTTATAGCCATTTCCCCCTTCTCGACAGACTTCATCACGGCGCGCCCCACCTGAAGCTTCCCGGCACGCCTGCCTTCAGCTTCTCGGCGCCCTCTTTTAGGTTTGGCAATTGATTCTCGGCGCCACCTTTACACAGGCCCATTTGGGTCTTTCAAGGGTATCATCACCCAAAAGGGTCTTCCATTGGTGACACAGCTTGTATCGAGATCATTATTACGGTTTTCATTAGTCCGTAGACAGGGGTTTCATCAGTCCGTAGATAGGGGTTTCATCAGTATTGCCATCTGAACGGTGACAAGACCGGGTATCATCTTATCGATATCGTCACTTGAATGGTGATGAGCTCGGACATCAACTTTAGTCTGGGAAGACCTCAGCCGGGTATATAATCTGTGGAGACGATTCCTCTTCTGTTTTGACTTTGCAAAAGCCTTTACAATCTTCATCTGCCGGTACCGGCTTCATCTTTATCTCATATTACATCTGTCATGAAGCCGACATCTGACTTACCCTGACATATCATCCGTGGATTCTTGGACGAAGTAGTAGTGCGGCTCTCATTAAAGTGTGCCAGGAGGTCTCATCAGTCGAGTGACTGCTGCTCTACCAGTGCTACCGTCTAAGTGACATCGGCACCGGGCATCAGCTTGGCCGACAAGGGCTTTAGCCGGGTGAATGGTTGACGAGCTTCATCAATGGTCTTTCACTGTTGGTCCGACCCTCTTTTCAATCATGCTTCGACCTTTGTTCATTTTCAAGGTGTCAACAGGGTAGTCCTTCGTTCATTTCTTACTTCAACCCACTGTTCGATTCTACCGTGTCGGCTTACGACTTCTCTCAGCCCCGTGAGGATTCCATTCCTTAGGGCCTCCTAGAGGACCCAACCAGGGTCATTTTTTAGGGGTCTGCCCCTCCTTTGTCTGTTGCCATTGAGGGTGGTCAACCCTCACTTCCCAATCCTCCTACTCAAGGTTCTTCCAGTCAAATCCTCCAGATGATGGCCCAGCTGGACCCAGCCCAGCTTCAGGTCAATTATCAGACTTTGCAGGGGTCGAGTGCCCGACCTCCTTCTATTCCGCATGGCCTTGTTGCTACCTTGGCTTCCCAGTCCATGGTTAATGGGCCTGGGGATTCCTTTGCTGCTCCAATTGATCTAACCCAAGTGTAACCCAGGGTTCTTCATTTTTCAAATCTAGAGGCAGCCCAGTCCTCTAACTCGGCCCATCAAATCCTCGACAAAGGGAAGGCTGGGGTCCTTCCATCTTCTCAGGTTGACCCTTATGGGTCCATTCCACCAGTGCCGCAGGCCCTTGTACGCCCGATTGATCTTCTGCGCTCTCAGGCTGGGGCTGCCCACTTGACTTACTCGGGTATGGGTCTTCATTGGCCCAGTATCCCTCTTATATGCTTCCCTCTACACCCACTTATCCTTCGGCACCTCACATCGGGTCTGCTCCTTCTACTTTGCCTCCTCCATCTCGAGAGCGGGAACTCCTCGACAGGTGGGCTGCCATGCAGCAGCAGATTGACCTCCTTCAAAGTGGGCCATAAGATTGTGCTCGAGCTGGACTAGCATAGCAGTCACGCTCTTTTGATCCATGGGTAGTGTTGAGGGGTGCTCTAGACGGTCAGATGAGTTCCTAGACCAACGTGGCATGCACGGGCTCGGACCTAAATGATGCAATACTCGGACCGAAGATTACAAGCTATAGACCCAATTTGTTGATTGATAGGCAAAGGGTTAATTTGAAGGGACCGGTCATGGAAAGTTGCTCGCCCGTAGGCGGAGTAGTTGTGGAACTACCTCCTGACAATTAGGGTGCTCTAATGCAGCAGTCTAGGGCTTAAGGATGGGCGCAAGCAAGCTCTCTCTCACCGTCCACAGCGATGCACTCAGAAGACAGGCTGCATTGGTCGGGCTCTCTCTCACTTCGTCGCGCGGTAATTGAAAGATACTAAATAAGCAAATGATGGGTGCACGTACCTAGCTAGACTAAAAAGTCTAACTCCGACCAGAGACGAAGGTGAGCGGGGATGTGCATGCCCTCACGGCGTCCACGAAGCTTCACAGTTACAATGAATTCACTTCGTGTAGAGAGGATTTAATTATTGTAAATCGCTTAAAATTTCCCGCGCAGGGGAACAAATCAATCTAAAATTTTCTCCACGCAGGGAGACTCTTGGGCACTCACACGCAGTAAATTACGGATTGTGTGTCGATGACCAGACGACTCGGGCGCCGATCGAACCGTAATTGTGGACTCGGATGCCACACTCAATAAATTAATCAAATTGTATATATAAAATAGATAGCTATTAATTATATATCTCTATATATATAATAGTATATATATACATATATATTCAACCTCCTTTTTTTGAATTTTTTATATTTTTGTATATTTTTTCAAACCTTCAATCTTTTCGAACCATACCTACTGTGCAAAGCACGTGCTCGGAAGGATGGCAGTCAGCATACGCTGCTGCCAATGTGGGCGACGAAGAGCTGTCGGCCAACGGGTGAAGGCGGACGGGCCACGCGGTGCTTCGCGGATGGCGACGTGGGGGTGTGCAGACGTAGCTGCGGGCGAGAGCAGGGGCACCGGTGGGCACGCAGTGCGCGGGAGGTGCCCGGGCGCGTGGCGGGCGCGCAGCGGGCGACGCGCGCGCAGCGGGCGCGCAGGTGGCGACGAAGCGCGGTTGCGCGGGCGGCTCGGGCGCTACGGCAGGGCAACTGGCCGTTGCGGCCGAGCTTCCTTTTGAATCTTGGCACGGGCGACGAGGCGCGTGCGCAAACTGGATTTTTCTTTCTTTTTTTCTTTTTTTATTTTCTTCTCTCAACCTTTCTCTCTTCCTCTCTCTCTCACCCAAGAGAGCTTCTATTTCTTTTTTTTCTTTTTTTTTCTATTTTACGCTGAACGAGAGAGAGAGAACAGAGAGAGAGACAGAAATAGAGAAAGAGTGAATAATAGAGAGAGGGAGAGAAACAGAGAGAGGACAGGAGGGAGTTTTCTGTGCTAAAAAATTTTTTTTCTCCTTTTTTTTTTACTTCCACAACCGAGATTTTGATGCTTCTCTCCTTTTTTCTTTGCTTTTTTTTCTCACTCCCGACAAATAAAAGAAAGAAGAGGAGTTGACGAGGGCACCGGGAACGACGGAGGCTCCGTTGTCGGGCTCTGATACCAAATTTGACGTGGTCGGCATCGGAGGAAGGATCGACGACAGCTCCGATCGGACGAATACGACGGGATAGCTTGCTGTCTCGCACAGCTCGACCTCACACCGGGTGATCTCACACCGGGCAATCTCTCAAAACTTACAAGAAGTAAAGAGGGAAGGGGGAAAACACACTAGGGGAAAGATGCACCTACGTGGGTTCTTTCAAAACTTGATTCTTTCATTCATGTGGCATGTTACAATCCTTCATAAGCCCCCCTTTATATAGGGAAAGCCTATTACATCTTTACCTTAAAACCTCTCCTATTTGCATATATATTCTAGCCTAATAAAACAAAACCCACCAGCCCACCTTTTGACTTGTGGGTTTAAATACAATACTTTGACTCAAATAAAAATAAAGTACTTGGGTGGTTAAAATACAAATACCACCTTAGTAAAATACACACAATGCATACACACATACGTACAGATACGTACTCGGGACGCCGAGTCTTCAAGCGAATCTCTGAGCCATAAGCTCGGTGCAGTCGGGGCGGTGCGGCGTCGGCTCCGAGTAGTGGGCCCAGTAGTGGGCTCGGTGTCCCCACCAACCCTCTCTGGGTGACTGGAACTCGACTCCGTCGAGTAAGGGGGGACACTGCTCTGGTAGTGCTCTAGCAAATCTGGATCAAGGGACTGGAGATCTTCCTAGCTGATCTAGGGATCATCGGAAGGTGGATGGTCCCGCCAGCAGACAAGGTAGCGCTGATACACCCTGCTCCGTGTAGTTGTCACCTGCTCATCCAGTATCCTCTCAATGTGCTCGCACAATACTCTCAAGGCTGTGGAACGCACATGGGTGGGCTCACTCTCAATGAGAGGAGAAGGCTCAAAAGGGTCACTAGGAATCGCTGTGGGTTCCTTGTAGGCCACTAGGTCTGCCACATTAAAGGTCAAGCTAATCCCATATTCGGGAGGTAAGTCCACAACATACGCATTGGAGCCAATCTTCCGTAGGATTGGAAAGGGACCATCACTACGGGCTTGCAACTTTTTAACGGCTCTCGAGGGAAGTCGTTCGGGCCGGACCCGTACCATAACCAAGTCACCTTCTTGAAATTCATGGTGACGCGTATGCGAATTAGCCAATTTTTTGTAAGTCTCATTACTGAGGTTGATTTGCTTGCTAATTGACTCATGCAGACTTTTGACATGATGTGCAAATTCCTCGGCTGACTTGGATGTTCGAGACTCGAGGGGAAGGGGAATGAGATCCACAGGTTTTCTAGGTTTGTATCCATGCACGACCTCAAATGGACTCATACCTATGGACCTATTCACAGAGCTATTGTATGTAAATTCGGCTCTGGGCAAGAGAAGATCCAAAGTGCCGGAATGATCCCCTACGAGGCACCTCAAGAGATTCCCTAAACTCCTATTGACGACCTCTATTTGCCCATCGGTTTGTGGGTAATAGGCAGTGAGGAATTTTTGTTTGGTGCCAACTAGGTGCCAAAGTGTCTTCAAAAAATAGCTAGTGAACCGGACATCTCGGTCAGACACTATGGTTTTGGGGAGACCATGCAGACGTACGGCTTCATCAAAGAATAGGTGGGCTACTCTAGATGCATCATATGTTTTAGAACATGCAATGAAATGAGCCATCTTAGAGAACCTACCAACGACTACGAAGATGGAATCGTGTTTGTGAGCAGTACGAGGTAATCCTAGGATGACGTCCATGCTCACATCAACCCAAGGTCTATCAGGAATGGGGAGAGGAGTGTAGAGACCAGTGTTCTGTTTGACCTGTTTGGACATTGTGCATGTCCTACACTGGGCTATAATTTTGGCCACATCTTTCTTCAGGCCAGGCCAATAAAAGTGCTCCTCTACAGAATGGATGGTCTTGTTATGTCCAAAGTGACCAGCAAGACCTCCAGCATGCATTTCCCAGATCAAAAAGTCCCGTACAGAAGTCTTCGGGACACAGAGTTGTTACCCTTGAAATAAGAAACCATCCTGGAGTAGATAGTCAGCAAAGGCTGTCGAGGATCTAGCAAACAAGGCAGAGTAGGCAGGGCCACAATCGGGACACTCTCCAAAGAGTTTTTTCATGCGGTCGAATCCAGTGACCTCTACCCGAATAGTAGAAAGAAGGGAGACCCTTCGACTCAAGGCGTCGGCCACCCTATTTTCTTTTCCAGCCTTATGTTTTAGGACAAATGTGAAGGACTGGAGAAATTCTACCCACCGACCATGCCTAGGGTTTAAGCCCTTCTGAGAGCTAAGGAATTTCAAAGCCTCGTGGTCTGAGTATAAGATAAACTCATGTAGTAAGAGATAGTGTCTCCAGTGTTTGAGGGCTTGGACCACGGCATAAAACTCCTTATCATAGGTGGAGTAACGAAGCTTTACATTAGAAAGCTTCTCACTAAAATAGGCCACAGGGTGGCTCTCCTGGCTAATCACTCCTCCTATTCCTACGCCAGATGCATCACAGGATATCTCGAAGACTTTGGAAAAGTCTGGCATGCGGAGGACAGGGGCTTTGGTCATGAACTCCTTTATGGAACGAAAAGCCTAGGAGGTAGCTTTGGTCCACTCAAAATTCCCCTAATAGATATAATCCGTAATGGGTGCCATAATGGTGCTGAAGCTCTTAATGAAGCGTCTATAAAAAGTGGCTAGCCCATGGAAGCTGCGAACGTCATGGACGTTCTGGGGCTCCGTCCAGTCGACTAAGGCTTAGACCATGGATTGGTCCACATACACTCCATGACTTGAAACCATAAATCTGAGAAAAGTGACCCGGTCTGTCATGAATTCACATTTCTTAAGGTTGGCAAACAGGGTTTTTTCTCCTCAAAGTCTCACAAACTTCCCTCAAATGGTGAATGTGGTCCTGAGGGTTATGGCTATATATGAGAATGTCGTCAAAGTAGACGACAACAAAACGGCCAATGAGAGGATGAAGGGCTTCTGTCATAAGCATCATGAAAGTGCTGGGGGCGTTGGATAGCCCAAACGGCATGACAAGCCACTCATACAGATATTCTTTTATTTTGAAGGTTATCTTCCACTCATCCCCTGGTCGAATCCGGACCTGGTGGTAGCCACTTTTCAAGTCAATCTTGGAAAAGATGGTGGCTCCACTCATCATGTCAAGCATGTCATCAAGACGGGAATGGGAAACATATACTTGACAGTGATTTTGTTGATCGCGCGGCTATCAACACACATCCGCTAGGTGCCATCTTTCTTGGGCGTGAGTAAGGTAGGGACAGCACATGGGCTCTTACTCACCCTGAGGAAACCTTTTTGGATAAGGTCCTCGACAATCCTTTGGAGCTCAGCATGCTCCTTGGGGTTCAGTCTGTAATGGGGAAGGTTGGGTAGGGTGGACCCAGGGACAAGATCAATAGCGTGTTGTACATCAAGTATGGGAGGGAGTCTAGAGGGCAAGTCCTCTGGGAAAATATCTTGGAAGTCCTGTAGGATTGCCTGAACCTCAGGTGGGACTGAGACTCGAGATTCCTCGGGGGTGATGGTGACAACAACAGCCCAGACAGGGGCACCTTCGGCAACCTCCCTATTCAGCTCACGGACACCTATGAAGTTAAGACGCCTAACCAACCTTAAGGGCCTTAGGAACGGGTGTAATAGGTGCAGGAGAAGAGGGAATGAGAAGTTTCCCATCAGTGGGAGTTCGGGGACTCTCTTGAACCTTGGGGGTTCCAATGGGGGTGGACGTGGAACTCTTTCCCGGGGTCACCTTTGGGGGTGCCGGGTACAGTTGTATCTTCTTCCCATTGTGTGAGAAGGAACACTAATTGGACTGACCAAATGTAGTAAGGTCTACATCATAGATCCATGGTCGCCCTAGGATGATGCTACCGACCTTCATAGGCACTACATCGCACAAAATCTATCCTTAGTAGGACTGAAATTGGATGGGAATGACACATGTAGTGGTGACTGGGATAGACGTGTCGTCAACCCAAGTCACGTTGTACGGCCTCGGATGAGGATGGGTAGGTAGACCTAGACGGGAGATAAAGTCTGAAGAGACTGTATTGATACAGCTCTCGTTGTCAAAAATCACCTTGCAGGGTTGAGACTTTACGATGATGTAGGTTTGAAGATGGAGGTTTGACGCCAGTCGTCCTCCTGGGGGTATGTTAAGATGTAGCGGACTACACCCAGTCTTCCCTGGTTTGATCTCTCGGTAATATCTCCCACTTGCATGTACTCGACATGCGTTCCATCATACCCTGCATCTATTTCCTCAAACTAGGCAATGAGGTCAAGATCGGCCTCATATCTCTCAATGGCTTCCCTTCCTGAGGTGGAAGCTCCATAGGCTGGGGGTCGGTGATGACTAAGGCTCGGGTGAGGTAGTTGGAGGCAACATGCCCTAGGTTATGGCACCTAAAGTAAAGAACACCCGAGACATGGACTGGTTGGGAGGTGCTAGGGATGACTCCCTTTCCCTTGTCATCTCTCCTATCAGTTGGCGGAGTGTACTCCAGCCTAGGCACATCAGTGGGTGCAGGTAAGGGGTTCCGTGGGAAAGGAGTAGTAGGGGCAATGGCCCTAAGTGGGGTAGAAGTAGGGACATAAAAGGTAGAGGGGCTAGGCCTCTCAGAATAGCGGACCACGGGGTTTCGGGATTCAGGTTGGCGTTAAGTGGGGACCCGAGGTTGGACCACCCTTTGAAACCGCTTGATGTCCCGAGCAACCTGGTAGGCATATTCGAGAGTGATGGGGACATCACCTCCTATTGCATCCGGCATGGTCTAGTCATTTAATTTTGAGTCCAATGTAATTTTTATTTGAGTCATTTGATGTATTTTCCCTTTTAATTGAGTCATGTTCCTAGGTCTTGTGTTTATTTCGCTAAGTTTGAGTGTCATTAGGTTGTCTAGTTAGCTATTGGGCCCAATTCATTGGGCTTGGCCCAAGGGCTCCCCCTACCCCCTCGGTTATTTGTCATTGAGTCAATTGTCAGGGACTTTTGTAGAAATGTGAGTTTCCTATATATAGGACCCCATTCCCCCCCATTTCAACTTAATGAATCAATGAATGAAAAAGTTTCCATTTTGAGAGTTCAAGCTTCTTATCTAGTGGAGAGATTCCATTATTTGGGTGAGAAATCCTAGGGGAGAGATTCCCCACCCATCCCTCTCTTAATTTCTCTCTTTCACTCCCCTTTCTCTCTCCTCTACACCAAATTTCGAAATTCTTCTCTCTCCTCCCCTCCCAACCACCTCCACTCTCCCACCTACCCCATTAAAGGCCACTCCCCTTCCCCACACATCCCATTACTCCACCCCTAGTCCCAAGAGAGCTTTCACCAATCCTAGCTCCACCCCCAACCCCCAACTACCCCACCCACTTTCCCAAGCACCCTTCCCACTACCCCAAGCACCCATTCCCTTCCCCAACACAACCCCTCCCATCCCCAAGACCACCATTGAATACCCTTCATTAAGCAAAATTCAAACTCACCTTCCCTCCACTCACTTGTGCCCCCCTCACCTTCTCCTCTCCCCACCCTCCCAAATTCGTAGCTCCTCCTCCCACCACCTGTTAGACCCCCTTCCAGACCCCATTCTTCCATTCCCCCACCTTAGAACACCCCCTCCTAGACCCCCTCACAGCCCAGGCTTTCCCCACACTCATCCACCCCCATTTCCCCTCCCATATACCCCATTCCCCCCATCATCTTCAACCTACAGCTCTCAACCGAAGATCTACAGAAGAGCAGCAGCTTGCAGAGGCGACCACGGCTTCCTCCGGACGTTTCTGAAGGATCAAGAGCCATCGTTGGAAGTGTCTCCCAGTCTTCTTCGCAACGGCGGTGGTTTTATCCTCATCCAAGCTGTGTACTGCCCAGGAGCTCTATTCTCCCACAACTGCGCAGAGCTGCCCCGGCTGAGTAACAGAACCGGATTAGAAGCTCTGGCACGACGAACCTCAGAGGAATCACCCCAGGAGCTCTTCTGAAAAGTTCTTCTTCCTCCTGTCTACTTTCAGAATCACGAAGCGGAGTTCCGTTTGGCATCCTGTGGCAGGAGTTATCCTTTTTCTCCCTCAGCTACGCGGCCCTGCTGCCCACAGTCTGCTTCGACCAGTCGGCATTGTTCTGCGTCCCCTAATCTTCTCCAATATCGGTTGGCTTCCCCGTCAGTTTTTCTATGAATAGGACTCGTCCACGATTCTAACGACTCTGACAGTGCTCATTTCCGAGTTCCGGAGCTATCGGGGCATCCTCTCCAACCAGCGGTTGGAAACCAGGGGCTAGCTCAGTAGAGATCCTAATCCAGAGAGAAAGATTCACCACGACAAACCCCTGAGGAATCCGGCCATGAGGTCTTCTACAAAGTTCTTCCCCTTTCTGTCTACTTTCAGAATCAAGAAGCGGAACTCCGTTCGACATCTGGCAACAGAAGTTATGAATTTTCTTCCTCAGGCATGTGACTCTACTTCCCACAGTCTGGACCGACCCCCACTCACTGTTCTGGGTCCCATGATCTTATCCGGCATCTTTCGGCTTCCCCGTCAGTTCTGTTGCAAATAAGACTCGTCCACGGTTCCAGCAGCTCTGGCGGCACCTGATTCGGAGTTCGGGAGCGGCCGAGGCAACCTCTTCTTCCTGTTGTTAGTAACCATTTGCTGTCAGTCCGAGAATCAGCGTCCCTGTTCGAGCTCCTGCCCAGGCCAGCAGCGACCCCAGAAGAATTCGGCAAAATTCAGAGGCACTCCAGTTCTAGTAACAAAGATTTTCCCACTGGTCTCGCCCTAGGAAAAATTTTTGATCACATTCTGCAGCTACAGGTCCGACTGTCTGTCCACAATTGCTGAGAGAAGGCAGATTCAGCATATTCACTTCATCATCATTTTAGCCCTAGTTTTCCCCACCCCGCTTGGCCGGCTGAAGGACTCTCCCTGCGTGGAGGTAGTTTTGATTGTAACTATCATGTTCCCTTCCCCACGATCCCCCCCTTGCATGGGGTGTAGTGTTGTAATAGCTTAAACATGTCAAGCTACCCCGGCGCGGCGTGTGGGGAACCCACGCTTCCCCGCTCGCCCTCGTCTCCTAGCGGGACCGGTTTCTTCAAACCGGTCGAGTAAGTGCTCCAAACTTTGCTCTAATTTGTGCTTGTTCTTTCAATATTAGTTCATAAACTCCGCTGGCCGTGAATGAGAGCCCGATCCTTAAGCTCTTGTGCTATAAGTGATCACCGTGGGAAAAGAGAGAAACCGGTGCCTTTGGCACTTGGTCGGCCCCATTGTCTTGGGCTTCCACATCCATTGGGAATCAAGTCTTGGCCTTGCTGGCTCTCTACTAGCAAGGGCCCAACCCCTCAACCTCACCTTGGCATTGCCAAGTTACCCCGGGCTTGGGTGAGCGACGAGAGAGCGGCGGCCCAAATTGGCCCATTTAGATTACGAATGTGCTTGCTTGCTTAAGTCCAAGGTCGTGTCACATCAATTGGTATCAGAGCAAGTCATTGACTTGTCTCTATCAAGTCAAGTACTAGGGCATGCTTGCATTCTTGTCCGAACCGTGCATTGTCAAACCCATCATTGTTAACATTGAGTCTTGGGTCACATGACCCCTCTCCCAATCATATCCCATGCATGCTTACCTAATGGAGAGCCCGTAGAAATTGATTTCATTGACCTAGAATCTGAAAATTGGGTGTCCCCCGATATCATTACCTCTCTTTGTAGGACCGGATAAATTGTGCACAATGGAGACCAAGTCTTTATTGAATTCCATAAATGGTTCGGGAAAACTAAGTATTTGGATGGGGCTTGGTGTCAAAAGGGAACATTGGCGGGTCCATGTATAATCCTAGGTAAGAAATGGTTAGATGAAAGGAATGCCGACATCGACCCAACACGTCGGAATTACCTAGTGCATCCGCCACACCTTTCGGGAACCTTTAAATTCAACAACCTTGTATTCTCCCACCCGCGGGAATCCCGCCCTTGTTCACCACATCGGGTGCACCATACTCCGGCCATCATCACCCCACCATCAAAGAACCTTCCCACTCCATTAGCTTTGGAAGAAGTAGTCCACCCACTTTACCACATGAAGACAAATACCTCTCAGGAACTTATCCCCTCCATGGAGAGCACCCATGTCCCAATTGAAGAGGAAGCATCGCACGAGGATCTTCACCCTCCACCACCCCCTCTAGATAAGGCCGAATTCATCTTGGAAGAGTCCCTTATTAGTTGGCTAAAGAAGAGCCCAATGAGAGAGATCACGGTCCACGATTGCCTTCCCATAAAGGAAAACCTTCCCATAATGCACATCTCCTCCTATCACACCATAATCCAAACATCCTACCAAGTGGAAACCTTAAAGGACCTTCTCAAGGTCTTAGCTTGGCAATATGAGTTGACCAGCTTGTTGACCCCCATGGCTCACCAATCTAGGAGCCTTGACCTCCTACACCTTTGTGTCGAGTCTATCACCTCGGTTTGCACTATTGGTTGCTACACTAGCGACCTCCTTCTATTCCTCCCCACACCCGATGAGCCCAACCTTCTCCTCGATTTAGAGCTTCTTATCTCGGGTAGAAAGCCAAGCCCTCCACTCATGGCTGACCCACTTGTCAAGAACATTGGCCCAACTATCATGGAGAAGGATGACTTAGCACCTTTTAAGGATCTTGAGGACATGGAGTTCTTTCCCCATAGGTAACCCATTTTATGATCCATACGATCCATTCCAATGGGAGTCAAGAGACTCGTGTGACCCAAACACTTTATCCACCACCCACCTTTCCCTAAATCAACTCACAATGTTTGACCCAATTCACCCCATCTTAGACTCGGGTTACACCTTGGGAGCCATAACTTTGGACCATATATCCCTTGGTAATAAGGTGGTGCCCCACCCCATGATGACCACCTTCTTAGATCCATTCGATCCTTTCCAATGGGAGTTCAAAGGTTGCCCCACACCTATACTCATGGAAGTCACTTTTGGGAAAAGTATGCATGTGTCTAGGCTTTCCACACCCCTTGGCATGAACACGATGTTGGGTCCATTCATTCATATCACCCACATGTCAAGTAGAAAGTATGAGTGGTCCATATTCGGATGTCATGGTCCACGTTCATTCATCATGGGTCTTAAGTATGTCAAAGGCATCTACGGATGTCCGGGTCCTCCTATATTTATCACCAATTTGCATGATAGGGCCACCTACGGGTGCCCCGGCCCACCTAGGCTAACCAAAGTCTACACTGCAACATTACACGATAGGTCTACTTTTGGTTGCCCAGGTCCACCCATCACCCCCGGAATGTCTGCATTCACAACATTGCATAAAGAGATCCGCAAGCACATTAGCAAGAAGAATGTGACTTATAAAAGGTGAGCTGACTCTCATCGACGTCACCAAAAATCCCATGCGGGTGACTTTGTGATGGTAAGAACGGAGAGGCTCTCCCCGAGAGCCATCTCCAAATTGAGGCCACGTGGGGCAGGTCCCTTCCAGCTCTTGAGGCGCATTAGTGCACATGCCTATGAGTTAGATTTCCCCGAGGAATATGGGGTAAGTCCCACATTCAGTGTCGCCGACCTAGTGCCATACAAGGGACTCACGGTGGTACCTAGTGAGGATATTGAGCCTATTCCCTCCGTTGAGAGAGCACCCACCCGTGAGGAGAGTCCACTAGCCAAGAGAGCCCAGCGTGAGCGCATTGAACGAATATTGGATGAACAGGTCACTACCACTAGGAGCAAAGTATAAAAGCGGTATCTCAGTAGGTGGATGGATCGGTCTCGTTCGGAAGACTTGAGGGCAGTACCAGTTCTACACCGTCCAATGAGGGAAGGACACTTACTCGACGGAGTCGAGTTCTCCGCACCCCAGGAGTATGATGGGGACATCACCTCCCATTGCATCCGGCATGGTCTAGTCATTTAATTTTGAGTCCTATGTAATTTTTATTTGATTCATTTGATGTATTTTCCCTTTTAATTGAGTCATGTTCCTAGGTCTTGTGTTTATTTCGCTAAGTTTGAGTGTCATTAGGTTGTCTAGTTAGCTATTGGGCCTAATTCATTGGGCTTGGCCCAAGGGCTCCCCCTACCCCCTCGGTTATTTGTCATTGAGTCAATTGTCAGGGACTTTTGTAGAAATGTGGGTTTCCTATATATAGGACCCCATTCCCCCCATTTCAACTTAATGAATCAATGAATGAAAAACTTGCCATTTTGAGAGTTCAAGCTTCTTATCTAGTGGAGAGATTCCATTATTTGGGTGAGAAACCCTAGGGGAGAGATTCCCCACCCATCCCTCTCTTAATTTCTCTCTTTCACTCTCCTTTCTCTCTCCTCCACACCAAATTTCGAAATTCTTCTCTCTCCTCCCTTCCCAACCACCTCCACTCTCCCACCTACCCCATTAAAGGCCACTCCCCTTCCCCACACATCCCATTACTCCACCCCCTAGTCCCAAGAGAGCTTTCACCAATCCTATTTCCACCCCCAACCCCCAACTATCCCACCCACTTTCCCAAGCACCCTTCCCACTACCCCAAGCACCCATTCCCTTCCCCAACACAACCCCTCCCATCCCCAAGACCACCATTGAATACCCTTCATTAAGCAAAATTCAAACACACCTTCCCTCCACTCACTTGTGCCCCCCTCACCTTCTCCTCTCCCCCACCCTCCCAAATTCGTAGCTCCTCCTCCCACCACCTGTTAGACCCCCTTCCAGACCCCATTCTTCCATTCCCCCACCTTAAAACACCCCCTCCTAGACCCCCTCACTGCCCGGGCTTTCCCCACACTCATCCACCCCCATTTCCCCTCCCATATACCCCATTCCCCCCATCATCTTCAACCTACAGCTCTCAACCGAAGATCTACAGAAGAGCACCATCTTGCAGAGGCGACCACAACTTCCTCCGGACGTTTCGGAAGGATCAAGAGCCATCGTTGGAAGCGTCTCCCAGTCTTCTTCGCAACGTCGGTGGTTTCATCCTCATCCAAGCTGTGTACTGCCCAGGAGCTCTATTCTCCCACAACTGCGCAGAGCTACCCCGGCTGAGTACCAGAACCGGATTAGAAGCTCTGGCATGACGAACCTCAGAGGAATCACCCCACGAGCTTTTCTGAAAAGTTCTTCTTCCTCCTGTTTACTTTCAGAATCACGAAGCGGAGTTCCGTTTGGCATCCTTTGGCAGGAGTTATCCTTTTTCTCCCTTAGCTACGCGGCCCTGCTGCCCACAGTCTGCTTCGACCAGTCACCATTGTTCTGCATCCCCTGATCTTCTCCGACATTGGTTGGCTTCTCCGTTAGTTTTTCTGCGAAGAGTACTTGTCCACGATTCTAACGACTCTGACGGTACTCAATTCCGAGTTTGGGAGCTATCAGGGCATCCTCTGCAACCAGCGGTTGGAAACCAGGGGCTAGCTCAGCAGAGATCCTGATGCGGAGAGAAAGCTTCACCACGACAAACCCCAAAGGAATCCGGCCACGAGCTCTTCTACAAAGTTCTTCCCCTTCCTGTCTACTTTCAGAATCAAGAAGCAGAACTCCGTTCGGCATCCAGCAGCAGAAGTTACGAATTTTATTCCTCAGGTATGCGACTCTGCTTCCCACAGTCTGCACCGACCCCCACTCCCTGTTCTGGGTCTCCTGTTCTTCTCCGGCATCTTTTGGCTTCCCCGTTAGTTCTGTTGCAAATAAGACTCGTCCACGGTTCCAGCGGCTCTGGCGGCACCTGATTCGGAGTTCGGGAGCGGCCGAGGCAACCTCTTCTTCCTGCTGTTAGTAACCAGTTGCTGTCAGTCCGAGAATCAGCGTCCCTGTTCGAGCTCCTGCCCAGGCCAGCAGCGACCCCAGAAGAATTTGGCAAAATTCAGAGGCACTCCAGTTCCAGTAACAAAAATTTTTCCACTGGTCTTGCCCTCGGAAATTTTTTTGATCACGTTCTGCAGCCACAGGTCCGACTGTCTATCCACAATTGCCGAGAGAAGGCAGATTCAGCATATTCACTTCATCATCATTTTAGCCCTAGTTTTCCCCACCCCGCTTGGCCGGTTGAAGGCCCCTCCCTGCGTGGAGGTAGTTTTGATTGTAACTATCATCTTCCCTTCCCCACGATCCCCCCCTTGCATGGGGTGTAGTGTTGTAATAGCTTAAACAGGTCAAGCTACCCCGGCGCGGCGTGTGGGGAACCCACGCTTCCCCGCTCGCCCTCGTCTCTGAGCGGGACCGGTTTCTTCAAACCGATCGAGTAAGTGCTCCAAACTTTACTCTAATTTGTGCTTGTTCTTTCAATATTAGTTCATAAACTCCGCTGGCCGTGAATGAGAGCCCGATCCTTAAGCTCTTATGCTATAAGTGATCACCGTGGGAAAAGAGAGAAACCGGTGCCTTTGGCACTTGGTCGGCCCCATTGTCTTGGGCTTCCACATCCATTGGGAATCAAGTCTTGGCCTTGCTAGCCCTCTACCAACAAGGGCCCAACTCCTCAACCTCACCTTGGCATTGCCAAGTTACCCCGGGCTTGGGTGAGCGACGAGAGAGCGGTGGCCCAAATTGGCCCATTTAGATTACGAATGTGCTTGCTTGCTTAAGTCCAAGGTCGTGTCACATCAGAGAGTGTTAACTTCCCGTAGGAACAGCTCCCGCTGTATGCTCTCGTGTAAGCCAGCCCTAAACCGTGAGAGGGTGACGGAGGCATCCTCCATGACTCAACTCCGAAGGAAGAAGTCATCAAGTTTGGCGATGTACTCGTCCACGGACTTTCCATCTTGGGTGAGTTTCTGCCATTGGTTTAAAAGACGTTGATGGTAGGAGGGTGGAAGATACTTCTCCCTCAGTTTCCCCATCATTTCTTCGCACGTGGTTATGGGCTCCTCTTGTCTCCTTGCTAGGAGATTCTCAACATTACACCAATAGGTTTTGGCTTGACCTAGGAGTTTCATTTTGGCAAACCTCACCCTTGTAGCAGGGGTCATGCGGCGATGCCAGTCAAAATACTGATCCATCTAGGTCTCCCAATCAAGGTATGTAGCAAGGTTTAGGGACCCATCAAAACTCAGAGCGTCAATCTTGACGTTCCATTGGATGATATCCTCATCATCGTGGTCTCTCTCTCGAGGCACACGGGCCCCTTGCTCTCTACCTTACGGAGCCTGATTCTGGCAGACTTGCTCTCTTTCCCCCCTAGGATTGGCTACGGGATCACTGCGGCCATTCACTCTTCCTTCCTCTCCCTTCAGTCGATCCTCTAAGGCCCGAATCCTCTCATCTAGTTCTGCTCGTAATTGGCCTACGGATTCTTCAAAGTGGGCCATAAGATTGTGCTCGAGCTGGACTAGCATAGCAGTCACGCTCTTTTGATCCATGGGTAGTGTTGAACGGCGCTCTAAATGGCCAGATGAGTTCCTAGACCAACTTGGCATGCACGGGCTCGGACCTAAATGATGCAATCCTAGGACCAAAGATTAGAAAGCTATAGACCCAATTTGTTGACTGATAGGCAAAGGGTCAATTTGAAGGGACCGGTCAGGGAAAGTTACTCGCCCGTAGGCGGAGTAGTTGTGGAACTACCTCCTGATAATTAGGGTGCTCTAATGCGGCAGTCTAGGGCTTAAGGATGGGCGCAAGCAAGCTCTCTCTCACCGTCCACAGCGATGCACTCAGAAGACAGGCTGCATGGGTTGGGCTCTCTCTCACTTCATCACGCGACAATTGAAAAGATACTAAATGAGCAAATGATGGGAGCACGTACCTAGCTAGACTAAAAAGTTTAACTCCGACCGGAGATGAAGGCAAACGGGGACGTACGTGCCCACACGGCGTCGACGAAGCTTCATGATTACAATGAAATCACTTCGCGCAGGGAGGATTTAATTATTGCAAATCGCTTAAAATTTCCCGTGCAGGGGAACAAATCAATCTAAAATTTTCTCCGCGTAGGGAGACTCTCGGGCACTAACACGTCGTAAATTACGGACTGTGTGTCGGTGACCGGGCGACTCGGGCGCCGATCGAACCGTAATTGTGGACTCGGATGCCACACTCAATAAATTAATCAGATTGTATATATAAAATAGATAGCTATTAGTTATATATCCCTATATATAATAGTATATATATACATATATATTCAACATCCTTTTTTGACTTTTTTTAATATTATTATATTTTTTTCTTTTCAAACCTTCAATCTTTTCGAACCTTACCTACTGCGCCAATCATGCGCTTGGAAGGATGGCAGTCAGCATACGATGCTGCCAACGTGGGCGGCGAAGAGCTACTGGCCAACGGGTGAAGACCGACGGGCCACGATGTGCTTTGCGGATGGCGACGTGGGGGTGTGCAGACACAGCTGCGGGCGAGCGCAGGGGCACCGATGGGCACACAGCGGGCGGCGGGCGGGGCCGCGTAGGCATGCAGCGGGCGCGCAGCGTGCGCCGGGCAGGGCTAGGCGGGCACACGCGGGTGGGATCGGGCGCGCAGCGGGCAAGGCCGGCAGGCGCACAGGTGGCGGCGGAGCGCGGTCGCGCGGGCGGCTCGGGCGCGGCGGCAGGCGGTGAGGAACTAGCCGTTGCCGTCGAGCTTCCTTTTGAATCTTTGAACGGGCGACGAGGCCCGTGAGCGAACTGGATTTTTCTTTTTTTTATTTTCTTCTCTCAACCTTTCTCTCTTCCTCTCTCTCTCACCCGAGAGAGCTTCTATTTATTTATTTTTCTTTTTTTTTTCTATTTTACGCTGAACGAGAGAGAGAGAGAACAGAGAGAGGACGGGAGGGAGTTTTCTGTGCTAAATTTTTTTTCCCTTTTTTTTCACTTCCTCAAACGAGATTTTGATGCTTCTCTCCTTTTTTCTTTTCTTTTTTTTTCACTCCCGAAAAATAAAATTAAGAAGAGGAGTTGACGGGGCCGTCGGGAATGACAGAGGCGTCGTTGTCAGGCTCTGATACCAAATTTGATGCGGTTGGCGTCAGAGGAAGGATCGACGGTAGCTCCGAGGGGATGAATTGGATGGGATAGCTTGCTGTCTCGCACAGCTCGGCCTCACACCGTGCGGTCTCACACCGGGCAATCTCTTAAAACTCATAAGAAGGAAAGAGGGAAGGGGGAAAACACACTAGGGACATGCTGCACCTACGTGGGTTCTTTCAAAACTTGATTCTTTCCTTCATATGGCATGCTACAATCCTTTGTAAGCCCCCCTTTATATAGGGAAAGCCTGTTGTGTTAGATGGAAGCACTCTGTCACCACGAAGTGTGGATCTAGAGGGGGGTGAATAGATCGATGGCCTAATTTAAATCACAATGAGACTCTAATGCGAATTTAAGTAGATCTACTAGATCACTAACTCGAGTGATAGATCTGAGCAGAAATAAAAATGATCTGAGAAGAGAATCAAGAGAAGCAACCACACACCATATCATAGGCAATCACACAAGCACATAACACACCAGATTTTTAGGTGGTTCGGTCCTCCAGACCTACGTCCACCCCACACTCAAACCCAAGTGTGGCTTACTGCTGCGCAACATAGCTTGCGTCTACTGGGCCTTACAGCTTAGCCTACAACCGCTGAGCTTTACAGCTTACTGTCTGAGACCTAGTCTCGCCCGCTGAGGAATTACAGCTTGACCTGTCCAGAGGATACACCTCTGCAAGCACTGGGGACTACAGCTTGACCCGACCAGAGGCAACACCTCTACAAACCGCTGAGCAATACAGCTTAGCTCTGCTGACAAACAGCTTGAAGAAAAGTTTCAGAAAATAAAAGATAGAATTAGAAGAAAATAAGAAAATCCCAACAGAGAATATAGCTCGCAATGAGCAAACTCAGCTCTGGTATCTGAACCAAGAGACTGAGGAACAATATCTCAATAAACTCTCTGAAATCAATCTTCTCAATCTTCTCTTCTCTCACTCTTTTTCTTCTCTGCTCTTCTCTTCTCTCTCTCTTTTTCTTCTCTGCTCTCGGTGCCTCTCTGCTGCTTCACTTTCTCTGCTCGAGCTTCACCATCCCCTTCTCCAGATGAAGAAGTGTTCCTTTTATACCAGCAGCAATTAAGAGGGTGTATGTCTTCCACATTTCCCGCCCAACATTTTGGTCACGTGGCAGCATCCAGGCTTGCTGCTTTACAGGTGCCACGATCCTGAGCCGTCCTCCCTTCTCGAGTCATGTGCCATTCTTAAACTTCACGAAAAGTACCTGTCAGTCAGTCGGAGAGAATTATCAGTTTAAAACTAAAAACTTGTACAGACTTTGTAGTGTGTGATGCAGTGTGCATGTAGTGAGGTGTGTACATTGAAAGTGGATGAACAGACGTGCCGTAAAAAAATGTATGGACTTAGTGTGCATGCGACAGCAATGTATAGACTTTGCAATGCCTAGTGTTAAAGCATGAGAGCACAATGCACAAACTTAGTGTGTGCATGTGTGGACTTTGAGTGCATGACATAGGGCAATGTACATACTTGCCACCAGATATCGGCTAATGGATGTATAGACTTTGTAATGCTTCTGAACACGGGCTGTACAGACTTGGTCGTATGAACCAATGAAGGTTGTAAAGGCTTAGTCGAATGAACCACAAGCGACGATGTGTAGACTTGGCCAATGTACAGTCTTAGCAGCGAGATGCACACACATGCCGTCAACAAGACGACATACAGACTTGATCTTGCGAACACAGGCTGTACAGACTTTGAGAAACGATGCATGCACAAGGAATGTACAGACTTTGTCTTGAGTATATGAAGCATGAAGTGATGTGCAAACTTGACCGATGCAATGTATAGACTTGACCGATGCATAGACTTTGTAATATAGCATGAGACCTAAACATGCACTGACTAGATGCTCACCATATGCATCGACCTTAAGGTATGCACAGAGACGCTAAGTGAGATGCTAAGTGAGACGGATCTTAACAAGCACTGACTTGAAAATGTATGAAGAACATAGGCTGTACAGACTTCAAATCAAAGGATGCACTGGTTGTACAGACTTTGCATATGCATGTGAATGTATAGACTTTGTGTGCAATCTTAAAGCAATGTGCAGACTTGCTAGAATGATACACGAACACAACAATAGGTAATGTAGAGACTCTGAATGCATGGAACACACAGACAATCTGATAAAGACAATTTCATCAAAAATATGGACAGTTGCCAATCAATCAAAACAAGCTGTTGCCAATGAAGTAAGGCTTATTGTCAACATCATCAACAGAGGAGTCACAACAATCTCCCCATTTTTGATGATGGCAACACCCTATTATATAGAATGGCAACACCTTGTCATACCCTATATGATCTTACAATGTAAAATATATTTTGATGAAAGACGTGATTTGTTAGTCAGATTTGTCATGTAGATGCTATGAATGCATGCTGAGAAATGAAAACTAACTCCCTGCTTACAAGATCTCCCCCTTTGCCATAACATGATGCATACACTCCCCCTTTGCCATAACAATGTATACACTCCCCCTGGAATTCATCAAATATACAATATATTCTCCCCCTTTGCCATCAACAAAGAGGAGGGAAAGAAATTGTAAGGGAAGACGGATATCTGACTGGCATTCTGAGCAAGTAGTTCAGGAATTAAGCATTCTAAAGCACAGAGCCTTCAGTCATATGAATTTAGAAACTGCTTAGAGATTGAATTCTGGTTTGAAGGTTATAAAAGTTAGAGTTCATGCACTACAATCATTGAATGAGTTTGCTGTGCATGATAATAGTAATAAACCAGAATCACATTTGAGCATGAGAGATTCAGTTTCAAAGTATCTTACATTCTTAGACTCAGTAAAATTTGTTAAGAGATACCAGGTCATGTATTGAAATTAAACAATTTGACATACCTGAGTTTTCTTTTTGAAGGAACAACATTTTCAATTTTATTTCATTAAGGGCATTCAGGTACCATTTATCTTTTTGCGTAAGGGTAGACGTTTATCAGATGCCAGTACCCCTAGATACTCAACATGATGGACCATTCTGCCTATGATCAAATTCAACAGGACTGATTTGCACCTTTTTGTGTGAGGATACACGTTTATGAGACGCAGGTATCCCCAGGTACTCAGTGAAACCACCCTACTGTTTTGACCATTTATACAGAGATAACTGATATACATCATGACATAAGTGTTATCCATTTCTTTGATGGATCACTCAGTTTCTCAGTGCTTTACCAGTCATTGCTCTGCCAACAATATTTTTCAATTATTTTTCAAGGTTTTTCAATATTTTTTTTAGCTGTCCTTTATTTGTTTCAGAATGACTTGTTTAAGGACAATACATATACTTAGCCTTCTCTAACAGGATTTCAGGTGAGTTTTCAGATTTCAGATACAGTTAACTTTGTCTGACATGTAATGAAATAAGGGTTGAGAGCTTTATCAATTATCAGCATTCTTATTTACTGATTGCAATCTTTAAACTCTAAAGTTTATAAAATTTAAACCATTAAGTCAGTCTTTAAGCAAGTAAAATTCTTATAAAGGAAGAAGTCTATTTTCTATTGCTTAAGAATTAGAACTGACTAACAGATTGCCATATTGTCAGACTCAACTCATTCAGGGTCAAAGGGTTTAATGAAATCAAGAGAGAAAAGAATTTGAGTTTCAATGAAGTTGTTGACCTCTCTGAATTACATACAACACTCCCCCTGTCTATATGCATGTGGTTTTGCAGATGAATGGAAGAATTAGAGGAGAGAGAGCTTAGACATAGTCATGGCTGAATGATATGCAATGAGGATCATGAATGTGATGCCAATTGATATGTCATGAAAAATATGAATGTTATTCATGCATGGTCTGGTGCAACATTCAACAACCACAGAGTTTTATTTAGACTACCAGATATAAATCCAGATCAGAATTTTATTCAAACCACCTGAAAGTTTATTCATTATGTTGAAATTTACACAAGCCAAGTTCTCTTCTAAGAAATTTGAACCTTTCATTCCCTAGTGGCTTAGTAAAGATATCAGCAATTTGTTTTTCTGTTTCAATAAAATTCAATTCAATTTCCTTTTTATTGACAGCATCTCTAAGAAAATGGTGTTTGATGTCTATATGCTTAGTCCTAGAATGATGAACATGATTTTTAGCTAAACATATAGCACTAGTATTATCACATAAAATTTGAATACATCCCAATTTTATCTGATAATCAGACAGTTGGTGCTTGATCCAAAGTACTTGGGCTGCACAGTTGCCAGCTGCGACATATTCAGCCTCAGCTGTGGACAAAGCTACTGTGTGTTGCTTTTTAGATGCCCAAGACACTAGACAACTGCCTAGGAATTGACAGTAGCCACTAGTGCTTTTTCTATCTACTCGACACCCAGCATAGTCTGCATCAGTGTAGGCTAGAAGTTCTAACTCACACCCAGCAGGATACCATAGACCAAGTTCTTGAGTGCCTAGTAGATACCTAAAAATCCTTTTCACAGACTTAAGATGTGACTCTTTAGGACTAGCCTGAAATCTAGAAAATAGACACACTGTAAACTGAATATCAGGCCTAGATGCTGTAAGATATAAAAGGGATCCGATCATACCTCTATATAGCTTTTGGTCCACTGGTTTACCTTGAGGATCTGTATCTAAGCTGGTCAAGGTACCCATTAGAGCAGCTATTTCTTTAAGGTTGTCCATCTTGTATTTCTTCAGTAAATTCCTTATGTACTTGGACTGAGTGATGAAGGTTCCATCTTTTGACTGTGTAACCTGCAGTCCAAGAAATAATTTGAGCTCGCCCATTGAGCTCATTTCAAATTCATTAGTCATAATCTGAGAAAACTCCTCACACAGTTTGGGGTTAGTTGACCCAAAAACTATGTCATCCACATAAATTTGAGCAATTGGTATATCTGGATGACTTACCTTAGTGAACAAAGTTTGATCAACTACTCCTCTTGTGAAGTTCTTATCTGTGAGAAATTTGCTCAACCTGTCATACCAAGCTCTAGGAGCTTGCTTAAGACCATAGAGAGCTTTATTAAGTTTATAAACATGATTGGGGAAGTCTAAACATTCAAAGCCAGGAGGCTGCCTCACATAGACATCCTCACCGATTTCCCCATTTAGAAAAGTAGATTTTACATCCATCTGCTGGAGATTTATTCCTAGGGAACATGCATGAGCCAATAAAATTCTAATTGCTTCTAACCTGGCTACAGGGGAAAAAGACTCTTCAAAGTCTATTCCAAATTCTTGGTTATACCCCTGAGCTACAAGTCTGGCCTTATTCTTAACTACATTCCCTAACTCATCAATTTTATTCCTAAATACCCATTTAGTCCCTATGACTGTCCCATGATCAGGAGGTGGGACCAAGTGCCACACCTTATTCCTGTCAAATTGATTGAGCTCCTCATGCATGGCATTAGTCCAATGCACATCCTTGAGAGCACAGTCAATGGACTTGGGTTCTACATGAGAAACAAGAGCATATGCATTCAGTTCATTTTGAATTCTAAAATGGCCTCTAGTCCTAGGAGGGTCATGCAAATTGCCAATCACATTATCTACAGGATGATCTTTCAGATATCTAATGTTGACAACTTGATTCTCATGATTTTCACTTACCTCCCCCTGAACTGTAGGCTCTTCTCCATTAAGCTCTTCATTTTCTTCCTCATCTTCCGATTTGTCTGCAGGGTTCCCTTCTTTCAGAATATCACCATTGTCTTCATTCCTGCATTGACCAATATTAGTCTTTACCAAAGATTCATCAAAAATAATATGTGGAGATTCTTCAACAGATTTGGAGTTTAGATTATACACTCTATATGTCCGGGTGTTTTCAGAGTAACCAAGAAAAATTCTTGGTTCACCTTTAGGTTCAAATTTATCAAGGTCTCTTTTATCATTTATATGAATAAAGCATTTGCAGCCAAAAACTTTGAAATGACCAATTGAAGGTTTCTTACCCTTTATGATCTCATAAGGTGTTTTCTGGGTAGGTCTTACCATAGCTCTGTTGATTACATAACAGATAGTATTTACAGCTTCAGCCCAGAACTTCCTTGGCAGACCACCTTCAACTAAGAGTGTACGACCCATCTCCACCAGGGTTCTGTTTCTCCTCTCCACAACTCCATTCTGATCGGGTGTCCTTGGTGAGGAGAATTTGTGATGAATACCATTTGTCCTGTAGAAATCCTCAAACTGTGAGTTTTCAAACTCACCTCCATGATCAGTTAAAATATTTTCAATTTTCTAGTTTATCTTAAGACAGAACTCCTGAAATTCTGTGAATGCATCACTTTTCTGTGACAAGAAATATACCCAAGTGTACCTAGAGAAGTCATCTATCAGAACAAACCCATACTTCCTCCCTGATAAGCTGACAGACCTGGTTGGCCCAAAAAGGTCCATGTGTATCAGCTCATAGGGTTTAGAGGATAAATTTTCTGTTCTAGATTTGAATGACTTTCTAGTTAACTTGGACTGAGTACATGCATCACAGAGTTTATTTTCTTTCTTAAAAGAAACTTCAGGAAGTCCTCTAACCATGCTGTGCTTATTCAATTTATGCAATACTGTTTAACTAGCATGGCCTAACCTACGATGCCATAAGAAGGCTAAATCTTCTTTGCTAGCAGTGAGGCATAGGTTAGAATGTGATATGTCATTTAAATCTATCATGTATGTATTATTAATTCTTTTACCAGAAAACTTAACAAAGTCAGAATCAGGTTCAAACACTTTACAGCATTGAGAGTCAAAAAGAACTTTATACCCTTTATCACATAACTGGCTGATGCTAAGTAAATTATATGCTAAACCTTCAACCAGCATGACATCTTCAATGCAACAGGTAGTACACTTACCTACCTTACCTGTCCCGACAATTCTACCTTTTGTGTTGCTACCAAAGGTGACAAGGCCTCCATGTTTCTCTGTCAGCATGCAGAACTTGGCCTTATCTCCTGTCATATGCCTGGAGCAGCCACTATCCAGGTACCACAGGTTGTTCTTGGCTGCCAGGCATACCTGCACACACAATTAGGTAGAGAATTTTGGAACCCAAGTCTGTTTGGGCTCTAGAGCAGATGAAATACAGGTAAAACATGAAAGTAAACTTTTAGGAATCCACATTTGTTTAAAAGAGTTCTGTTCATAGGATTTTCTAGATTCCTTTCTGTTATTATTCCTCTTCTTTTTATTGTTTTTCTTCTTGTTAGCACCAGCAGGATTATTTACAGATTTGTAGCTTCTGTGCCAGTGCCTTGACCAAGGTGCATTCAAGAAATTGTGGCCATAGTAGTTTTTGGGCTGGCTGAAGAAATGCAAGTTCCTGGGTGTCCAAGTGCCATACCCACCAATCCAATTTTGAGTGTAAGGTCTGTAAAACCGTGTAGCCTGATATGCATGACATGTGTACCTCCCCGGAGTCCTAGTCCACCGTGATCTATTGGAATAGTTTGACTGTGCAGTGTAGTGAGACTGAACTCTAGGTTGGTAGAATTGTTTGGATTGATTTCTAAATGTATTATATCTCCCTTGCACCTTCGACCCTGCTAACCTATTTACAGGTGTGTGTTGGGTCTTCTTCTGAGATGGTGGTGGTGGTGGAGACTTGGTGGCCTTACCATGGGGTTTATATGCATGTGTAGGCTGACCCCTAACTTGAGACTGAGAGTTAGGATTTGGCTTGGATGTACCAGCTCTACTGTGCTCACCAATCTTTTGTTTGCCCTTCTCCTCAGCACTGGGCTTCTTCAGGTTCACAGTTTTATTTACAAAATTATCGTAATTCATGTTAATGAGAGGTCTTTTCTTTTTCTGTGCAACAAATGATATAGTCTTCATTGCAAAACTTTTAGTTGCACTGGAATTAAATCCAAGACCCTCTCTCCTGAAATTGACTTTGGACCCTAATAAGGCATTTAGGTTCTCTGAACCTTGGGTCATTTTTTCTATTATTCTTAGCTTGTCCTCATTATCTTTCTGAACATTTTCAACAGATTTCTTCAGTTCAGTGTTCACACTTAGGACAGTTTCATAGTTTTCATTTACAATCTTCATTTCACTCTCATATTTTTGTATTCTCAATTTCCATTCATCAATTGCATTTTCTAGCCTCTCATTCTCTTCCTTAGAAATTTTTAGTTCATGCTTGATTTCTTCAATTTCTGAGCATGTGAGTTTCAGCTTAGCATTTTCAGATTCGAGGCATGCAATTTTATCAGTCAATGTTTTGTCATTTTGCATGGAATTTATTTTTCTTCGTAGATGCCTATTTTCTTTTCTAATATCATCTACTTTATCAGCAATATCATGATAAGCATCTACCCAATCAGCAATGGTAAAATTATCAAATCGAGAGGGTACCACATCAGAACATTCCTCTCTGTCTTCAGAACTGGTTGCCATAAGACACATAAGTTTTTCTGATTTTTCCTCACTGTCCGAGCTACTGCTCAAGGTACCTTCGTCCTCATCACTCCAGGTACTTACCATGGCTTTCCATTTAGTGTTCTTTCTCTTGGACTTGTGCTTGTGCTTCTGACTCTCTGGACAATCAGCTTTCAGATGGCCGGACTTCCTGCATTGGTAACACACATTAGTTTCAGTTTTCCTTACAGGATTAGATTTATACCTTGTATCCCGTCGGCCACCACTAAGGTTCCTTCGGCTAAATCGCCTTTCTTCTTTCCTGAGGAATCGCCTGAATTCCCTGGTGATCATAGCTATCTCATCACCTTCTATTTCTTCTCCAGACAAGCTCTCCTCGGATGATGATCCATTATAGCTGGATCGGCTGGATTTGCTGGCACCAGCTTTCAGAGCGATTGGTTTTTTCTTCTTCTCAGCTTCCTCTATCTTCGGTAGATGTATTTCATAAGCCATCAGCGATCCAATCAACTCATCTGCCCTGGTGTTGTGCAGATCCCTTGACTCTTCCATTACAGTAGCTTTAGTGTGCCAAATAGGAGTCAGGGAACGCATGATTTTCCTTACATATTCTGAATATGTCTTCCCAAGACCTCTGAGACTGTTTGTGATGACTGTCAGTCGAGCGTACATCTCCTTGATGGTCTCATTGGGCTTCATCTTGAAAGCTTCATACTCTGACACCAGGAGGTTTGCCTTCGTGTCTTTGACCTGAGAGGTCCCTTCGTAGATAGCCTCCAGTTTATTCCACATCTCTTTGGCTGAAGTGCAAGACGATACATGAGATAACTCTGTGGGGTGCAGGGCGCACTGAATCGCATTGATGGCGCTCCAGTTCAGAGTGGACCTTCGGATCTCTTCCTTGGTCCAGACATCCTCGTTCGGGGAAAGCTCAAAAGGTCCCTTACTCACCACCTTCCAAGTCTCATAATCCTTCGCCCTCAAGAAGACTTGCATATGGTTCTTCCAGTATGCATAATTTGATCCATCAAAGTAAGGGCACTTGGTGGTAGAATGTCCTTCAGCGATCAACCCTCTTGCATCCATCTGTACCTTCCTCTTCGGGCTGTAAGTCCCTGTAGAAGAGTTAGGCTCTGATACCAACAGTTGTGTTAGATGGAAGCACTCTGTCACCACGAAGTGTGGATCTAGAGGGGGGTGAATAGATCAATGGCCTAATTTAAATCACAATGAGACTATAATGCGGAATTTAAGCAGATCTACTAGATCACTAACTCGAGTGATAGATCTGAGCAGAAATAAAAATGATCTGAGAAGAGAATCAAGAGAAGCAACCACACACCATATCATAGGCAATCACACAAGCACATAACACACCAGATTTTTAGGTGGTTCGGTCCTCCAGCCCTACGTCCACCCCACACTCAAATCCAAGTGTGGCTTACTGCTGCGCAACATAGCTTGCGTCCGCTGGGCCTTACAGCTTAGCCTACAACCGCTGAGCTTCACAGCTTGCTGTCCGAGGCCTAGTCTCGCCCGCTGAGGAATTACAGCTTGACCTGTCCAGAGGATACACCTCTGCAACCGCTGGGGACTACAGCTTGACCCAACTAAAGGCAACACCTCTGCAAACCGTTGAGCAATACAGCTTAGCTCTACTGACAAACACCTTGAAGAAAAGTTTCGGAAAATAAAAGATAGAATCAGACAAAAACAAGAAAATCCCAACAGGGAATATAGCTCGCAATGAGCAAACTCAGCTCTGGTATCTGAACCAAGAGACCGAGGAACAATATCTCAATAAACTCTCTGAAATCAATCTTCTCAATCTTCTCTTCTCTCACTCTTTTTCTTCTCTGCTCTTCTCTTCTCTCTCTCTTTTTCTTCTCTGCTCTCGGTGGCTCTCTGCTGCTTCACTTTCTCTGCACGAGCTTCACCATCCCCTTCTCCAGATGATGAAGTGTTCCTTTTATACCAGTAGCAATTAGGAGGGCGTGTGTCTTCCACATTTACCGCCCAACATTTTGGTCACGTGACAGCATCTAGGCTTGCTGATTTACACGTGTCACGATCCTGAGCCGTCCTCCCTTCTCAGATCATGTGCCATTCTTAAACTTCACGAAAAGTACCTGTCAGTCAGTCAGAGAGAATTATCAGTTTAAGACTAAAAACTTGTACAGACTTTGTAGTGTGTAATGCAGTGTGCATGCAGTGAGGTGTATACATTGAAAGTGGATGCACAGACGTGCCATCAACAAATGTATGGACTTAGTGTGCATGCGACAGCAATGTATAGACTTTACAATGCCTAGTGTTAAAGCATGAGAGCACAATGCACAAACTAAGTGTGTGCATGTCTGGACTTTGAGTGCATGACACAGGGCGATATACATACTTGCCACCAGATATCGGCTAATGGATGTATAGACTTTGTAATGCTTCTGAACACGGGCTGTACAGACTTGGTCGTATGAACCAATGAAGGTTGTACAGACTTAGTCGAATGAACCACAAGCGGCGATGTGTAGACTTGGTCAATGTATAGTCTTAGCATCGAGATGCACACACATGCCGTCAACAAGATGATGTACAGACTTGATCTTGCGAACACAGGCTGTACAGACTTTGAGAAACGATGCATGCACAAGGAATGTACAGACTTTGTCTTGAGTATATGAAGCATGAAGTGATGTGCAGACTTGACCGATGCAATGTATAGACTTGACCGATGCATAGACTTTGTAATATAGCATGAGACCTAAACATGCACTGACTAGATGCTCACCATATGCATCGACCTTAAGGTATGCACAGAGACGCTAAGTGAGACGGATCTTAACAAGCACTGGCTTGAAAATGTATGAAGAACATAGGCTGTACAGACTTCAAATCAAAGGATGCACTGGCTATACAGACTTTGCATATGCATGTGAATGTATAGACTTTGTGTGCAATCTTTAAGCAATGTGTAGACTTGCTAGAATGATGCACGAACACAACAATAGGTAATGTAGAGACTCTGAATGCATGGAACACACAGACAATCTGATAAAGATAATTTCATCAAAAATATGAACAATTGCCAATTAATCAAAACAAGCTGTTGCCAATGAAGTAAGGCTTATTGTCAACATCATCAACAGAGGAGTCACAACAAAGCCTATTACATCCTTACCTTAAAACCTCTCCTATTTGCATATATATCCTAGCATAATAAAACAAAGCCCACCAACCCACATTTTGACTTGTGGGTTTAAAATACAATACTTTGACTCAAATAAAAATAAAATACTTGGGTGGTTAAAATAAAAATACCACCTTAGTAAAATACACACAATACATACACACATATGTACGGATACGTACTCAGGACGCCGAGTCTTCAAGCGAATCTCCGAGCCATAAGCTCGGTGCAGTCGGGGTGGTGCGGCGTCGACTCCGAGTAGTGGGCCCGTTGTCCCCACCAGAGAGTGTACACATAGAGTCAACCAAGTCCCCAAATCCACCCCTGTTTAGGAATCCTATTTTGGAGAGAACTTTGATCTAATCCAAATCATTAAAGTTCCAAAAGGAGAAACAAATTAAAATTTTCCATGCATCATTGTAACTTGATTGACCTTGGTTACCTCTTATCTCCTCTCTTGTTTCTGCATCTCGTTAATCATCACATTGTGCTTATTGTTTATTGTTGCCATCTTTGTGTTAGGTACCACGTTGCATGTGGAGTTATTTTCCGTTTATAGGATCTTCTCCTAGGGGTAGTCCTTCCTTCATTTCTTACTTCAACCCACTGTTCGATTATACCTTGTCGGCTTATGACTTCTCTCAGCCTCGTGAGGATCCCCTTCCTCAGGGCCTCCTAGAGGACCCAACCAGGGTCATTGTTCAAGGGTCCGGCCCTCCTTTGTCTGTTGCCATTGAGGGTGGTCAACCCTCCCTTCCCAATCCTCCTACTCAAGGTTCTTCTAGTCAGATCCTCCAGATGATGGCCCAGCTAGACCCAACCCAACTTCAGGTCATTTATCAGACTTTACAAGGGTCCAGTGCCCCACCTCCTTCTATTCCGTAGGGCCTTGTTGCTACCTCTGCTTCCCAGTCCATGGTTAATGGGCCTAGGGATTACTTTGCTGCTCCAATTGATCTAACCCAAGTGTAACCCAGGGTTCTTCATTTTTCAAATCCAGAGGCAGCCCAGTCCTATAACTCGGCCCATCAAATCCTGGACAAAGGGAAGGCTGGTGTCCTTCCATCTTCTCAGGTTGACCCTTATGGGTCCATTCCACCAGTGCCGCAGGCCCTTGTGGGCCCGATTGATCTTCTGCGCTCTCAGGCTGGGGCTGCCCACTTGACTTACTCGGGTATGGGTCCTTCCTTGGCCCAATATCCCTCTTATAGGCTTCCCTCTACACCCACTTATCCTTCGGCACCTCACACCGGGTCCGCTCCTTCTACTTTGCCACCTCCATCCCGAGAACGGGAACTCCTCGAGAAGTGGGCTACCATGCAACAGTAGATTGACCACCTTCAGAAGCGGGTCAGCCCATAGTCCTTGGCTGACGTCCGCATTCCCAATTATAATAATATTCGTTTCCCTCCTCAGTTAGAGCTCCCCACGTACCAGAAGTACGATGGGAATGATAATCCTTACGTCCATGTGAGGGACTTTTTATACGAGTCGATACAATTTTAGTACGATGATCACCTCATGGCATATTTGTTCCGCCGCTCATTAGACAGGGTCGCCCTAGAGTTGTTTTATGCGTTGCCCATGGAGGACACAGAAAGTTTCAAGGTCGTGAAGGAGAAATTCATTCAGAGATTTCAGGACCGGGTTGGCTTGGAATATTCATTCACTGATCTAGTGGTCGAGAAGATGACGGGCGATGAAGATTTCACCACATATGCTGATAGATGGAGGCAGATGGCCGCCCGTGTGCCCGGCCACATTCCGGAGGAAGAGAACGTCAAGCTCCTAATTTATAATGCCACCCCTACCTTCAGTAACATTTTGGCCATGAACGACATTGCTAGCATGCACTAGTTGTATAGTAGGGCCTGGTTCATCCAGACCCAATTTAAGTATTCCCCTATTCACACCTTCTTTGAACCCCAGAAGCCTAAGTACACTAAAAAGCCCCAAGGGCCAGTCACCGAGGGGGTCCAAACAAATGAATAGGTGTAGGCCGTCAATTTCCAATCCGCCAACCAGTCCGCTCCACCCCATTTCCAGCAACCTCCTCGCAACCCTCAGTTCCTCGCTCCCCAAAATGCACAACCATCCTTCCCTGCTCCCCAACAGCTACAACAGCCACCCCAGTACCATAACGTCCCTCCACCTAACGGCTATGCACCACCGCATCCAAGTCCTCAAAGAGTGTAGTACCCCCCTTTGCCTGAAACCCTTTCAGATATCTTCACCGCCCTCATGTCCGCTGGGGCTCTACAACTTCCTACGGAATGGCCGAATTGGAACCCGGCCGTTGACCAGTCTAAATACTGTGTTTTCCACCGACATCCCAAGTACACGATTGAGAGATGCTTGTAGTTCAGAGATCTCGTTTACAACCAGCATGAAGGGAAGCACATCGACTGGGCTGAGATGCATAAAGTTATCACGGATATCAAGGAAAGAAGAAGACAACAGTCGCAACAGCAACAGTAGCCAGCACCACAGCAGCAACAGCAGCAGCCTGTGCAGGAATTGGGGATTCATCAGAATCTGATGCCCAACCATCCACCCGCTCCGCAACCTCAGTCGTCAGCACTGCTCAGGTCAATATTGTTCACCGCCCAGCTCCCAACGCAGGGTGGTCTTACGATGATGATTCGTCAGCTCAACTCATGGCACTACACCATACCTATCGCCCGTTCCCTTTTCCTTCTACTCCCATTATCCTTTAACCCACCACCGCGACCTCCGCTGCACCCACCACTCCTGCAAAACCTCTCATTGTACCAATTGCATCACCTAACATTCCACCCATCGCCACGCCAACACCCATTACACCCTCCACTACCACCTCTTCGCCTAACCCTTTGCCCATCATCTTCCTGGCGGTGCCTATTAAGCCCGCCTCTACCCTCGTCACCCCTATTTTGCCCGCAACCTCTACTTCTACCCCCCTTGTCCACCCTATTAGGCCCATTAAATCACCCTTCATAAGCCCATCCGATGTCGTGCCCGCACAAAACCTTGCCCTCTGGAACCGGCGCCTATTTCATCGGAACTGCCCGACCACTGGTGCACCTGCACCCAATCCCCAATTCCCGGAATAGGCCGTTGATCAGGAAGAAGTGGACCGTTTGCTTGGCATGCAGTATGATTTATTACATCACTTGGATAGGATGCCGGCCAAGATCTCAGTGCTTGAACTAATTAAGAGGTCCAAGTTACACCAAGATGCTTTAGGGGATTTCTTACATAAGGTCCTGGTAAACGAGGATATGGCAGTAGACAGTCTACCGTTGGCTTTGGCCATGATCACTAAGTGGCTGGCCATTTCTCTTTATGAGTCTGAATTGGCACCTCTCGAGGCACGCCAGATGCCGCTCTGCATTTCCATCACCTTGAATAAGGTGGCTATCAACGCGACTATGGTGTACACAGGAGCCTCCATAAATGTTTGTCCCCTTAGCACCCTACATGCATGTAACATTTCTGAAGATTTGTTAAGGCCCACCCCGACTACCATTGCAGCTTACGACAACTCAAGGAGGGCATGCCATGGGGTGATAACTATTCAAGCTGAGCTCGGGCCGCTAACAATGCTCGTAGAATTTTATGTGATGGACATTGACCCAATATTCAAGGCTATTCTGGGTCGTCCGTGGATTGACAATCTCCGTGTTGTACCATCTATTGCCTACCAATGTCTTAAATTCCCATTCCAGGGGCGGATGGTGAAAGTTAAGAGCATATCCACAGTCCAGACAGTCGAGGCCATTTCTAATAAGATATTGCCAACTCTCTGGCCCAGTAACAAGCCTGTCATTTCCGTGATGGACCTTGATTTCCCATGGGCTTATGCACACCACAAGCCGGCCGTCGCGCCGATCAACATCAAGATGAAGCCCAAGATGCGAGACCCTAAAGGCAGGAATATGATATTGAAATTAGGCTGTAAGCCAGGCATGGGTCTCGGTGCTCAGCTACAGGGGTGGACTAAGCCGATTCCCATGGGCAGGAAAATGAACATAAGGGGCCTCGGATACCGGGAGTCCTCACTATCAATTTTGGGAGACTCAGGGCCATTGACCAGGGACTACCGCCAACACTTTGTGAAGGGCCCGTTACAGCCCGGTACCATGAAGACACCGCCCCATCCTGATGAGAAGAAAGATGCTGCCTGCACTGTTTCTGCCCCGCCACGGCCACTGAAGGGGTCGGTTGATTATATGAAGGATTTTTGTGAAGATTTGGAAAAGCTGTTTCATGAAGAAAGCTGTTCGGTGAAGCTAGAGGTGCGGATTGTGGAATACTCACCAGGAAAGCCAGCCCAAAGTCCACGGGAAGCGGGGAGCTCACTTGTTACCTTTTCTTGGTCTCCTTCCCATCTTACTTCCCTTCTTCAAAAGCTGGACTTTATACCCCGCTCACCTCCAACCATGATTGATCCGTTGTTGGCGGAAATGCCAACTGAATTTTTGATTGTGACATGTCCATGTGGGCGCTGCCCACCAGTTGATCCCTCCTTCCCCCTCTGATCCATCTTGTTGCATGGTCTCCACCAGTCTCCAAAAAAATGCCATTTTTAAAATGGAGATTTCGGTTGAGAACAATGCCATTTTCGATTTGTCCTCCTCCCAGGGGCACGAGGCCTCTGATCCTCTTCCATTAGGTTTGCTTGATTCTGTCCCTCCTAGGTTAGATGTAGGGTCTATCGAGTCTCCTAGGGTAGTAGAGTCTATCGAAGTATGTTCTTGTTCTGAGGCTTCTGGTCCTTCCATGCTTGCGGTGCACCAGATGACGCATCCCTCCAAGTCTGTTCCCGATAGATTTCTCCATGATTTAGCTCAGCATTGTCATGCCCTCCTTAACTGTCCGGAGTATGTAGAAACAGCCATCGTCCTCGAGGATGATGAGGAGCAAGAAGGGGTGTGGAGTGATGACGGTCTAGGTGTTTATGAGATCGTGGATGAGAAAAACCCTATCGATTTTTAGGACAGCGGCATAAATGACATTGCTGACTTGTACGCACAAGGTTTGAAGAGGTTCGATGAACCATCGTCAGCAGTGGATGAGTCTACGAATGAAATAAATCTTGGAATTGAAGAGGATCCCATGATCATTCTCATTTCCACTAATCTCCCTCCTCAGGTTAAAAAAGAATTGGTCAAGGTTTTGAGGGAGTATAGCGATTCCTTTACCTGGTCCTATGAGGACATGCCCGGTCTTGACCCCTCTTTAGTGGAACATCGAATAGTACTTAAACCAGGGGCAAGACCCGTGAAGCAAAAGCTGAGAAGATTTCACCCCCACATGGCCTTGAAGATGAAGGAAGAGGATGATAAATTACATAAGGCCAGGTTTATTCGAGTGGTTCTATATCCTCAGTGGGTGGCAAACATAGTCCCTATTGTGAAGAAAGATGGAAAAGTGTGAATTTGCATTGATTTCAGGGATCTAAACAAAGCATGTCCCAAAGATGATTTTTCGCTGCCTCATATCGACGTATTGGTGGACAATACCGCCGGGTATGAAGCCCTCTCATTGATGGATGGTTATTCAAGATATAACCAGATCCGTCTAGCTCCAGAAGACCAAGAGAAAACCTCGTTCACCACGCCCTGGGGCACTTATTGTTATGCGGTTATGCCTTTCGGTCTGAAGAATGGCAGGTGCCACTTATCAAAGGGTGATGATGGCAATCTTTCATGACATGATGCATGTGTATATGGAAGCTTACGTGGATGACATTCTGGTGAAATCGAGGTCGAAACAAGAGCACACCGCTATTTTGGCCAAGGTGTTACAAAGGGCTCGGGAGTACAAATTGAAGATGAACCCGAAGAAGTGTGTATTCGGAGTATCCTAAGGGAATTTGCTAGGATTCATAGTTAGCAAAAGGGGGATTCAGATCGATCCTAACAAGGCAAAGGATGTCATGGATATGCCCCCGCCAAAGAACATTACTGAACTTCGAGATTTGATCGATCATCTACAGTTCATTCGGAGATTTATATCGCCGCATTCTCAAAGGTGCCGACCATTTTATGAACTGCTTAAGGCGGGGGTCAAATTTGAATGGAATGAAGAATGTCAGAAGGCTTATGAGGATCTGAAGGTTTATCTATCTAATCCCCCGGTTCTGCAATCTCCTGTCCCTGGGAAACCCCTAATCTTATACATTTCTATCATTGAGGACTCCCTAGGAGCTGTCCTGGCGCAAGTAGACGACGAAGGGAGAGAAAGGGCAGCTTATTACCTCTCTAGGTTGTTCAACCCCATAGAGGCCAAATACACTGCCATGGAGAAAGCATGTGCAGCATTAGTATGGGTAGCCCAGAAACTGAAACATTATTTCCTTGCCAATGAGGTCAAGTTGATCTCTAGAATGGACCCAATTCGCTATCTATTAGAAAAGCCTATCCTTTCTAGTAGGTTGGCACGCTGGCAGAACTTTCTCTCTCATTTTAACATCACCTTCATCGTCCAGAAGGCAGTAAAGGGATACGCCATCGCTGAACATCTTGCCCATTTACCTATTCCTTGCACGGATTCCATCTAGGACAAGTTCCCTGATGAACACCTAGTCGTGCTTACTCATCACCCTTTCTGGTCCTTGCACTTTGATGGTGCACTTAATTCTCAGGGTCGAGGGATCGGTGCTGTACTCCTCACTCCAGAGGGAGTGACCATTCCTTTTGCTTATCAGATCTCTTTTCATGCTACCAACAATATAGCCAAGTATGAGGCTCTCCTCGCTGGATTGAAGCACGCCTATCTTCTAGTCGCGTGATATTTGAATATCATAGGAGACTCTCAGCTGGTGCTGCGCCAAGTCCTTTCTACCTATCGCACCTGTGACCCAAAGCTCAAGTCCTATCAAGATCTGGTCACTCTCTTGGTTAGGCAGCTCCACAAATTGGTATACATTCATACTCCTCGATCTCAAAACATTCTTGCCGATGCACTGGCATCGCTTACTTCTTCCTTGTCCTTTCCTCTTAGTCATTCTACTGAGACCATTGTGGTCCAGCGGTTAGATGTTCCTTCCCTTCAGGATCCTTGGTTTGATAACCTTAGGAAGTTCGTAGAGAAGAAGGCTGAGAGGGAAGAATTGAAAGAGGTATCACTACCAGAATTAGAAGAGATCTTGGAAGAAGAGTAATTGCCCTTGTACCATGAAATTGAGATGTATTGTAAGGATGGTTCATTTCCAGAGTCGGCTAACGCAGAGCAGTGTAAGGCCATCAGAAGGGTCACCTTGAGATACACAATTGTTGCTGGAGAATTATATAGGCGCGCCCTTAACGAAGTTCTTATGAGATGTTTAGACGATGATGAGGCCTGGAAGGTCATTGAAGCGGCTCATTCAAGTGAGTGCGGAGGGCATGTCAATGGACAGGCGTTGGTGAAGAAAATTCTTAGGCATGGCTATTACTGGCCAACCTTAGAAGAAGATTGTTCCACCTATGTCCGTAGGTGTGTTCAATGCCAACTTCATGCTGACAAGATTCATGCTCTCGCTTCCTCCCTCCATCCTCTTTCTGCTCCTTGGCCATTCTCCATGTGGGCTTTTGATATCGTAGGCCCACTGAGTGATCCCAACTCTCAGGTCAAGTAAAAATCCTTTATCCTTACCACTACTGAGTATTTCACCACGTGGGCTGAAGTCGGAGCTTATGCAGAAATCAAAGCAACCATAGTTTGCCGCTTTATCCTGAAGAATATCATCTTGTGATTTAGAGTGCCAAGCGACATCGTCACCGACAACGGATCTCAGTTCGTGTCACAATAACTCCAGGACCTCTGTAAGAAGTTTAATATTTCATTTCATCATTCATCCCCATATTACCCTCAGGGTAATGGCCAAGCCGAGGCCACAAATAAAACCCTTCTTAAAATCATTAAGAAAACATGCGAGTCGCATAGATTTTTGGATTGGACTGAAAGGTTAGTCGAAGCTCTATGGGCTTATCGCACCTCCGTCCGTACTCCCACGGGGCAAACTCCATTTGCTGTCACCTATGGGATGGATGAGGTACTTCCATATGAGATTTTGATCCCTTCTCTAAGAGTGCAACTTGATAAGGAACTTAATCTCGATGAGCGTCGAGAGGCGTTGCTAGTCCAGCTGGAAGTCTTGGACGAGAAGAGGCTTAACGCGGCCAATCATGTCTCTGTCTATCAAAAGCGCATCTCACTTCATTTTCAAAAGAACGTTATTGAAAGAAAATTTCAAGTGGGTAACATGGTTTTAAAACGCAAATTTATTAAAGCAGGTGGTCCTAGGTCTAAGCTGTAACCCAACTGGGAGGTTCCATTCGTTGTTAAGGAAGTTTATCCTGGAACGCGTATCGTTTAATTAACGCTGAGGGTGGGGAATTGTCGCACGCATGGAATGGGCTTTATCTCAAGCATTTTTATCCTTAAAGAGTCTGGCTAACGATAACCAGGTGGCGAGGCGTCTTTCCCTTAATCACTAAGGAAGATTATTTAGCACAGCAACCACACACTACACGACACCCTTGGTCAGGGTCTTCCTTTTTGCAAAACATTGTTTCTCCTTCGGCCATGCTCGGGGGAGGTGAAGGTCCTTGCTTTTCTTTTTTGGTGGAACGTAGGGGCAAGAGACAGATGGATGAAACAACCGACCTAGGCAATCCCCGATACGAGAGCGATCTCAAATAGAGGCAGTCTTCAAAAAAATAAAGAAGAAAAGGAAAAAAGAAAAGAAAAATAAACACAAAAAACACAAAAGGGAAAAAGGCGAAGGAAGAAGAAGAGAAAACACCATGAAAAATGCCCCTGATCCTAGTAACCGGGTCTGCTTCTCCTAAGGTAAGAGTCGAGGTTCACGTAAAACGGTGAAGGGTTGTGCAGCATCATGTGTGTTTCAAAATTAATGAAAGTCATAAAATCGAAGACACAAAACCCTGGCGCAACAAACCTACTCTTTGAGGGGCAGCGCCCTGGAAGGAAGTCGAGCCCTGATATCTCCCGTCCCAATGAGAGGCTTGTCCCCAGTTTTTCTTCCAATCTCTCCCTAAAGACTAGATCTTACCCTGGGTATGGCCCTGGAAGAGGCATCGTCATACGAGTTGGAGCCCTAGCCAAGGGATTGTTATCTTGAGCGCACGCTGTGTTTTTGAAGATGCCTAACAACATGGGTTAAGATTCTCCTCGCCTGGTTTTAGTTAGCCCAAAAAAAAGAAAAAAAACAAATATTTTCAAAACTCCAAGAAATCAAATATCGTCAAAAAACTCAAAAAAACCAAATATTTTCAAAACTAAAAAAAACAAATATGTTCAAAACTCAAAGAAATCAAATATTGTCAAAACTCACAAAAATCAAATATTTCCAGAAACTCCAAAAAAAAATCAAATATTTCCAGAAACTCAAAAAAAATCAAATATTTTCAAAACTCAAACAAACAAAAATCAAATATTTTCTAAAACCATCACGTGTTCTTTCCGGCATTTCATGGCATCCATTGCATTTTCACTTTATGTCATTTGTTTGCCTATTTGATAGGGCTTAACCCCGTGACCAAACTTCAAGAATTAGTCTCACATCAGGCTTGCCCTCGACAAGGGGTTAAGCCCAGAACATATCTAACATGTTTTCTTTGTTTAGTTAGTGCAGAGACAGGTCCGCAAGGCCCGAACCATAAAGCCCATGGACTCCTCTCATATCTACTTGTTTACGGTCTTCTGAGAACCGTTCGTAATCAATTAGTGGTCATCTCTCGGCCATCCCATCCTTCAGCGATCATTGGATAGGCCGCCCTTTCCCGGAGCCCAAATGCATGAGTTCTTTTTGATTCCTATTCTTTTGCGATCTAAAAGAGATCGTTTCTCAAAAACAAGCGATCAGACACTGACCGTCTTCTTATCCAGTGGTTCCTCGATAGACCGCTTTTCTCTCCCGAGGACTGTTGGCCAGGAGCTCGCTGGCTCACTCAGATGTCTATCTAGTGGCAGCCTATTGGAAGTCGTTTCTCTCATTGCAGCGGTCATATCATGACCGTCTCTTTCCTGTGGCGATCCAAACCTTGGCCGTTTCCATTCTCGATAGTCATATCAAACCACACATATGAGAAGGAAAGAGAGGCAAGTTGATAGCTAAAGCAATCAAATTCTTTCATTTATTCAATCTCAAGAGCATCAAATTCAAGCTATCAATCCCTATACATCATGCTAAAATCACTCAATCCTTAGTCAGGCATCCACGCGAGGTCGGATCTCACGTAGCTCTCTCAAATAAAGCTGATACTCCTCCTGAATCTTGGTCACCTCTGCTGGTAGAATGCACGTCTTGCTGATCTCCCACATGATCAGTGCGCCCCTCATCACCTACTCGTCCTCCTCCGTCTCGAGTCTTCTCGCCTGTAGAGCGGGTAGGTGGGGTAGTGCTGGAACCATGATGCGCGGGAGTCCAACCTGTAGAGAGCACCTATGAGGGCTGTACATAGCCAAGGTGGTGTTCCCCACGAGCCTCAAATCCAACCCAAGCCTTCTAAGAAGCCTAAGGGTAGTACCAACAAGGAAAGCTGGGCGCATCACGAACCGATCAAGGGGCAGGGTGTTGAAGTAGATCCGCTAGTCATCTCTGGTCCTCCTGTCTACTGTCCTGCATTCGACCTGCTGGGGAAACCCGAATGCGCCTCCAATGAAGAAAAGTCGGTGGCTCCTGAAGATCCGACTTAGAGAAGGAATGTCCTCCTTGGGTAAGAACTTCAATCTAACCCCCATCCAACACTCTAGCAATATCATAGACCCGAAGAGAGGCCCACCAAGGGAAGCTGAACTAAGGCCCTCTTATAAGTAAGAAATAACAGCCTGTGAAATAGACAACCCTCTCCACAACCCACTAATAATGCTCATATTTGATATGTCAAGGAGGTGGTCAGTGGTAGGGAAAAGTATGGCCCCACACAGGTAAATAGAAGCTACTTTGGCTATAGCCTCATTCCATCCATATTTGTTCTTACAATGAGCAGTAACCCACTGGGCCATGGGAAGCAAATGAATGTGCTGGGAACTAATCATGGTCCTAACATCCTTGGAGTTGGGTAAGAATTCCCCTAAAATGAGAGAGGGATCTATGGGAGCAACGATGTGACACACCAAGTCCTCATCCCCTACCTTAGTCCTAGGAACGGCTAGCAATGTCTCAACTTCCTCTAATAGGATGGTAGCTCCGAATGTAGGGAAGACAAAGGTGTGGGTCTGAGGATGCCATATCTCCACTAAATCTGAAATATTGTGCCTATCGAGTGAGAGTTTGTTGTAATTTTTAGCCAAGACAAGTAATGGGTGGAGGTGCCAAGCTCTTAGGATGGAAATCACATATAGTGGAAGTTCACAGACCATGGGAGGCACCCATTTTAAGTTGGAGTAACGCCTAGGGCCAGGAAGAAGCTATGGAAAGAAAGAAAGAAAGCAAGAGGAGAAAGAGAGGAGCAATATAAGGATTTGGAAAAACAATTTCAACAAATTTGAAAAGTAATTGATAAAGCTTACCTCTCGTAAAGAATTGGTGCTCAAATGATTAAGAATGGTAGTCAGCCGTTCTAGCACCTCACGCTCCTTCCTAGCTGGTTGTGGCCCGTTGTAGGAGCTCTCCCCCATTGTGCTGGCCTCAAGAGCCCTTTTCATATTGATTTGGGTGATTGCACTAAGAGTTTCAAGGCTAGAAAGAGGGGTTTGGTGCGAGTTATGAATTTGAGAGTCCCTCTACTTATAGAGCATAAGTTCTTAACCTTCAGCCACTAGGATCGAGTTGGGATAGGCCCAATCAAGGTTAGGATCGCTCTTAGTGTGGTTGGGTAGGCTTATCCATGAATTGGGACTCTCCAAGAGAGTCCCGATTGGAGTTAACAGTCTTTCTATCTTTGCGGTCTATCGAGCGACCGCTACTCACCCTTAGCTGTCGTCATACGATCGTTTCCATCCCCGCTCACGTTCTTATCCATCTACGTGGTTAAACGGTCTTGGCTAGACCGACTTCATTCTAAAGCGGTCTTAATGGGACCGTCATTCCTGCCTTACGGTCTGGAATGAACCATCGTCATCATTCATTTAGTTGGGGCTCGTTCAGTCTTTAGCGGCCTGTCTTGGGACCGCCAAGCTCATTTAGCGGTCTTGCTACGACCGTTTCTCTCTGTTGTCTTAGTTTTCCTTCTAAAATCCCACCATACCTAAGTTTCTCTCCCACTTTCCTTCTCTCTCGCTCTCTTTTTCACCCTCATGCTGTCAGTCATAGGAATCGTTGTTAAGTTAGTTAGGTAGTGTTAGTGTGCACGCATTCATAAGAAAAAGCTAAAAAACCAAAACAAACAAAAAAATCATGTCATTCCACTAAAGTCATATGTGCATACATCTCATATAATACATCAAGTCTGTCCCTCCCCGGGGTTGCCACTCTCTCCTGCTCCCTCATCGCGCTTCGATGGTGGCACCATGGAGGTGCTCCCCTCCTCAAGCTGGCATCGCCGACGCTCCTCGTCCTCGTTCCTCCGATGGCCGGAGGAACCCGTGAGGTAGTCTCGGTAGGCGACACTAGGCATGCCACTTTGAGTCCTGTTGCGCACTAGCCTCCCGGTCAGTAGTCGCAGGGCTTCCTTCAACGCCCGCACCTCTCCCTTCAGCTCCGCCGCCTTTATGTGGGTGCGCTCCGCCTCGGCACAATATCGGTCCGCCGCTACCGCCACCACCATCCTAACACGGGATCGCTCCATCTCTGCATAGAGGTGTGTTGCCTCTGCTACCTCTGCATGGACTTGCTCCGCCTCGGCACGGGAGCGCTCGGCCTCCTCCCTCTGATGGGTAGCCTCACCCAGCGTAGCTACCAAATCCCTCGCCGGCATATGCATTCATCTCATAAATCTTTATTGCAGTATTAATCATGAAATTCACAAGGAGGAAGAGTGGTTTGCTTACCCTCTCAGCAAGAGCGGCCTCGGCCTCCTCAGCTCGCGTTATCGCCCGCGCAAAATCTACATCTAGTTCGACCCGATCTACCGGCGGTTGTGAGGAGGAAGACGGTGTGTCCGGCACCCGACGCTGGGCTCCCTCGGCACGCTGCATTTAGAATCATGTCAGTCTCATATAAGCATGAATATTGCATTTTTAGGTCTAAGGTTGAAGCTTACCAGGAGGTCCAGGGAGAACTAGAGCTCGTCCCGCTGCTGGACCGTTGAGTGGAGCAACCCCTGGAGCTCCGCAATCCATCCCTAGGGGTCTAGCTACATGTAGAGTGTCCATCATTAGTAAGCATCATAATCATAAGCATTTTTAGAAAGTATGAGTATAGAATCATACCGGTCGTCGCGCGCCATGAAAGACCTGGTCTCCATAGCGTCGGGCGTAGGCCGTCAGGTAGGCCTCGTCGCTAGCAGCTCGGGTGCACACCGCTCGCCCCTGCCTCGTCCAATCCTAGATCTGGTCCACGGCCCGAGTAATCCAGTCTATCTCTGTCGCAAGTCCGCGTGCGTGGCGTCCGACACGCTCCTCCAGTCGCTCTCTCATCGGGAACTCCACCTCTATCTAGTGGACGCCCACCGTCCTCATGATCATCCGGTAGTGGAGTGGCTCGATGACATTCAGGTACTAGGGCTGCCACCACCCATGGCTGGCCCTCCTGCCCCTCGCCCTGGTACGGTGTCCACCGGACCTGTAAAACGACGACCAGCTACATCAGCATCCAAGCATATAGTTGCATTTTAAAAGAATAGGAAAATTTTAAGTTTTGGTCTTACCAAGGTATAGGGTAAAGTGTCGAGGTCATCCTGGATCGCCCGCACTTGGCATCTCAGGGACCCCACCTCCCGAACAACCATCCATCACCTCGCGATGGGCACCCGGTCCGGATGCACCTCCTGCCCTCTCCCTAGCCTAGAGAGGTACATGTAGCCCCACACCTGCATCAAAGATGTCAGCATATAGCATTTCATAAAATCATATAGGAATTGCACAAGTATTTTAAGGGTCTATGCTTACCTGTAGTAGTGGGGAGAATCCACCAAGCATCGTGCGTCGGCTGGTGGAGCTCAAAGTGTCAAAGAGTAAGGCGAGCACCACTGCACCCCACGCATACTCGCCGACTTGGTCTACCTCCTCGAGTAGGGGTAGGAGTCTGCAACTCACTCTATCTACCCTGGTGGCGAACAACAGCCTCCTGAACAACAACATCAGGAACCGCCATAGGACTACGTCTGCCTCTGGTCCTGGCTCGGCTGCTACCCGCTCCCGTGCCCGGTCCGTCAGCCATCCCAGGTGATGCTCTGGTAGCTCTCCAACTGTGATCCCGGCTCCTCTCAAGCCAAGGCTCTCCTGCAGCCTCGCTCTCGGTATGATCGTGGAGTGGCACTCCGGCCTCAGAAGTTCCAATCCCAGCAGCCGTTGGGCCAGCTCCCGGTAGTCCATAAAAGTCATCCCACTCACTGGCCCGCCGTGCACTTTCAGCCCGGTGATGCGCGCCACGTCCTCTAGTGTAGGGATCATGTGACCCCATGGGAACAAATGCCCGGTTGACTGGGTCCCACCAGTCGTGCAGTGCGTACAAGAAGGCGATGTCCAGCCTCGCCACCTCCATGCCTAGGAACTCCGCAAATCCTATGGCGGCCAGTCGCTCCCTCTAGAAGTTTGGTAGCGCCATGTACACTGCCCGGACCTGGAGCCAAGGAATTCCAAAAGTTTTTAATACTACGTTTTCCTTTAATCTTCTTGTGCGAGTTCAGTTTTAAGATTGTTAGCGCGCGTGTAGTAACGACGTATGCTTCCGCGTTATCAATTTTTGGCGCCGTTGCCGGGGACTATGTTGATTTTTAAGTTACTAACTTTATTTTTCTTGTGTATATAATTATACTAATACCTCTTTATTTTTCATATTTTTGCATAAAAAAAGAAAAAAAAGAAGAAAAATCAGACTTGGAAATCCAAAAAAAAGTATGTTAGAAAATCTGTCGTAGAAAGTTGAAGCGTAGGTGCAGAGAAAAAATCTAGAAAAAAGAAGCATCGCAGAAAGTAGAAATCTGTAAGCGAAGGTCCTGTTCTAAAAAATGAAAGTCTAAAAATAGAAAAAATTCAGAAAAAAAATCAGAAACATTCAAAGGTGAGTTCTCCTTCCTTATTTTAGTTTTGTTATTAAGTCATTTATTTCAAAAATAAAGAGGAGAGATCGCTCTTCAAGTAAGTACCCAAACTTTCCCTCTTTCATTTTAGTTCCATTTCTCTACTTTCTATATCTTGTGGCTAGATACGTTCCTTAAAAAAAATCATTTGAACTTCAATAAAAACCTTCATTGCAAGAGTAGAACCCACACTTTCATATTTTGGGTCATGCATCATTTAGGATAGAATTCTTCTTGTTGTTTGATTTTTGTTAATTACTTTATTCAAGATTGCGGGGGCAAGGTGAGTTCTTCAAAACTTCTCCTTAAACACATGCTCATATATATTTGCATAGAACCCCTTGTTTGAATTTGTGGTGTTACATTTCATTCTAAATTATCTTAAGGGCAAAAATCCCTAATCACATAAGGTGGGGATTCGATCACTATTCCTTGGCCCACAAACCACAATTCCTACATCTTGCATTTCCTATGCCCGTTAAAATCTAGTAGACATTGGCCCTGGGGTTCACATTGAGATTTGGGTCCACTTAGGCCCATTATCAATTTGGAAATCAGTGTCTAGGCAAGAGGTCAAATGGCAAATGCCTTAAGCGGGCTTGGGGTTACTTAATTAGGTACTTATGAGAGTAGGGGGAGCCTCCCACAACCCCACCTCTTACCTAGCTAGTGGACATATTTGATAGTGGACTTGGGCTGGACTTAAGTTGATTTGTGAGAAAACTAACATTGAGCCCACTTAGTGGTTGAAACCTAAGGGAGATTGTGTTTGCACCACTATCTAAGGTTGGTGTCTATGCAAGGCGTTAAAAGGCTACGCCAAAGTGGATTAGTGGTTCGTTAATTAGGAGCTTGCGAAAGCAAGGGGAACCTCCCACGATCCTACCTCTTACCTAGCCAACTTGAAGGTCAGTGTGTGCAAAAATTTAATTGAACTTTGGAGAATTTTCACTATTTGTGTTTCTAAGTCAAAGGAGTCCTAGGTCTTATAGGTTAATTTGTTTTGACAAGTGTTTGAAAAAAAAAAAAACAAACAAACAAATAAAATTAATTATTGGGGTTCATGCACGGTAGAACATCTCAACATCCTCATTTAGTTGAGCCCATCCAAGAAATTGAAAGAGTGATCCACAACCAAGCCCACAACCAAGCCCATAATCCAATCCAGCTTATGGCTAATCAAGGTGAATTGTCCAAGCAGATGAAGGAATACTTCATTCCTTCTAGTTACCAACCTTCCTCATGTATCCATCTTCCTGAAGTGCCAACTGTCCAATATGAGATAAAATCTAGCACTATCCAAATGTTCCCTTCATTCCGTAGGCTTATAAATGAAGACCCATGTAAGCAACTAGATGAGCTTCTAGAGATATGCTCTACTATGAAAATTTAGAATTTCACTGATGATGCCCTAAGGTTGACTCTTTTCCCCTTCTCTTAGAAAGATAAAGCCAAATATTGGTTTGGAACCTTAGGAAGACCCATTCGATCATGGGAGAAAATGTAAAAGGAATTTTTGAAAAGGTTCTATTCTATAGGTTGGACCAATATCATGAGGAGAGCCATCACGGGTTTTGCTCAAACCCCCGGAGAATTGATCCATGAATCTTGGGAGAGAATGAAGGAGTTGTTGAGAAAATGCTCACATCATGGGCTATCAAAATGGCAAATTGTGCAAGCTTTCTATGAGGGATTGACTGAACCCTACAGGCAAATGGTAGATGCTTCTTGTGGGGGTGCATTTATGAGCAAAAGTGAGGAAGAAGCCTATGATCCCTTCGAAATGTTAAGTGAAAACTCCATAAACCATGCTTCTCTCTCCTCATATGAAAGGTTAGTAGGGCCATATAGAAAAGATGGGAGGCATGAGGTGAAAGATAGGGGAGAGTTCGAGCCTAGACTAGATGTGAATGCCCTAGCTCAAAAATTAGAAAAAGTTGACATGTTAACCCAACAAGTTGGCAAACTCATTAAGTTGAATAAATAAACTTTCAATGCCCAATCACAACCATCTTTCCACTCTCGCAAGGTCAGGTCCATGAAGCATGTGTGCTATGTGAGAGCCTAGCCCATCAGGTGGACGAATGTCCTGCGATGGCTCAATTACCCCCTTCCATCCAGGAGCAAGTCTATGCAGTCCAAGGACTATCCAAGCCCAATAGTGACCCATTTTCAAACACATACAATCCGGGATGGAGAAATCACCTGAACTTTTTCTGGAAATCCCAGTAGGCCCAAAACTACCAACTCAAATCCCAACCTCAGGCCCATTTTCAAAATCATACTTTCCATAAGGGTCAGTGTCACAAGCATTACCAAACCATTCTTAGCCTACTTACGGCCAACCATCTTATGGCCAACCCTCATTTGCTCAGCCCGCATATGGGCAATCTTCATATCCTCCACCAGTTTACCAACCTCCTATCCTACCTCCGTCAGTGGCCCAGAATGATGACAAAATTAATCAATTGCAACAGCTCATCTTGACCCAAAATCAGTCTTTCCATGCCCAAATGGCGGAGATGAAGGCCCAGATTGGCCAACTCCTAGAAACCAATGTAAGGAGAGAACCGGGCCAACTTCTGAGCCAACCCATGGCCAATCCTAGAAATTATCCTCCATGTTTTCAACAATAGCCCCTTCCATATGGCCCTCAAGGACAATTTCAACAAGGCCCAAACCCTTAAAAGGGTCCACAATTTGAGAATGCCAAGGCCATCTCGGCCTTAAGAAGTGGAAAAATCCTTGAAGACCCCTATTTGGCCCATCAATCCAATGAAGCCTCATCAAGCCAAGTCCACGTGGTTATTGAAAATGAACCCTTGCCCAAGGCCACTCCCATAGTGGATAGTGAGGAAGTCAAGAAAGATAAAGAGAAGGCAAGATTAGATGAATCACCTGAAACCTACAAGCCCAAGATCCCCTTCCCCATTGCCTTGGAAGCTGGAAAAGAAAGGAAGAAGCAGAACATCCAAGCTCAAAATGAGGAATTAATCAAGTTGTTTGAAGAAGTCCATATTAACATCCCTCTTCTAGATGCAATCCAACATGTGCCTGCATATGCCAAATTTCTCAAGGATATGTGCACTCAAGAGAGGGAACCAAGGACAAATCCCAAAAGGATTCTTTTGTCAGACGATGTAAGTGCAGACCTACTAAACTAAATCTCTTAGAAGATGAAGGATCCTGGCGCGCCACTCATATCTCGTGTTATTGGGGGTGTCACCTTTGAAAAGGTCCTATTAGATTTAGGAGCTAGTGTGAATCTTCTGCCAACATCTGTGTACCAAAAGTTGGGATGGGGAACTTTAATCAACCCCAGTAATTCTCCAATTGGCTGATCGATCTTTTAGGTAACCTAGGGGGTTGGTAGAAGATGTCCTTGTCAAGATAGATAGCTACTACTTTCCGGTCGACTTCTTAATCCTTGACATAGATTCTACCTCAGACTTGGCCCAAAGCCCAATCATATTGGGCCGACCCTTCCTGGCCACTGCCAATGCCAACATCAATTGTAAGTCTGGACTTATGGATATCTCTTTCGGGGACCAAAAGATAACACTCAATGTCTTCAAAGCTTCTAAACATATGAGGGAGGAGGAAGATTGTTACACCATTGATGTGATGGATGGAATAGTAGAGACCAACCCTCCCCTGACCCAGCATAAAAAATTTGACAAGGCTGAAGACATTGAACCCATTTTAGAGGTCCATACACTTAAGCCTACACTTTGGCCCACTAAGTTTGAACGTTTGCCCGACTTGAAGCATGAACCTTTACTTCCTTCCATTCAAGCCCCACCACAGCTGGATCTAAAACCTCTGTCGGATTCTCTAAAATATGTGTTCTTAGGGCCTGAGAAGACTTTGCATGTCATTATAGCCTCTAATCTGATATCTACTCAGGAGGACTAGCTGATTGATGTCCTCAAAAGCCATAAGGAGGCTATAGGTTGGTCAGTGGCTGATCTTACAGGAATATGCCCATCTGTGTGCATGCATCACATTTATTTGGAGGATAGTGCTAAGCCAACTAGGGAGATGCAAAGAAGATTGAACCCTCACATGAAAGAAGTGGTTAAGAAAGAGGTGGTTAAGTGGCTTGATGCGGGTATAATATATCTAATTTTTGATAGTCAATGGGTAAGTCCAACCCATATAGTTCCCAAGAAATCTGGGCTTGCTGTGATGAGCAATGACCAAGGGGAAATGATACCCACTAGACTATCCACAGGGTGGAGGGTATGCATAGACTACAGAAAATTGAATGTTGCCACTAAGAAAGATAACTTTCCTCTACCATCCATTGACCAAATCTTGGAGAAATTAGTTGGCCAAAGTTACTTCTATTTTTTTAATGGTTATTCAGGATACAACCAAGTGGCCATCTAGCCAGGGGATCAAGAAAAGACCACATTCACATGTCCCTATGGGACATTTACATTTAGGAGAATGCCATTTGGGTTGTGTAATGTCTCAGCCACTTTTCAAAGATGCATGATGGCCATCTTCTCTGATATGGTGGGAAAATTCTTGGAAATTCTTATGGATGACTTCTCAATTTTTGGAGATTCTTTTGAAACATGCTTGGATAATTTGAAAAGGATTCTTGAGAGATGCATAGAGAAGAGGTTGATTCTAAGTTGGGAAAAGAGTCACTTTATGGTAAAACAAGGCATTGTGCTAGGGCATATTATCTCTGAAAGTGGAATTGAGGTTGATAAGGCTAAAGTCGAGTTGATTTCTAACCTACCTCCCCCAACATCTATGAAGCAAATCAGATCCTTCTTAGGCCATGTTCTATTTTACCATCGATTCATCAAAGATTTTTCAAAAATTTCTTGTCCTTTGTGCAATCTTCTTGGCAAGGATATTCCATTCAACTTTGATGAATCATGTCTTCGGGCCTATGATTTCTTAAGGGATGTTGTGACTCAAGCCCCAATCATCCAGCCCCCAGATTGGTCCTTACCATTTGAGACAATATGTGATGCTTCTAACTAGTGAACAAAAGCCCAGTTGTGGTCTATTCTACTAGTCGAACTTTCACTGAGGCCCAAAAGCATTACACTACAACTGAGAAGGAATTATTGGTAATTGTATTTGCCCTTGAAAATTTTAGATCATACCTTTAGGGTCCAAGGTCATCATCTACTCTGATCACTCAGCCTTGAGATACCTACTGTCTAAAAAAGAAGCCAAGCCCCGTTTGATTAGATGGATCTTACTCTTGCAAGAATTTGACATTGAAATTTGAGATAAAGAAGGGTTTGAAAATGTTGTGGCTGATCATCTATTTAGGATTCTTGTGCAAGAGAATGATCCTTTTAAAGACTATTTTCCTAATGAACAACTCTTGTCCATCGCCCAAATCAAACCTCCTTGGTATGCTGATATTGTTAATTATCTGGCAGTTGGATTAACCCCTAAAGGTTGGTCTAAGAATGAGATGGATAGATTATTTGCCTAAATAAGACATTACTTTTGGGAAGACCTAGAATTGTTTCATATCTGTGTTGGTAATGTCATTCGGAGGTGTGTCCCTGAAAATGAGCATCAAAGCATTCTTACATTCTGCCATACTCTTCCTTGTGGGGGACATTTTTCTTGAAAGAAAACCACTGCAAAGGTCCTCCAAAGTGGTTTTTATTGGCCCACTCTCTTTAGAGATGCCCATACCTTTAGTCAATCTTGCCCAAAGTGCCAAACCATGGGGAATATCTCTCGGAGAGACATGATGCCCTTAAACCCCATCCTTGTGGTAGAAATTTTTGATGTACGAGGAATTGATTTCATGGGACCCTTTCCACCATCTTATGGACATGAATACATTCTAGTGGCTGTTGATTATGTTTCAAAATGTATTGAAGTTGTAGCAACTAGAACCAATGACCACAAGGTGGTCTTGAAATTTGTGCTGAAGAACATCTTCTCTAGGTTTGGATTCCCTAGGGCTATAATCAGTGATGGGGGTAGTCGCTGCACCAACTTCCAATTCAAAAGCTTGCTGAAAAAGTATGGGATCACCCATAAAGTAGCCACACCGTATCATCCCCAAACTAGTGGTCAAGTGAAAGTATGCAATAGAGAAATCAAAAATATTTTGCAAAAGACTATGAGGACTGATAGGAAGGACTGGGCTGAAAGATTGAATGATGCACTATGGGCCTACAGAACGACCTACAAGACCCCCATTAGAATGTCACCTTTCAGATTGATCTATGGAAAAGCCTGCCACCTCCCGGTGGAATTGGAACACAAAGTTTATTGGGCGGTTAGGCAATTTAGGTTGGATTTGGCTCAGGCTCGAGCACACATAACCCTTTAATTAAGTGAGCTAGACGAGCTTCGTAAGGAATCATACGAGAACTCCAAAATCTATAAGGCTAGAATGAAGAATTTCCATGACAAACACATTTCGAGGAAAACATTCGAGCCTAACCAAAATGTTTGGTTGTTCAATTTCAAATTGAAACTCTTTCCTGGGAAGCTCAGATCTATATGGGATGGGCCATACATTGTGGTCAATGTATTTCCCCATGGTGCTATTGAAATCCTTGATCCTAAAAGCGGGAACACATTTAAAGTCAATGGGCAAAGACTTAAACCCTACATTGAGGGACTCTCAAATGAAATGATTGTGGACACAATTGATTTATCTAATACACATTGAACTCTCATGCGTTTGGCTGAAGACGTTAAATTAGCGCTTATTGGGAGGTAACCCAATTTCTCTTTCTCCTTTAAAAAAATAAAAAATAAAAAAAGAGTTATTGATTTTCTTAGGAGCATGGAGCAACATTTCTCTGCCAAAAGGCATCCCTTCCTCGGGTTGTATCTCTCCTTCCCATTTATTTTCATGGCTTTGTTTCATTTTTACATCTTGTTCATGCCATTGGGGACAATGTCACCTGAGTTGGGGGGGAGATAGCTCAAGCAAAAAAAATTCTTAAAATTCTTTTCAAGCTCAAAATGTTTGTAATCTTTCATAACACCCCTAACAAGTGCTTCATGTTTATATTTCATGATGAGAAACTTTTCTTAGAATGATAGGACTTAGAGTCTTACTTGTGAGAGTAGCAAGTTAAAGGGGTGAATCAATTGGTTATGTCTTTAGCCTTTTCCCCAAAATATACCCGAAATTCTATTGAACTTACACACAATTGCATAATAATGAGATTATTGGAATTCAAACATATAGGTGACGAGAATTTTGCTTAGCACTTAGGAATGATTGATTTTTTGCATACTCTTTGAAGAGAAATTGTAAGGAAAAAGCTACCTGCTGAAAATAAGAAATCATGGAAAATGCCCCTGATCCTAGTAAACGGGCCTACTGCACCTAACAAGTGTCGAGGTTCATGTCAAATGGTGAAGGGATCCTTGATCTTAATAACCGAGCCTGCTTCACCTAACAAGTGTTGAGGTTCGCGTCAAACGGTGAAAGAGGTATGCAATATCATGTGTAAAAAAAAAGGCAGTGTGAAGCTACCAAAAGTCAAATATCTGATTTGAAGTGTGCAGAATTAAAAATCATCCTTAAGTGAGAGGTAGAAAACTCATTCATCTAGATTATTTGGTAGCCACTAGTCAAGTTATAACACTTCTACACAAAGGGATATTTAATTTTGAGTGTATCCTGAGGAAAGGTCTAAACTCATGAACTGATGAAATTTGTTTCAAACACATACTACTTGAACTTCTAATATTCCAAAGTCTAAATCATTATGCATAATGGTCTTGCCATGAACTGTGACACATAAGTTCTTACTAGTCCGAACTCTATAATTGTTTACATTGCTAAGAGACTAGCAATGTTCTTGTTGGGGGGTGTGATAAGTGTCCATTTTCTATGGTAATTCATTTTAAACACACCATTTTATGTGCATATAACTAGGCAATTATGTCACACCCCGAGCTTTTAATATAGCAGAAGGAATATCGGAACGTGAACAGCCGGCATGGTAAGTCTTTCGCAAGCAAGAAATCAGAGCACAAGACAATCACACAAAAGTAATTGGACACGTATATTTTTTTCAAAATTCTAACTTTATTCATAATAATGACCCAAATGTACATAAGATCATGACTTTAAACATCCTTACATTATAGATTTAAGAAAATAGAAAATTACAATAGGACTCGACTAGACATTTGACAACTAGGTCTTCTCTCCATCTATTTGACCTTCAATCACTCTCGGACTCGCTACTGGTATATTCCGAATCCGATCCATCAGTACTTCCTGAAAAATTGAGAAAGTAGGTATGAGCACATTTTTCCAGTAGGTATCTTCGCATCAACATAAAGGCAACATTTAAATGATTAATGTCTTAGCTCTAGATCTTAAGATAAAAATAAGAATGCGATAAACAAGCGATATAAACCAAGAGAACCAAGAATCATGAAATAACTGAGCAAGTAGATGTGAGCGAGTATAGACCATGAACAAGCAAGATTAATCACGTAGAAATAAATTTGACCTTTCCTGAACAAGAATGTATGAGTAAGAATCTAGAAAGTACCTTACACAACCTTGTAAAGGCTATGTACTAGAAAGTCATTAAAAAGCATGTAATTTCCATAACGAGCCTCGTGAATTTCACTCATTTATAAGAGAAAGTACAATTAGCGTAATGCGACGCCAGTATCATCGTACCTCGTGATTTATAGCACGTTTCTGACCATCGACTGTGGGGGCTAGCATTGAGCCCTTGGATATAATCTGTGTCCTGTCTTGCATCTTCAAGTTATAAATCCAGCTACTTCCACGAGATATAACAATAATTTCAGCCAATAATTCAATTCCAAATAATAAGTTTCATGACCAAGTAACCAACGTATAGAACATACCAAAATTGATATGAGATATCAAAGAAGAATTAAAAGAATATTATACTCCGGTGGCATTCCGACAGCATAACAGTACATTCACTAAGTTTCATATCTTAATATTGATTTGTTAAACATATGTTGAGACTTCAGATAATCCTAAGACCATCTAGGAACTCTAGAAAACCAACCCCAAAGGTCAAACCTCGGGTTAGACAGGTTTAGAGATGAAGCGGTCGTTTACTAGACCGTTTCATGCAGAAAGCGGTCAGAGTCTAGACTATTTCATGAATAGAGTCAACACATGAAAAAGAAGTGTCGACGCAATGAAGCTTCCTGGAGCTTTGTGGTCTAGTGAATGGTAGCTAACAGAGTCTGACGGTCGTCCATAGGTCCGCTAAGGTCCAGAACACATAAAACACCAGTAAAGTGCTTTCTAGACAATTGGCTTTGATGGTACAACCAGCTCGACGTCCTAGTGGGAATCCCAGGCTCGCAGAATCTTACGGAGGCCTTGAAACATAATCCCGTAGTCCGACAGAAGGAATATCTGGCAGAGAGGTTCATAAGTCCAAGAAAGTGTGCCTATAAGTGCAAAGTGTAACTAATGGTCACATACAGGGGTATATGCAATGTACTTAAGAAAATGACTCATGGATGAGAAAGGATCGTGATAAAACAGCGATCAAGTTAAAACTAGACAAGTCATGAACCATGCAAAATTTAATGTAATTATAAGAGTATATGGTTTTGGCATGAATTTAACTTAAGTTTAAAATAATCCCAACGTGCATAAGGAACATGAAATCAACTAGGATGATTGATTAACATATCCAAGTACAAGAATACAACATTTAAAATAGGTGTAAAACCTAACTAGCTAAGCTTATCATATGATATTTAGGGCTATTCTGTATTATGTTTCGGATTAACACAAACACAGAACTCAGAAAACGTAAACGATCATGTGGGGACCATTTTATCGGGCCTAGCGGTCTATCGCAGGGCCGCTAGTGATTTCAGGCGTTCTTTAGGAAGACCGTTTCTTCCTGTTTACGGTAAATAGCAATAAAAATCAAAATATGGCTACTCTAAGGTAAATGGGTGCATGGAAAATGACGTAAAAATATGTAATAAAACATGCCAAAAGAAAGTTAGGCCAAGAATATGCATAGGGGAAAGTAAATTAAGTAAGAATTACATCCTTTTCATTAAAGGGTTATACTCATGCATGGAAAATGAACTAGTTAATAAAACATAAAATACTCCACGTGCAATGCATGAAATCGACTGAAAATTAAGGACTTTTACTCCTAAGATCATGTTTAAGCCGTTCATGAGATAACCTATCTATGATCTGGGCTTTAATCGTCGAATTTAAGGCTGGAAGTCAACCCTAATTTTTACTCGTTCAGAACTGAACCAGCCACTTCGTGGCCTTCTAACTTCTTATCCCCTTCACCTAATACCATGAAATTTGGAGGGTAAGAAGAGCATACTAAAATGAACAAATAACTCTAAAGAACCCCTATACAATTACCTCGTTTAGGGCTTCTAACTTGCTGATCAATCTGGCCCGGTCGCACAGCTTCCTAAGTTGATTGTACCGAACTAGCGACTTTGGATGCCTTTATCTCCCTGATGGCTTGACCTCCTAAGATGAAATTTGGAGGGTAGTTAGACCTTAGTATTATGAACAAAATATTCTAAAGACCCTACCTCGAATTCATCCTCCTTACCTTAGCTCCACGCGACCTCCTAATTAAGGTTCCAATTCGATCCTTAAGCCTTCTAGACTCATCTATCTAAGAGATAGTATCGATCCTAGGTGATTTGGATGCTAAAGTTCCCATCTTTTCATGCCTTCTTCCATTCACAAAATTTGCAGCGCTTAGCGGTTCAGTCTAGACCGTTTTTAGTCTCCATGCGGTCGCCCGATAGACCATTTTTGGCTTTGGACGTCTAGTTTGAAATATTTCAAACTCTCCCTATTATTTATCTGTTTATTTATTCATTTAAGGAGTAATTATCCCTATAAATTCTGTAAATACTCTAATTTAAGCTTCTAGAATATGGGCCAAACCTTATGGGCTTGGTTTTAGGTCTTTTGGACTTATTTAAATGGGCCAAGTCAATTGGTAATCATTTATGCTTCAATAATAACTTATTTAACCCAGAAAACCTATTTAAATTCTAATTAACTTCATTAATCTCCAGAAAATCTCAGAAAAATTATATTTATAATTTTGGGGTATTACAAATTATGCATATTTCATACTTAATCTCAACTTCGCATATAAATTGGCCCTTTCACGCAAATTGATTAATTTGGTGATATCATTCAATAAAATGGAGTTGAGGGTCATAATCATTAATTCTCCATTGCATAATTATGAGCATTTGTGATTTATGTGCACATTATGGTAATTTTTGTGGACTAAAGTAAAATTATGTATGTACAAGACATTGAAGGTATATGCAAGAAAAGCTAGGGGCAAAATGGTCTCAAGACAACTAGGGAGAAGCCCTAGGGCGTCCTCTCCATCTCCTTTCAAGATTGACCAAGTCAAATGCAGCCGCCACCTATTTTTGTTGGAGGAAAAAGTAAATTCAAAGATTTAAATAGATAAAATCAAGGAAGAGATTGAATAGAGAATTAAGGAGGAGAATGGGGAAGAATCTCCACCCTATTAGGAAAGAGAGAGGGGGGGGCGCCCAAAACCGGCGGCCACCTCTTCTCTTCACTTCCATCATCTCATTTTCTCCTTCTATCCCAACCATCGATCTTCTCTAGATCAATCCTAGCCCTCCATTGATCCCCTTGTGCCTATAAAAACCCAATTCCATGGAGAAAGAGTTGGACTTTTTGCTAGAGAATTTTCTTAACCCTTAGCCTCTCTCCCTCAACCCTAATGCGCCCCTAGCTCTCTCCTCCTCTCCCTAGGTCACCCTAGCCTTTAGTCTCTCTCACATTCTCACCCTAGGTTGCCCCTCTCTCACCTTCTTCTACCCTATTCATCTCCTTGGTGCGCCGTAGCCAATCTCTCCCTCAATCACCATCTTCCTCTCCGTCTACTTCTTTTCTAGCCATCTTCATTTCCCTTACATGTAGATCATCTTAGCCTCTCCCATACCTCTCCTCTTCATTCCTATATCCTCTTCTCAATCTCCCCCTAGATCTCTCTCCTTCCTCTACACAACATCCTCCAAAGGCAGCTCCAAGGGAAAGGTGACGTCCACACAGTCTAGGCAGCATCATCCGTGAGGTGGTTCATGACCCAAGGCCAAGAGGGGATGGTGCCATCATCACCATTGCTGCCACCATCTCCAAACTCTAGGCTTTACTTATTTTTATTACTTTTGTGTCATTTTACTTCATTGTAATCTCGCCACATTCTTAGTGTAAGCTTGTCTCACATTTTGTGTATTTTTTTAAGTTAATGAAAGAAATCATTTAGTTCATCTTAATCTTGTTCTCCATATCTCCCTCTCTTCCTCTCTTTCTTTCTCCATCCTATTCGTGTTCTTTTTCTTTATGGATAGTGTTCACAAATAAATTCATTTCATAGTTTTTACAACTCTAAAAGAAACACTTTTTTATCATCTAAGGAATTCAAAGTTTTTAATTCCAAAAGTCTCATCTTCTCTGTGGGATCGACCCGTGCTTGCCATAGTGCTATGTTTGCCTTTAATCTTCTTGTGCGAGTTTGATTTTAAGATTGTTAGCGCACGTGTAGTAACGACATATGCTTCCACGTTATCACTCATGTTGTTGTTGTAGTTGCTATTATAGCTGTTATCAATACTATTTACCATTGTTGTTTTGTGATGGGGATCCACGGGACCCCTACTGAGCCAATAAGATTAGACTCACCCCTATCTTTTTAGGTGTTGCAGTTCCTCCTCGAGGTTCGGAGGTGCAACATGGAGATTTGTAGTTACCAGCTTGCCACAACAGGGGGCATACCCTACGATTGAGTATGTTTCTTTCCCTGTAGACTATACTTTGTGGGCTAGACTCTATAGTTAATTTATTAATTGAAAATATAATTTATTTCATGTTATTTAAAACATTTAATTATGTAGTTATTTCCTACATTATTGTAAATTTAAATGTACCTCCACAACACCTAATTAACCCTTCCGAGCCTTCCGACTTGTGGGTGGCAGGCCAGGATTCGAATGGTATCGGGTAATTCCCAGTATCCGGATCCTGGGTTATTACATAGTATGTGTAACCCACCATTAGAGTGGAATTCCTTGCTTGCGGGCAAGTGGGACATGCAGGAGGTCTGTATCCTATGTGACCATTGGGAGGTTTGTATCCTATGTTGCCAGCAAGAGGTCTGTATCTTATGTGACCAATGAGATGTCGGTATCCTCTAGGCTTAGTTGAACTTGGAAGTCAGCTGTAGTCTTAGTGAGAAGATGCCCGTTGTGTGGCCAAACACCTAATCAAAAATGGCTACGCTTGGTTGTGTGTGTAATTCAACTGGGATCCTAGTGCGAGGATGCCCGTGGTGAGCTAAACACCTGATCAAAAATAGCACTTGTACTATTTTCGTAGAAAATAGTGAAAATCCCAATGGTTGCGCGGTATTGGTTGTAGGACTAACTTGAGGTCAGTGCCAAACCAATATAAATCTTGTTGTTCTCTTGTGAGACTGTCTTTGTGTGATCACCTTGCGCTTGTTGCGTTATTTGATTCATTTAGAATTTGCTTAAGTACTACAACTTGTCACAGTTCATTCTATGACACCATTTTTAATAATCAAATCTTTGCTTCTGATCATAATCTTGCTGCAACTCTTTTAGCTCTCTCTTATGAAAGTTTTCTGCATCATTCTTTTTATAACTCGCATATAATTTGAAAGCTTGTTTTAATTATAATTTTTTAAAATACCCATTCACCCCCCTTCTGGGTTGGTCATTTTCTGGGCAATAATTTCATCCCCGAAATTCATAATGACACATAATAACTCACAAGGGGAAGAAAGACATATATAGCTGACAACCCCACGTTGCTCCAGTACAACCATTAATGCTCTCAGGACACGATACCTCTTGAGGGACACTGCCAGACCATCATGGCCAGAAGGATCATCTCACTCCACATTCAGAACTCATGCCAACCTTGGGCCGAGTGAGACCTACAAAATGGGTAAGTCTGGCATCACATCAGCAACATCGAAATCTCGAGGATGTGCATCACTCGCCACATGCCTCATACTTCAAAGATACGTGGCTGCACCACAAACTCCGGCCATGACTAGGAAACCACACCTGGCAAATCAACCAATACATCTTCTCCCAAGTCTGACGATTATCCTCACCCCCTTCCCAAGGGATACCTTCATGACATATCATTCCTAGCTAAGACCAACGCACGTAGTCATACCAACTAACTGCAACTCTTTCATCAGCCCCATGCCACCTGCATCCTTAATCTATGAGTTGAAACACCACCAAACATCACTGTACCATCTCTGGTCCAGACAACATTCTCTTATCGATCTCGATATGCTCAAATAGGACACAACACAATCAGCCACCCGAGACCTCACAATTCACATCACCTCTCCAGTATATCTTGTTAGGTAACAACCTGGCTTCAGAAAACCTACCCGCCGGCCACCGGTCGCACGCCGATTGGAGATCCTTACATGCTCAACTCTCTCCGCTCCTGCTCCTTTGTAGGAGCCTACTAACCTTTTCTAAACTTCTACAACTCTTCTGTCAACTCCAACACCTACGATTCTTATTCATTGAGCCGCACTTCATCCGAACACCATCCCTGATACCAATATAATTCTCATGCCAACTCTACTCTCTCAAGGGGAGTACAACAGGACCTGCTCAACGAACTACACAATCTCCTATACCACACCAACTCTAAACCTAGAGCCTTGGGGGATTTCTCCCATACCAGAAACCGATCAGGGCCTTCACCAAACATCATTACGCTTGGAGTTCCATGCCAAGGAACTGCCAACTTCACAACTTCACAACTTTCTTCTTAGCTAATCAACCAACATCTACCAACTCCTGGTGTCTACACACCTCACAGAACCGCTGGGACCAAGAAGCAACACACCGTCATTGCCCCAAAGCACATTCTCATGAGCGAATGAGCGCCTTCCTTCCTCTATAATACTCTAGTCAATGGCGCCATGATCTATACTGAACCTCAACCGTCTCGATCTCTATTGCAACAAGGTCATTCCTTCAATCACCACTATCTTACCTCAACTGGGTCCCCAATGACTTTATCATCGTACGCTCGGCGCACCACTCAAAAAGAATTATAAGGACACTAGTTAACCCAATTAGCTTTACCAACTACTCTTAGCATCCATAACCCAATTTGTTGGTCGATGATAAGCAGATCTAGAGGGGAGGGGTGAATAGATCAGCCCCTTTTTGCCCTTCTTTGCGAAAATAAAAATGAAGACTAAAACAGTAGATAAAGATGCAACTATTAGTTAATATCTGAGAAGCTAGATGCACACAGGATGCCTGGAAATGGTCCTATCAAGCTTCTACCGCTGGAACAAACGAGAAGATAAACCACAAGACAAGATCTTTAAGGTGGTTCAGTCTCAATCTAGAGACCTACGTCCACCCCTCACACAACACAGTGAGGCTTCACTAGTGCCAATGCACTACAGCTGATTCACAGCTTCTAACTGAGAGATACACTCTCACACTCCGCTGTCACACAGCTTGTGGGATCACAACCCAAACCACACAGATAGGCGACCACGCCTTCTGTCTTCCTACACGCAGGTAGGGATCTAATGATATGAAGTTTGTTTAGAAGAAAAGCAAACTAAAGGTGAAATGGCCAGACAGAGTATCGTAATGAAAGCACTATGACAAAGAAGTCTCCTGTCTGGGAATGAGCTTGAAAGAGCCTTGGCTTTCTTCCTCTTGTTGACTCTTCATAGCAGCCATGGAAGAGTTCTTTTCGTCGTGCGGAAGAGAAAATGTCTTCTTCTAGGTTCACTCACACCGGTAGCATCAGGACGAAGAGTAGCTTGGACAGCAAGCTTTCCTCTTCTTCATTTTCTCCTCAGCACTCTTCTCAGCTCACTTCTTCTCTTCTTAGCTTTCGAACTGGAGCTCATGCTCCTTATATATATTGGTGTCCTAGGGCGATACCAACGTTGTCCACTTTTCAAGCAACACCCAGAATGTCACATCCACATTATTTGATCTGCTTTCACTTGCACAGTTGACTCCATCCTTGTCAAGTCTGCAGGAATGTGGGTAGGTAGGAGACCATAGCAGCGAAGGTACAATTTCCTTCAGAAAATATCTCTGCCAAATCACAGTCTTCTGACATCGACGCAATCTGACAGCTTTTTCCAGAGCAAACGGATCCTCTGGATTAAGTTTCGGATCTTGAAATCAGCTTCCGTCAGATTCAGATCCATTCTGGATGAACATAGTGTGTCAACACTTTCCTGGTGTAGACACCCGTTTTTGATCGATAAGTTGAGCATTTTCTTTGTTCTCCTAGTTAATGCCCCAATTGATCCATAATTGGTTGATTTTCTAGGATAGCTCCCTATTCTTGGCCCTACAATTCAATCTCCGTACCTTGGATCTCATCTCAAATTTGGCATTCTCACGCTACTCACTCACATTACTTTCTTATTCATAGCACATTATGGACCTAATTGAATGATCATTTGAACATTCGTTATTTCTTGATATTTGATCTTTATAGCATCCACTTTGGATGTTATTCATACTTAATAGTTGATTGAATGGCCGTCCAATGGGTATTTATTCTTTTTCTAATCATCTGATGAGCCCATAATTGTCGCGCTATATCGTCATAGCGCGTTCATGAAGAACGCGCTATACGATTGTAGCACGTTCTCAGTCAGAAACCCAGTCCGACACGGACTCCCCTTTTTTTGATTTAGGTCCCTATTTTGGTAAGTTTCCAATCATATGCCGTTCAAAGGAAGGTTCCTAATCCTAATAGGAGTCTTTCCCCCTCATTAATCGGCAAGATTGCCTTGATTTGAGCCACCAAGTCATTAGTTTGAATCGAACTCCGACCTAGGGTTCGTTCTTGATCCTTCTCCTATAAATTGGACCCTTGGCCATCGTTCTTAGGAGATGCAACTCGAGATCTTGACGAGGAGGAGGCTGCTCTTCGTTCCAAATCAATAACTCCTCGTTCCTCACACATCCAAGGGAGTATTTTGGGGCTTATTATGTTCTTCCATGTTCTTAGTTTTCCTCCCCAAAATTCATTTATTTCAATCCTCGCATAACACTGCATATTGATCTCAAAAACACTTCTTTTGAAAAATACATGCATTCACACACACACCAAACCTATTTTTGGCCCTTCCATAGGGGTTTAAAAACCACCAAACCCCCAGGTAATCGAGCCCTTCTTTTACATGCTTTTGATTAAGAATAGGGGCAGATTCTACTAAAATCTCGATCTAATTGGCCTTCTGTTTGTTGTTTATGATTGTTTGCAGGCAGTAGAAGATTGATACGTGGAGCCCTTGCACCTTGGCCCGCCTTGGAGCAAGGAAGAAACGAATCCAATTCATCCCGCTTTTTATCTGATATCGCGCTATACGAACATAGCGCGATCTTGAGAAGGCGCTAGGACGATATAGAGCGTTAATCCCCAGGCCAGCTCTTGGCCTCTTGAATTTCTGAGGTATGTAACATGCCCTTATTTTGATCTTCATATTATTTGGCATGTTGTTGGCCTCAGTGGCGATCACGGATTTTAATTATTACATGTGACCCTCCCTCTTTTATCATTGATTTTGGTTCTATATCTTGTCAAATCTTCACTTATTCAAATCATCAATCGGGGGAGGTCTAATTCCATAATCTACAAATTGGCGATCACGGTGGGACTCTTTGTGCCACCACGTTCGTTCTTTTGGTTGCCTGCTTGTCAATCCATCAAAGTGTGTGTGATTATTTATCTTTTGGGGTCTTCCCCCCCTCTGTCAATGGTCGCGCTATACATCCATAGCGCGTTCTATTAGATCGCGCTATGGACATATAGCGCGTTAATCACCCGAGGGTATTTTACTCACACCTTCTATCGGGGTTCTAATTGTCATCTTCTCTGGTTGCATCTTGTACATTTCCTGTTGTGTATTCATTTTTTTTATATATTTTCTTTTTATTTGCTAGTGCTAGTTTAGATATTCTTGCATAACATAGCATTCATCTTTGCATTTGGTTTGGGAGACCTCCTCTCCCCACACTTTTAGAAGATCTTACACCCCCTTGGTGAAGGAAGGACCCTCCATTGAGCATTCCGTCTCATTGGACCGGAAATTCCTAAACCAAGCCCCCGTTGTTGGTTTATTCCAACGTTTATTTCCAGCGTCTCCTTGTATTTGGTGTGTACCATGTGGGGTATGGGACCCACGTGGGACCATCGGTGCTTGGCAGGCCAACCCGCCGCATGGATTATGGGGTCCATGTGCGAAGCCCCTCATGCCCGCCCACAGCACGTCATAGACGTGGGGCTCTGCATGTCATAAGGAAATACGGTCTAACCTTCGCTACCAGCTCGAGCTTTTAGCGCAACGGTAGGGGCTTGATCCTGTAAACTGGTATCAGAGCGAGGTCGCGGGTTCAAATCCCAGGTGCCGCTGGGGGGGAGATTGTTGGTTTAATCCAACGTTTATTTCCAGCGTCTCCTTGTATTTGGTGTGTACCATGTGGGGTATGGGACCCACGTGGGACCATCGGTGCTTGGCAGCCCAACCCGCCGCATGGATTATGGGGTCCATGTGCGAAGCCCCTCATGCCCGCCCACAGCACGTCATAGACGTGGGGCTCTGCGCTGTCATAAGGAAATACGGTCTAACCTTCGCTACCAGCTCGAGCTTTTGCGCAACGGTAGGGGCTTGATCCTGTAAACAATAAGATGAATGAAAAATTGATGAAAAAACTTGAATGTGTTAGCTCTGAATTGGATATTGTGAAATCCGAAAATGAATGCCTTAAGAAACAATGTGAAAAACTTCAGGCTCAAACAAAATGCTTTGATAATTCTGCTTGCAATGAATGTGCATTCTTGAAAGAATTGATTGAAGATTTAGACTCTAATGATAATATACAGAAGAAACTAATCACTTCCTTGAAGGAAGAAAATGATTCACTACTGAGTCAGAAGAAGGAAACCGATAAATTACAAGATAAGCTGATTGAAGAAAACCTTCATCTGAAGGAACAAAACAAAAAGCTAATGGTTCTGATGTACGTGAATCAAGCCCCTACCGTTAGGTTCAGTGCAGTATTCAGAGGGGGGGGGGGTGAATGAAAATAACTCGTTTAAAAAACTTTCACCCAATTGAAAACTAGAATACTAACAAGACTTTCACTCAATATAAAATTTCGCCCAAACTAGAACTATGATGCTAACTAGACAGATTTACCAAATCTGAAAGCTAGTCAACTATTCAGTTCTACCAGTTAGCAAACACATGGAGCGCCCCTATGCATTCATCTAGCGGAAGCACAAATGAACAAATCAAGCCACAATGCACAAGGGGTTTTTAGGTGGTTCGGTCCTCCAGACCTACATCCACCCCACACTCAAACCGAGTGTGGCTTCCACTAGCTCACGCTAGAAACAGCAGACTCAGTCTGCAACAAGTGCTGCCACACAGCTTGACCAGGGGAACACCCTCCCCTCTTCCTCCCAACCGGAGGGAACCACTAGTGACACCAGTCACTAGCAAACCAGAGACACACGGTCTCTCTTCCTCTGAAGCCCAGAGGGAAGCACAACCGGAGATAAATCTCCCTTCCTCCAACCCGGAGGGAAACAACCGATGACACCCTGTCAAAGGCAACCAGAGACGCAAGTCTCTCTTCCTCCACACCGGAGGGTACCAACCACAAGTAGCACCCAGCTACTTGCAAACCGAAGACACAAAGTCTCCCTTCTCCTGAGCCCACAGGAGGAACCCCGACCTCTCTACAGAGGATCAGAAATACAGTAAATGGATAAAAACAAAAACGAAACCAGCAACAGAAAGCTGAAAAGATAAAAACAAATGTGGCTCTCGCAGGAGCTGGCTGGCCTGGATTTGATCCACGGTTCAGCAGGAACAGATCTTCTGTTGAAGCTTCTATCACTCTAGCTCTCTCTTCTTCTCTATTCTTCTTCCTCTTCTTCTCTTCACACTCTGCTATCTCGATCTCTTACTCAATCTCTCTTTCTTTCTCTTTCTCACTCTCTTTCTCTTCTTCTTTTCTTTTTCTTCTTCTCTGTCTGGATCGTGGCTCTCTGTATAGAGTTTTCTTCTCGCCAACTCGATCACCTTCATCTGTGGACGAAGGTCTCATATATATAGCAGCAGCAGCATCATCAGCCACGACGTGTGACCTCCACATTTCCAGCCCTAATTATTAGGACCACGTGGCAGTCTCTCAGTAGGCTTCATTCCAGCCTCGGATCACGTGCCCTCCTTAAGCTTCACGATCAAAGCACCTGTAAAACAGAGTATCGGATAAGTCATCAGTTTAAAGAACAACTCTGTATAGACTTATCAGAAGAACAGCGTTTTAGAAGAAACCTGGACGAGGTTAGAACGAAACAACACGAGCTAACAAACGGCAACAACACGGAGACAACATGAAGACAGAATAAGGAAACGACACGAAGTGAAATGACAAAAACCGTCACGAGTTGAAAACAACACGAAGACGAACACAGAAGTTGACACGGGGTTGAACAAGTAGACGTAAAAGATGACACGAGATTCACTGGGAAACGACACGAGGTGGTATACAGAAAGCAACACGAGGTGCTGCAATGTTCTGCACGCAGTGGAACAAAAACGACACGAAGACACAGAAACAACAGTAACCGACACGAAGTAAGTACGACACCAAGACGAGGTTGACACGAAATGAAAACAACACGAAGTGAAGTTGACACGAAGTGAAAACAACACGAAGATGAAACACAAGGGAAACAACACGAAGTCAAAGAAACAACAGTAACCGACACGAAGTACATGAGAGGAAAAATGACACGAAGTCATGAAAATAGAAAAGTAATTTGACACGAAGTCAAAATGACAAGAAGTAAAACGACACGACGTCGTGAACAGAAATCAACACGAAGTGTGATTTCAACATAAGAAAGACACGGACTGATAACGACACGAAGTCGAAACAGTATCTGACACGGGGTAACACTACACGAGGTAAGACGACACGAAGACGAAATACAAAGAGACGACACGAAGTGAAGTTGACACGAAGTGAAAACAACACTAAGTGAAAAACAACATTAAGTGAAACAGTAATCGACACGAAGTGAAAACAACACGATGACAGTGAGAACAACACGAGGTGAAACGACACGAGGTGTAGAAAACCAAGAATCGACACGAAGTGTGGTCAAGGCGAGAAAGACACTAAGTCAAAAACGAAAGACCAACACTAAGACAGAAACATAAAAATAACACGGAGACGTAGACACTAAAACAACACGAAGATGAAAACAAGGGAAACGACACGAAGTCTAACCTCATACAAGCTTTCCTGTCACGTATGGAAATCAACACGAAGTGTTGTAAGCTCATACGACACGAGATCTTTTCGTGTTGGTGAGGGGAAACAACACGAAAACTCAAGTACAGAAACAGCACGAAGATGATGTACAATCTGATGTACAGACATGAAGAACAGTTCAAAGTATAGACTTCACGCTGTACAGACTTGGAAGACCAGTGTTGATTGTACTTGACGATGTAAACACTTAGCCTATGCAGACCAATGTACAGACTTTGGCGAAGCAAAAGGCTGTATAGACTTGGAGACCCAAAGCCATTGTATAGACTTTGTCTAAGACAAGGCATGAGCTGACGTTGTATATACTTAGCCAATGCAAACCAGTCCGATGTATAGACTTTAAGGAAATGCATGCTACAGTGTAATGTCTAGACTTGCGATGTGTTCGCCAAATGCACACTACAGTCCAATGTATGGACTTAGACGAATGATGCATGAGACGCTCAATGTATCGACTTTATGTTATTGTGCAGTGAATAGACTTAGGGCATAAACCCCACGAAGCACTGTATAGACTATGCACATAACATAAGTCTAACATAAACAATATATCAGTTGTACCAGTCACAGTCATGATGCAATCATCAAGGCACAATGTCATGAAAACACTATATCATTGCTATCATCAAAATACAATATCAATCATCAAAACCACAGCAATGAATGAATGCTTTATGCATCAGTTTAACATGTAACAAGACTGAACATCAAATATGTTAATCTAAACTGAGCAGCAAGATGACTGAACATTTGATTAACTCACATCAACAACCAATCATCAAAACCATCATCAAAACCACAGGGGCACAACAATCTCCCCCTTTTTGATGATGGCAACACTTTCAATACATTGAGTCATTCTGATGATGTGAGGCATTCTGAGGCATTCTGAAGACTCAAATTATTCTCCCCCTTTGACTTCATCAAAAAGAAAAATAATTTGAGAAATTATAGCATGTATAAGAGTTCAGTCAAGTTCTCCCCCTAAATAAAAGCTCCCCCTTTGAGAAGGAAAATGAACATGATTCAGCATGACAAGGAATGCTCCCCCTGAAGAGATGCCAATTGATATGCAAGTGATACATGACATGGAAGCTCCCCCTCAATCAGTGGAATCTTATGAGATATGAGAAGTTCAGGTCATTGAGCCAAGGACATGAGCAGAAGAAATTCAGTTAACAGATTTTTCAAGGATGCTCCAAACATAAGAAATTTTGCCAGATTTTCAAAGAGATATCAATCTCATAAATCTAAAGCATAAGTTTTCAAAGTCTTCTATCATAAGGGCTTATGAATGACATTTATTGAACATCATGGTTTAAACATGATGTATGCAGAGTTTATCAATAAAATTCTGTAATGATATCTAAAACCATGGTTTAATAAAAATGAACCAAGCCCTCATATTTATCTTGATTATTCTCCCTTTGTCTTACACAATCAAATCTATTGACTTCTTTCAGAATTACATGTACTAGTATTGAAATCAAGCAATTATGAAGTCATATGATTTTGTCTAGGGTTGTAGCAATTTGATTTTGGCATCAATATTCAGATATTTCAATTTATTCAACAATTTTCCTTGCTACAAATTTTACGTGCTTTCTAGTTCAGTACACACCTTGTAACTAGAGGATATACCTTGATCAGAGGCCAATATCCCTAAGCCCTTAGTGTGACTAACTGTCATGCCTTATGTAAATAGAGTTAGCATTTACACATCATGACACACTACAGCTCAATTTTTAATGAGTGAATTGTATTTCTCAGTGTGCATGCCATTGCTCTGCCTGATTTTCAATGAATTCTCATTTTACAGAGTTAACTAAGGCACCTCATGACACAGTCCTTTGGACTTGTGTTTCTCAGTGACCAATGTCATTGCTCTGACAGATATTACCCTTTAGACATTTAGAAACATTCATTTGCTTCAAAACAATATTAATCTCATGTACTTAACCAATTAAAGTTATGTATTCAAAAGTGCAGATTTCAGGAGTTTTCACAAGACATAGCATGAAACAGATGGTTAAGGTTTATTAAACATGCTTCAGATATTTTTAAGAGATTTTAAAGCCAAACTCATTGAATACATTAAACTTAAACCACATGAGTTATTTCAGTCATTCATAAAAACGTATAATAGAAGATTTCTAGTTCAAGATTTTCAGATTTATGATCGAGATAGCCCATTGAAATCTTCATGAAAGACTGATAGAATTCTGAAGCCAAATGATACCAATTGATAGGAGAATTACCAATTGTTAAGAGAGATTTTGAAGCATAAAGTTTTCAGAATATGATCAAGGTTTGTCAACAAAATCAATAAGAAAGGATATGCTATGAAATCTGACAAATGTATGCATTTGACAACCTATATGCAATGCATTGACTCCCCCTTACAATATGCATTTAAACATACATGCAAATCACATATATGCACTTCAGATGAGTAGAGTTCAGAGGTATCAATTCAGACAATGCTGATGAGGAATGATTATGCAAACACAGAATTAACTTGCTATGCAACATACTGTCCTATATGCAGACTATGCACCAAGGATACATTAAACAAGTATGCAATCAATTCAGGTTTATGCATCCAATTCATGAGCATTTTTATCCTTTTTCAGATTTTTCAACATATGATGCAGTTCACTGTTTTACATGAAGACTAGACCCATGGTACTAGGCGGAGGACTTGGTCCAAGGACCACCTCACACATGTCAGTAGCATCCAGACATACTCCATATGCCCTTCAACTTGTCCCATTTAATATACCATGATGATCATGTATGACAATGCAACATAAAGCAGTCCTTCATGCATTGAACAGCATCATTGACACATGTAATGACAATCAGTCTATACACAATCAGTCCAAGTGTGCATTCAATAACAAGCATGCAATGCATTAACACAAAACACATGCATGGACGCAGAGTCTGTATAGTGCATCAACCGTATATACTAAAGAAGCATTCAAATTCAGTTCAACATATAGTACGAGAAGAGCATCAGATATGCAGAGTTGAATTCAATAGCTGAGTCTGGAATGCAGACTGATCAACTAGACAAGAGAAGATCATACAACAAACAAGTAAATCAACATGGAATTCTCATTTTTCATACTCACAAGTTCAGATAATGAATTTAAAACAGATTTCAGAACTGACCTGAATTGAATCATGGGATTTTCTTTTTGAGTGCCTTGGTTGACCCCTTTTATTTCTCCTTCCAAGGCACACCTGCAGCAAGTCAATCAAGTTGATCCTGCAGAGACCCAAGCAGTCTTGGGTCCTGCACTACCCCTATCAGGTTTCTTAGCAGGATAGTCATCAAATTCCATCAGATAGCAATTATTCATGGAATGACCAAGCCTTCCACAATATCTACATGACACCGCCGAATTAGCTGAAGTATGATGCCTATGTAGATGAGCATGAGTATTTCTTTGATTATCATGAAATTTTTTCTTTCCATAATCAGCTAGCCAACAGTTGGCAGCTTTGTGGCCTAGCTTACCACATTCAGAACATGTAAAAATCTTTCTTTTATATGCAACTTTATTTCTTCCAAAGTCATTTTTCTTTGTAGGAAATTTAGCATATTTGAAATTCTCATTCCTACCCTGGATATGCCAACAGTCTTTGACTGTGTGGCCATGCTTTCTACAATGAGAACATTGAAGGGAGTTTCTTCTAAACGACCCTGACCAGCATTGTGCAGCAACATGTCCTATTTTTCCACAGTTATAACAATCAATTTTCTTATCCCACGGGACATGCTTTCTAGCCTGATTGTTTTGAGCAGCTGCTAGGTCATCCTTTTCCATCAAATTACAATCATGCATCAAATGTCCGTGTTTGTGACAGTAGTGACAGATCATTTTCTTTCTAGATGTATGCGAGTGTGGGTGAGGACTGTGATCAATATGCATAGAGGAGTTCTTTCTATATGTTTTCTATTTTTCATTCTCTTTCTGATTTTTGTACTGAGGTGAAAATGAGGTAGAGGGCTTTTCTTGTTCTGAACTTTTAACGAAAACAGTCTTCAATTTTTCTCCAAAAGCCTTCTCAGCCTTCTTCATGTCTGGACTGTAACCCAGTCCCTCCTTCTGAAAATTCACATTCGCACCAAGGAGCTTATTCAAATTGTCTCTTCCCTTAACAAATTTTGACAGGGAGTTTCTTAGATCTTCAATTTCTCTTTCCAAAGACACAATGTGGTCCTCACACAAAATAAGTTGATTTTGCAATTCATCATTCAGACTCTTCAGAGTCTCATTTTCTTGTGTCAATGTGAATTCAATACTCACTTCATTTTCTTTCAGAATAGAATTCCCTCTTTCAACTGTCAGCCATTTTTCAGAAAAAATAGTATTAAGAACCATTAGCTTTTTGTTTTGTTCCTTCAGATGAAGGTTTTCTTCAATCAGCTTATCTTGTAATTTATCGGTTTCCTTCTTCTGACTCAGTAGTGAATCATTTTCTTCCTTCAAGGAAGTGATTAGTTTCTTCTGTATATTATCATTAGAGTCTAAATCTTCAATCAATTCTTTCAAGAATGCACATTCATTGCAAGCAGAATTATCAGAGCATTTTGTTTGAGCCTGAAGTTTTTCACATTGTTTCTTAAGGCATTCATTTTCGGATTTCACAATATCCAATTCAGAGCTAACACATTCAAGTTTTTTCATCAATTTTTCATTCTGGTTTTTATGCATATGGAAATCAGATAAATAGGCGTCATGAGATTTCTGCATATTTGAACAATTTTCACATTGTGGAGTAGAACTACTTCGATCACTTTTATTTTTCAATTTCTTGTATTGTTTTCTTAATTGTTCATGAGACTCGAACAACTCAGCGTATGCATTCTCCCAATCATCTAAAGAGAAGTTTTCGAAGATGTTTACCTCCTCATCATTATCCTCTTCCTGATCATTTGAGCTTGCCTTGCCATTATCATCTTCTGGATTATGGCTGTCACTATAGTCTCCTCCATTTCTGACTAAGCACAGTCCACCTTTTTCCTCATGTATGGCTTTCACTTGAGCCATGATTTCTTTTCCTGTTGAGCAACCTGCAATACAAGGAAACATGTCAATATTTACTGAGTCTCTCAGAATATTAAAGACTTCAGTATTCTCTTTAAACTTCCTCATGTCCCTCCTAGACCATCTGGCCTCATCCTGAGGCACTTTGTGTGGGCCCTTTGATATGAGATTCCATAATTTAGGATTAATGGAACTCAGGTGAATGCCAATGCCGCCCAACCAACTGCTGTAATTTGAACCATCAAATATCACGAGAGAAGACATTTAAACAAACAATTTTAGAACAGTAGTTGTTCGATGAGAGATCCAAGCAGCAGGACAGACACACACACAGATAAGAAACTTCACACGATGGCAGGATCCCCTTCAGATCGTTGGATCTGTTGAGCTAGGAACCCGCTCTGATACCAATTGTTAGGTTCAGTGCAGTATTCAGAGGGGGGGGTGAATGAAAATAACTCGTTTAAAAAACTTTCACCCAATTGAAAACTAGAATACTAACAAGACTTTACTCAATATAAAATTTCGCCCAAACTAGAACTATGATGCTAACTAGACAGATTTACCAAATCTGAAAGCTAGTCAACTATTCAGTTCTACCAGTTAGCAAACACATGGAGCGCCCCTATGCATTCATCTAGCGGAAGCACAAATGAACAAATCAAGCCACAATGCACAAGGGGTTTTTAGGTGGTTCGGTCCTCCAGACCTACATCCACCCCACACTCAAACCGAGTGTGGCTTCCACTAGCTCACGCTAGAAACAGCAGACTCAGTCTGCAACAAGTGCTGCCACACAGCTTGACCAGGGGAACACCCTCCCCTCTACCTCCCAACCGGAGGGAACCACTAGTGACACCAGTCACTAGCAAACCAGAGACACACGGTCTCTCTTCCTCTGAACCCCAGAGGGAAGCACAACCGGAGATAAATCTCCCTTCCTCCAACCCGGAGGGAAACAACCGATGACACCCTGTCAAAGGCAACCAGAGACGCAAGTCTCTCTTCCTCCACACCAGAGGGTACCAACCACAAATAGCACCCAGCTACTTGCAAACCGAAGACACAAAGTCTCCCTTCTCCTGAGCCCACAGGAGGAACCCCGACCTCTCTACAGAGGATCGGAAATACAGTAAATGGATAAAAACAAAAACGAAACCAGCAACAGAAAGCTGAAAAGATAAAAACAAATGTGGCTCTCGCAGGAGCTGGCTGGCCTGGATTTGATCCACGGTTCAGCAGGAACAGATCTTCTGTTGAAGCTTCTATCACTCTAGCTCTCTCTTCTTCTCTATTCTTCTTCCTCTTCTTCTCTTCACACTCTGCAATCTCGATCTCTTACTCAATCTCTCTTTCTTTCTCTTTCTCACTCTCTTTCTCTTCTTCTTTTCTTTTTCTTCTTCTCTGTCTGGATCGTGGCTCTCTGTATAGAGTTTTCTTCTCGCCAACTCGATCCGCTTCATCTGTGGACGAAGGTCTCATATATATAGCAGCAGCAGCATCATCAGCCACGACGTGTGACCTCCACATTTCCAGCCCTAATTATTAGGACCACGTGGCAGTCTCTCAGCAGGTTTCATTCCAGCCTCGGATCACGTGCCCTCCTTAAGCTTCACGATCAAAGCACCTGTAAAACAGAGTATCGGATAAGTCATCAGTTTAAAGAACAACTCTGTATAGACTTATCAGAAGAACAGCGTTTTAGAAGAAACCTGGACGAGGTTAGAACGAAACAACACGAGCTAACAAACGGCAACAACACGGAGACAACATGAAGACAGAATAAGGAAACGACACGAAGTGAAATGACAAAAACCGTCACGAGTTGAAAACAACACGAAGACGAACACAGAAGTTGACACGGGGTTGAACAAGTAGACGTAAAAGATGACACGAGATTCACTGGGAAACGACACGAGGTGGTATACAGAAAGCAACACGAGGTGCTGCAATGTTCTGCACGCAGTGGAACAAAAACGACACGAAGACACAGAAACAACAGTAACCGACACGAAGTAAGTACGACACCAAGACGAGGTTGACACGAAATGAAAACAACACGAAGTGAAGTTGACACGAAGTGAAAACAACACGAAGATGAAACACAAGGGAAACAACACGAAGTCAAAGAAACAACAGTAACCGACACGAAGTACATGAGAGGAAAAACGACACGAAGTCATGAAAATAGAAAAGTAATTTGACACGAAGTCAAAATGACAAGAAGTAAAACGACACGACGTCGTGAACAGAAATCAACACGAAGTGTGATTTCAACATAAGAAAGACACGGACTGATAACGACACGAAGTCGAAACAGTATCTGACACGGGGTAACACTACACGAGGTAAGACGACACGAAGACGAAATACAAAGAGACGACACGAAGTGAAGTTGACACGAAGTGAAAACAACACTAAGTGAAAAACAACATTAAGTGAAACAGTAATCGACACGAAGTGAAAACAACACGACGACAGTGAGAACAACACGAGGTGAAACGACACGAGGTGTAGAAAACCAAGAATCGACACGAAGTGTGGTCAAGGCGAGAAAGACACTAAGTCAAAAACGAAAGACCAACACTAAGACAGAAACATAAAAATAACACGGAGACGTAGACACTAAAACAACACGAAGATGAAAACAAGGGAAACGACACGAAGTCTAACCTCATACAAGCTTTCCTGTCACGTATGGAAATCAACACGAAGTGTTGTAAGCTCATACGACACGAGATCTTTTCGTGTTGGTGAGGGGAAACAACACGAAAACTCAAGTACAGAAACAGCACGAAGATGATGTACAATCTGATGTACAGACATGAAGAACAGTTCAAAGTATAGACTTCACGCTGTACAGACTTGGAAGACCAGTGTTGATTGTACTTGACGATGTAAACACTTAGCCTATGCAGACCAATGTACAGACTTTGGCGAAGCAAAAGGCTGTATAGACTTGGAGACCCAAAGCCATTGTATAGACTTTGTCTAAGACAAGGCATGAGCTGACGTTGTATATACTTAGCCAATGCAAACCAGTCCGATGTATAGACTTTAAGGAAATGCATGCTACAGTGCAATGTCTAGACTTGCGATGTGTTCGCCAAATGCACACTACAGTCCAATGTATGGACTTAGACGAATGATGCATGAGACGCTCAATGTATCAACTTTATGTTATTGTGCAGTGAATAGACTTAGGGCATAAACCCCACGAAGCACTGTATAGACTATGCACATAACATAAGTCTAACATAAACAATATATCAGTTGTACCAGTCACAGTCATGATGCAATCATCAAGGCACAATGTCATGAAAACACTATATCATTGCTATCATCAAAATACAATATCAATCATCAAAACCACAGCAATGAATGAATGCTTTATGCATCAGTTTAACATGTAACAAGACTGAACATCAAATATGTTAATCTAAACTGAGCAGCAAGATGACTGAACATTTGATTAACTCACATCAATAACCAACCAATCATCAAAACCATCATCAAAACCACAGGGGCACAACACCCGTAAGTCCCCGCACCCGTGGATTCCCTCACGGACGCTGGGCAGGTTGTACCTTTGAAGTCCCTGGTTTAGTTGGCCTATGCATGGTGAGAGAGTGTTTCTAGTTGGCACCGGAGTTAAACCACATTTGAAACTAGGTCCCTCCCTTGAGTGATCACATCAATTTGCATAAAGTCATTAATTCACCAAGGTTCAAATAAAAAAAAATCATCGGTAACCATTCCAACTTGTGTGCTTCTTTGCAATTGTTTTGCTTGAACTTTGATTGCATAATGGCTTACCTTGATAGACAAAATAACATGTTTAATCTTAATTATGTTTATGAGGATGCACAACCTAGCATATCATATAATCCTCAATTCCATAATTCTCACCACAATCATTCTAGGGGACCACGCCCTCATTCCTATGGTATTGCCCAACCCATGGGCAATGTCCAATTCCGTGGTCCCTCGCCTCAATCGCGAGCCACTACTCCTTCGGGACCGTCTCCTCCCAATGACAAGAAGTTCTCTCAAGTCATTCGTGCATTAGATCATTTCACCCCTCAAAAAATCCAAGCCCTTCAGGCTATTGTCAAGGGCACATTCCCTTCTCATCCTCCTTCCAATCCTATTCGGGTGACCCATCACCCGCCTCCTTCATCCACACATACTCTCACACGAGTGGCCCATCATCTGCCTCCTTCATCCACATATACTCCTATTCGGGTGGCCCATCACCCGCCTCCTTCTATTTCTCATCCTTCACGGCCCCAAGGCCCATTTATTCCTTGCAACCCGGCCCATCCGGGTCCTTCTATGCGTCGGCCCATTAATCCCCATCCACGGCCGTCATATCAGGCCACCCCTCCAAGGCAATCATGCCAACCTTCCAATGTTCATGCTACACCCCTCCAGCAAAGTATCTTTGATAGAATTGCTTCCATGGAGGAACAACTTAAGAGACTCACTAGCCCGCAGCCCGCTCCTCCTCCATCTCAAGTCAATCCTCTTCATGATTTCATGAATAACATCGCTAAGTTAAAAAAAAATTGGAAGGAGATAAGTGAGAATGGCATCAATAACACGTGTGAGCCAGATATCAAAAATCAAGTGGACGTCGTCCGCCCTCCACTCATCCGCACTACGCATTTACATGGCTCTCCGCCTCCATATACATATTTGCCTCCTCAAAATCCCCCACAACACCATACTCCACCACTTATCATTTCACCTCCACCATGGCGTCCGCTGGATTTATTTAATGATAAAGATTTGGAGATGGTACAAGAATTTGAAGCTCCTCGAGATGCACCCCTTCCGAGTTTCCTTCGTCATCCTCTTCCTCCACTGCCAGAAGACCCCTATGCTCAGGACTATGCCACAGTCCCCGATCCAACCCCCATTTATGAGACCTCTTGGTGTTACGATGATGGGTCGATACTCCAATCACCCATACCGCCGCACCATGAGTCTCCTCCTCTCCCCAATACTTGGTGTTACGATGATGGGTCGACATTTCAATCACCCATACCGCCACACCATGAGTCTCATCCTATCCCTAACACCTCTCGCCCCATCCGGCATTTTCAACGCACTAAACCTTCTCTGTTCGCACCTCCCATAACCACACCAGTAGCCTCCATTCCATTAGCCTCCGTCAAGCCTTCTATTACTACTCCTCTTTGTTCGCCACCTCAACCCTCCATTATCCCTTTAACCCCAAAACCCACTATGCCTATAACCCCTACTCCACCATTTAACCCACCACCCTTACCCGTGGCTAATCCTGAGTAGGATCCATCCCTTTTTGCACTCGAGCCAACCCCGACTGCTTCCGAGCAAAGAAAGAAGCTCGACGTGTTTGAACCTCTGTTTCCACTCACCCTTCCTCCAACACCTTCCATTACACCTCCACCATCCATGGAGCCTTCCGCCTCCGCTTCCTTTACTACTCGGAACGAACGTCCTTCTGCAAGTACTTGTGCCGAAGATAATCAAGAGCCGGGCAAGAAAAATTTGGCCATGGCTATGTTGTTCAAGATGCAAGAGTTTATTTACCGGATGCCAATCCGGGTTATTGTGCCAAGCATGGTCGAAGAGGCCAAGTCCCCTCCACTACTCACTAAAAGAGAATGTCAAACACTGATGCCGTATAAGTCTATGACCCAAGGCCGGGCAGGGCACCCCTTGTTCCAACTTTCAAATCTTGAACATTTTCTTCCATACAAGGGGCGAATGCCCATTCTGTTCAACAGTCTTTATATGTCACAATCCCTGGGCAACATGACGCTTCATGTTCTAACTCTTCAACTCCCTCGCACTGTTGTTCTTTGCCCTCCAAGAGAGTTGTCATTTACCTTTGAAGCTTCGTCATGGGCTTGTGCTTTATCCATTGGGCCAATTGGCTATACACTTTCACTGCCATGGAGGGACGGTTATCTTGGTGGTAAAAGGGTTTCCACTATTCTACCCACCTTCCATTCAACTCCACCCATATTTCCGTCTATCACTAATTCTTCATGGGCTACTCTAGGGGTAAGGAGGAGGATCTCATCTTCTCGCCCTTCATATTCTTTGCATCTCATGCATTCTGTTGCATCCATGTCTTTATCACATCAGTTGCATTGCATCCACATGCATTTGCACTTCTTCTTTCTCGGGTTTCCGAACCCGTATCTTCCCCGCCTTCCAAAATCTCCGGATCCCCCACGTTTCCTATATCTTCCGCCTCTATCTTCAGGATCTCCAGGTCCTCTTACACTCGTCGAGCATTGTGCCCCCTCCGATCTTCCCTTAGGGCATCGCGCCCCTTTCCAACTATTGCATCCGGACTCCCCGAATTTCTCTCTTGTCCTCTTAGGGCATCACGCCCCATGGTGTCTCATTCCTCTGGAAGCTCCGGATCCTCCATCCTCTTCTAATCCACTCCCCCCAGGGCCTCGCGTCCTTCCAAGTTTTTCCTCCCTAAGTCTCCCGAGGCATCGCGCCCCCTTTCCTGCTATTTTCTTGGAACCTCCAGGTGTTTTATCCCTCCTTTTAGGTCATCACGCCCTTTTTGATTCCACTCCTCCGGAACCTCCGGATATTTCTCTTCTCCCGGGGCATCACGTCCCTCGATATTTGCTTCTTCTAGAACCTCCGGACCTCCCTTTTAGGACATCGCGCCCCTCTACACCTTCATATCCGGATCCCCCGGATTTTTCTCCCGTCCTCTTGGGGCATCATGCCCCATGGTGTCTTATCCCTCCGGAACCTCCGGATCTTGCTCTTTGGGCATCGCGCCCCTACACACCCTCAAGTCTGGATCTTCTGGGCTTTTACTGATTCTCCCAGGGCATCGCGTCCCTCGGTATTTGCTTCCTCCGGAACCTCTGGATCTTTCTCTTCTCCTTGGGCATCGCGTCCCATGGTATCTTCCCCCTCCAGAACCACCGGATTCTCCTTCCTTCCTCCCAGGGCATCGTGCCCTTTTCTATCTTCCTCCTCCGGAACCTCCGAATTCTCCATCTTATTCTCTCTATCTTCTTTCGGGGCATCCCGACCCTTCTGATTCCATTCCTCCGGAACCTCCGGACCCTCCTGACCCTTTTCATCCACTCTTCTCGGGGCACTGTGTCCCTCGACATTTTCCTCCTCCGGAACCTCCGGACCCTCCATCTTTCTTCCGATTCATCTTTCTGCTCCTCCGGGACATCACATCCTTCATTTTCTTCTCCCTTTTCCATCATCGTTTTCCCTATTTCTTCCCAGGGCACCGCGTCCCTCGAGATTCTCCCCCTCCCGAGCCTCCGGATTCTTCTTCCCCTCATGATTCTCCTCCTCTGCCTCCAGACCCTCCGGATCTGCCTCTTTCCATCTATCAATTTCTTCTTCTTATTCCTCCTAATCACGAGTCCGACCCAACTTCTTAAACATCCACTACCTTGGGCATCTGCCCTTTCTCCTACTGCTTCCGAGACTTTAGTCCTCACTCCTCCTGCTAATTCTCCTCTTCTTCTGTAGATTGTTCCATGTGATCTGGGTCTCCGCGCCTTAGCGAGGGAGTTCTAGCCCTCACCTCTCTTCCTTTTCTCCTTATTCGTCTGAGTCTGGTCTAAATACCACTCCTTCTTATTAAGCCACTTCAAACCTTTGCTTCCAATTCTTTTGTCTGCTACTTGAGGACAAATCCCATGTTGATCAACCTCACCTCTGACAGCTGCTGCTAACAAAGATCGCAAGGTAATATGTTGTCGTAAGTAAGCATTTTTATGATATCATTATCACGTTCTTCACGCATGATTTTTAAAATGAAGTGCTTCTTAACAAGATTAAAAGTGGTGTTTTAGACCTTTATCTTAGGCTTTTGTTTAATTAAATCGTCAAAAAAAAGTCTTTAGGCTTGCTTCTGCAGCACCTTTGGTTAAAAGAACCCCGCGCTAGGAATTCGACATTCTCTTCCCGCTTGTTAAGAGCAACCCTCAGCTGGGCACCGCACACACTTCACGGCGCCCTTAGCTAGCTCCTTGATAAAACACCGTTGCTACTTTGGCCATGCCATGAGTATATCTAAAAGTATGTTCTATTCTCTACTCGCCCAAGTGCAGGGGCAAGAGGTTGACGGATGAGATGACCAACCTAGGTAATCCCCAATACGAGAGAAGTCTCCAATAGGGGCAGTCTTGACCCAAACTAAAATCAAATTTCATGATACATCTCGCCAAAAAGAGCTATTATGAAAATCAAGTCAAAATTTTGATAAAATGCAAAATTATGAATTATGGCATGACAAGAGTGGCAAAGTCCCCGCAGGGAAAACCCTGGTCGTATGCATGTCAAGGGTCTCAAAATCAAAGGCGTAAAGCCCCGGCACAACAGACCACCTCTTTGAGGGGAAATACCTTGGAAGGAATTCAAGGCCTGACATCTCCCATCCTGCATAAAGCTTATCTCAATTATTCTTCTCTTCTCCCTCTAAGACGAATGTTTCTCGGGTATGGCCTTGGTAGGGGCACCGTTAATCAAGGGCAGTCGGTTATAGGGCACCACCTTTAAATGCACGCCCGGCTTTGGGCTGTTTTGAGCGAAAGGAGAAGGGACAAGGACCCCTAGCCAGTGGTTTAAACATCCGTTGATGCTGCACTAGCAATGTCTAAACCAAAATTCCAAAAAATTTGAATATTGCCAAAATTCCAAAAAATTGCATATTGCCAAATTCCAAAAAAATTGAATATTGCCAAATTCCAAAAAAAATCGAATATTGCCAAAATTCCAAAATGAATATAGCCAATTTCAAAACAAAAATTTCCAAAAAAATTGAATATTGCCAAAATTCCAAAAAAAAAATTGAGTATTTCCAAAATTTTCATATTTTTCAAAATCAACATAAAAATTCAAATATTCTTTTTGAAAACTTATAAATTTTTTTTGCATATTCTCAAAATTCTAAAAAAAAAATTGTATTATATTTCTGATGGCATTATTGCAGGGATATCCTTTTGCAGGGGCACGCAAAATCAAAAGAACAATCACAAGAAGTGCAACAAGTACCAAAGACTGTCTCATTCCACTATATATGTCAAAAAGAGTACAAAATGATAGTGGGTACAAACAACCTCTCTAGCTCTCCCCTCGACCCTCCTGATCTCCCCCTCCATGCGAGCTCTCAGCCTCCTCCTGTCCTCCCCGGGAAGACCTAGGAGGAGCCATCGATCCCTGAGAAGCTGAACCCCTGTCACCGCGTGCTCCCCTCTCAGCATCTTCCCTCCTCTGATGCTCAGAGGAGGTAACTAAGTAGTCAGTGCTCGAATAGGCTCGGGAGTATCCCTCGCGCTGAGCCCGCTCACGCCCCCGCCGATAGCGATCCTCCTCATCCTTCGCCCGCTGCTCGGCGATCCCTAATCTAGTACTCAGCTACACCCTCTCCAGCTCCCGCTCCACTCTCTCTCTCTCCCATCTCTCTCTCTCTCTCTCTCTCTCTCGATCCTCCCTCTATCTATATCGCTCACTCCTCTCCACCCCGAGGAGGAGGTGTAGCTCCGCCACATCCCGAGGAAGCACCTCTGTGTCTCGGCGCCTCAGCTTTGCTTCCTCCATACGCAGCTCCCGCTCCTGCACCCGAAATCTTGGTCAATAACTGATATTAATAAATTCCCAAGACTAAGATTAAAAGAACAGATTGCTTACTCTTTCCTGTAGGGAGGCCTCAGCTGCCTCCGCCCGAGCAACTGCCCTAGTAAGCTGGCTCTCTAGATCTGTGTGGTCACAGGCGGGCTGAGTAGAGGATGAAGCACCATGCGAGGATCAGACTATCTCCAGCTCCTCGCGCTAAAAAAGAAAGCATTACCATTAATTGAAATTCAAATCCAAATCTTTCTAAATTACAAGTTCTTACCAGCTCATCGACAATACGCTGGAGGTCCTCACGCTGCCGAATCGTGGAGTCAAGGAGCCCCTGTACCATGGCTAGTCTCCCCTCTATGTCAAACTGCATTAAACACATGGTGATCATATGTCAAGCAATTAAGGTATTAAGGTTGGAAAATGCTAATGAAATTAAAAGCATACATGTCCACGTGCGCTTTGGTAGACACGGCTACCGTATGTCTGAGAGTATGCCTGGAGGTAGGCATCATCTGAGTCCGCTCCCGTAGGGACTGGTCGGTCACGCCTTTTCCAATCTGCATACTGCTCCCGGGCACGCTACCGCCAATCATCTGTCCCCTGGAGGCCTCGAAAACGTCGCCCAGGTCGTGGGTCCGTCGCCTGGGTCGGGAACTCTACTACCGCCTGGTGGAGCCCTAGTGTCCTCATGATTAGCCTATGGTATAGGGGCTCGACCAGGTTGAGGGCGTGCAACCAGATCTCTCTCCCAAAGTATGGGATGGCCGCCTCCACCCAGGGCATCACCCGGATATCCCTTTGATACGGAGTCCAGATCACCTGCATAGTTCAATTTGTCATTGCCCTTGATTTCATTCATATAATATAATTCAATTTCAAAAATTAAATCTTACCGCTATATGGGGCATCATATCTAACATCTCCTGAATGTGGGTGACCTGGTCTTTCAAAGATCGGCTGTCTCGTGTTGGGGTCCATCGTCTGGCCAGGGGCAGCAGATCTCCTCGATCCTCCCAAGCACGCCTGAGGGTAGGAAGATACAAATAACTCCAAACCTGAAATGCAGCTCATGTGGTTAGTATAAGAGACAAGTGCATAATTTAATCCATGGAGTTTAAGGCTTAGAGAGATACCTGAAGTAGAGGGTAGAATCCCCTGAGTAAAGACTGGAGTGAAGAAATGCCAAAACTATCGAACAAATGGGCTAGGACTGCCGCACCCCAAGCGTACCGTCCGACTCAGCTCAGATCCTCCAGTAGAGGTAGAAATCAGCAGCTCACTGCATCACCTTGAGTCGCTAGAAGCAGCTTGCCAATCATCAGTATAAGAAACCTCCTCAGCTCCATGTCGGCCTGTGCACCAGCCTCGGTCGTGAAGCTCTCCCTGGCCTCAGCCTCTAGTCTCTTCTCATGAGCCGTCAAAGTCTCTCCCACCTCCCTCTGTGTATGGAACAAGCCGAGACTCGCCTGTAAAGCGATCCTCGACACCAGCGAGGTCCGGCCGGTCCCCTCCAGCTCCAAGCCCAGTAACCTGCGTGCCATCTCCCGGTAATCAGGGTAAGTGCAGCCTGTCACTGCCGATCCATGCACCTGCAGACCAGTAATACGGGTGACGTCTTCTAGAGTCGGGATCATATGACCCTAGGGGAAGAGGAAGGCCTTGCACCCCGTATCCCATCTGGCTTTCAGAGCCCTTATCAATCCCACATCGACTCTCAGCACCTCTATTTCCAAGAACTCTCCAAAGCCCATTCGGCGGAGGCGGGCCCGTTGAAACTCTGGTAGTGCAAAGTAGACGGCCCGAACTAATGTCCATGAAATCCAAGCACGAACTGCACCCTCTACACCCTGCACACAACAAAAGAGCAAGAAGTATCAATTTATGTCCATCAACAAAAGAAAAATAAGAAAATAAAAAAAATTTGCATTCTGTTCTTGAACGCGCTATGAAGACATAGCGCGTTCATATTCCGAAGGTAGGGGGTGACCCCTCATTCCCCAAATTCATTATGTGGGCATTTTGCCCTATACATTGGTCTAAGGGGGCGTCTACCCCTCCGTTTTCATCTTTTATGAAAGAAAAATAAGAAAAATCAAAGAGAAAAACAAGTTAGAGGTGGTTTCTTACCAATCGTCGTTTTCGAACCGCCGCGCCACCAACGGGTTCCGCCGCTACTTTATCGGCCGCCGCGGCACCTTCAACCTCCTCAGCCTCGTCGGAGGGGATCTCCATTTCATCTCCTTCAAGCCTAGCCGAGACGGTCGCCTCCGAGTCGGGGTTTTCTTCCACGGGAGAGGGCGCTCATTCCTCCTCCATGCGAGATCGTTGACGGCTGCGGGTGGCACGCCGTTTGGAACGTCGGGGAGGTTCTCCTTCCATTGGATTAGGGCAATAGAGGTTTGGGCTGGTGAGAGGGTGAGAGAGGGAACGGAGAGAGGGAGAGTGAGTTTGAATGAATGAAAAGGGTGGGGGCGGTTTTTGAACTGTATGCATAATGAACGCGCTATAAGTTCCTAGCGTGACATTATCGCGCTAGGTATATATAGCGCGATAATAAAAAATAATAATAATAAAAAGAAGAAAATAAAGAAATAAAAGGGAGAGAAAATAAAAGAAAAATACAATGAGAATGAGAATGTTTGGGAGTGTTTTGAGTTTGTGTCATCTTGCTTATGTGATATTGCGTATTTAAATTCGCACTTGCATTATCGCTTAACAATTGTATCCCCAGGAAAAGAAAAGAAAAAAAATGGCACGCCATCAGGTAAGTATTCCTTTATCCCTTCCTTTATTGCATTACTATATGATACTTACCTTATTATATTATCTCAAGGACCGGCCGATTCTCCGTGCGTTTCGGGATCTGAGTTCCCCTCTACCAAAAACAGTGATGATCTAGAAACATGCAGTTAATCGTCGGATAGGCCGTTAGTTCGGACAAATTTGGGGACGATAGACTTCATCCCGCATGCCGTGGTTGCGGATAACTCTTGACCCAAGTTTGTTTGAATTAACAATATTATCCTTGAGTATCTTATATTTTATTCTTTGTTTGCATTTGTTTTAATGATTTCTTTTATTTTAGCCCTGCACACATCATGTCCTTTTCGCATTCATAAATGCCCAATTTTTCTTCTTAATTAAGGATCAATAATGCTTAAGTTTTTGAATATAGAAATTCAATTCCATTCTGAATTTGAAAGATTGATCCTAGTTAAGCGCTGGATCTCGTTGGTCGATGTGACCCTTGCCTGGAATTTGTCTATCTCCTTTCAATCCAATTCAACTTATCCCTTTTGGTCCACTCATTAGCTGTGAACCGCATGATGGCGTCGATGGATCCGCCGGGCTCGCGTCCATTCCACTAACCGAGTGAAATTCATAGTTGCTACGCACTGCGGATGCCTCTTTTGTGCAGGAGGTTGATCAGCTCCCTTTTCTTTGTTCCGCGCCAATCGTTCTAGGCAGTAGTCACCGGTGCTAGCTTGACCTTGTGGTTAGCTCGGAGTTTTCTTGATTATTCCAATCACTTGTCGATTGTGAGGGGTGTCTCTTTTTCCTTGATATCCACTTATCAGTCCACTCCACTGCGTTTCCACTTCATCTCTCCGTCACTACCACTCCGTGTCATCTCCGTTTTGCCTCCATTTCACCTCCATCTCGCTCCCCTGCAAAGCGGATATCAAGGAGGGGCATCTGTAGACACCCATTTTTTACCGATAAGTTGAGCATTTTCTTTGTTCTCCTAGTTAATGCCCCAATTGATCCATAATTGGTTGATTTTCTGGGATATCTCCCTATTCTTGGCCCTACAATTAAATTTCCGTACCTTGGATCTCGTCTCGAATTTGGCATTCTCGCGCTACTCACTCACATTACTTTCTTGTTCATAGCGCGTTATGGACCTAATTGAATGATCATTTGAACAATCGCTATTTCTTGATATTTGATCTTTATAGCATCCACTCTGGATGTTATTCATACTTAATATTTGATTGAATGGCCGTCCAATGGGTATTTATTCTTTTTCTAATCATTTGATGAGCCCATAATTGTCGCGCTATATCGTCATAGCGCGTTCATGAAGAACGCGCTATACGATTGTAGCGCGTTCCCAGTCAGAAACCCAGTCCGACACGGACTCCCCTTTTTTCGATTTAGGTCCCTATTTTGGTAAGTTTTTAATCATATTCCGTCCAAAGGAAGGTTCCTAATCCTAATAGGAGTCTTTCCCCCTCATTAATCGGCAAGATTACCTTGATTTGAGCCACCAAGTCATTAGTTTGAATCGAACTCCGACCTAGGGTTCGTTCTTGATCATTCTCCTATAAATTGGACCCTTGGCCGTCGTTCTTAGGAGATGCAACTCGAGATCTTAACGAGGAGGAGGCTGCTCTTCGTTCCAAATCAATAACTCCTCGTTCCTCACACATCCAAGAGAGTATTTTGGGGCTTATTATGTTCTTCCATGTTCTTAGTTTTTCTCCCCAAAATTCGTTTATTTCAATCCTCGCATAACACTGCATATTGATCTCAAAAACACTTCTTTTACAAAATACATGCATTCACACACACACCAAACCTATTTTTGGCCCTTCCATAGGGGTTTAAAAACCACCAAACCCCCAGGTAATCGAGCCCTTCTTTTACATGCTTTTGATTAAGAATAGGGGCAGATTCTACTAAAATCTCGATCTAATGGGCCTTCTGTTTGTTGTTTATGATTGTTTGCAGGCACTAGAAGATTGATACATGGAGCCCTTGCACCTTGGCCCGCCTTGGAGCAAGGAAGAAACGAATCCAATTCATTCCTCTTTCTGTCTGATATCGCGCTATACGAACATAGCGCGATCTTGAGAAGGCGCTAGGACGATATAGCGCGTTAATCCCCAGGCCAGCTCTTGGCCTCTTGTATTTCTGAGATATGTAACATGCCCTTATTTTGATCTGCATATTATTTGGCATGTTGTTGGCCTCAGTGGCGATCACAGATTTTAATTATTACATGTGACCCTCCCTCTTTTATCATTGATTTTGGTTCTATATCATGTCAAATCTTCACTTATTCAAATCATCAATCGGGGGAGGTCTAATTCTATAATCTACACCTGGCAGCGTGTTGAGACATTCCTTTGAATATCTTGGAGAATCATTCTGGTTGATCATGGATGTGTCGACACTTTTCCATCAGTGTGTCGAGACATCCCTTTAAAAAGCCTTGTGGACAGCTTCTTCCAGTTTCAAGCATGTTCTGGTTGAACGATGATGTGTCGACACTTCACCTCCAGTGTGTCGAGACATCCCTTTGAAATCTTGAAGTACCATGGCTGATGAGTCGAGACAACACCAAATGGTGTCGAGACATGTGAGCCATGTGCAGGGTTGTTGTAAGAAGGTGTCGAGACATGAGCGCCTTGTGCAGAGATTATCACACGAATGTGTCGACACTTTTCACTCAGTGTGTCGAGACATCGGTGAATCCAGATACTTAGTTAGAACGCTTCAGCTTGAATTCTTCTGGATGTGTCGAGACATGAGTTGGATGTTTAGACCCATTTTGGTATGTCGGAGCTCAAATGTTGGAATTTCAACATAATCTCTTCTGGATGTGTCGAGAGAAGATTGGGATGTGTCGAGACGTCACTTAGTGAGATTCTTCTGCACTTGTTTAATCAATTTAACAAACCAACTTAAGTTAGATATTTCTCAAACATCTACTAATGATTTGTGATTTGCTATCATCAAAACCAGGGGACACAAAATTCTCCCCCTTTTTGATGATGACAACCATGAATCATTATGTCCAAGCATTCATGTAGCAATACAATCAAATTTATTTGAAGAGCCATCAACCAAGCAAAATTCATTTATTCACACAACCACTGAATGTTAGCATTTTTCAACAACGAACATTTTCAATGGCAACAAAAGGCTTGATTCATTAATCATCCATAGTTTTGTACAGATCAAGCAATGATGTGTGTTCAAGCAGTTACTCTGTAAATCTACATGCAAAAATCTAGATGAAAAAGCTAACTATATGCCAGATGCTTGATGATGCTTGTCTTCAGTACTTCTCCCCCTTTGTCATCAGCAAGGAGGGGGTGAAGGAGGAGGCTGCTGTGGTGGAGGCATGGTGCTGGTGTTGGCCAGGTGCAGGACCTGTGCCTCTTGGAACTCATGTTGTAGGTGGGAGATGGCTGTCTCTAGAGAGTCAATCCTGTGATTTAACTGCTCATCCCTTTGACTGATAAAACGGTGTAAGTTCTGACGTTTCTTTGATGTCCTTGAGCTAGGTATACATCATCTCACAAATGTATTCTGTTTCAGCCCTCTGTTGGGAGCCTTGTGGTGGAAACCGAGAAGAGATGGCTTCTGTTTGAGGAGGACACCATTCATCACCTGCGTCCTGCAGGGCTAGTTGGAGTTGAGCTTTATGCAGACGTATGAGCTCCAAGATTTCACTACCAACCATATCTAATTTCTTGTATACGACGTCCATCTTTGCCTCTGCTTTGGTGGTGCTATTGACTGCTCTAGTTGTGTCAGTATGAACTGTGTCGGCAAGCCTGAGGAGGCATCAAGTAGCCTATTGGTGTCAAAATACAGTTTCCCTTTCAACCTTTGGGAAGCATCCAGTAAGCGAGAAGTAGTGGCATTGATGGTTCTTTCCAGATTGGAGGTGGCATCAAGAGATCTGTTGATCTCTGCGGTCACATGTGCCCGGATGGATGTAGTTGCGCCAGCAGCTTGTCCTCTGATGGAGGTTGTGGCTCCAGCCACTTGTTCAGCTAGCTGATTGGAGGACTCCATCAGTTTGGCACACTTAATGTTGAGATTACTTTGATCCTCTCGGATGTCATAGGCATGCATGACCATCTCAGCAGTTTTCTCCTGGGTTTCAGTGTGGATCTCTCGAAGTCTTTTCATGATTTTTCCTGCTCGTTCACACACACTTATCAAGGAGGTCATGAAGCTTTTCATTCTTTCATCTGACTTATGTTTGTCATGCACAAATTTTTCCCATCGACTGTTCTGAACTTGCTCATAATGGAGTTGTCTAGCTTCCAGTCTATCCACTTGTAGACTGATCTGACGACAGGAGGAATTCAAACTCCCAAATTGGGCAGTGAGAAATTGAATGAGGGCAGGATGAATATCCATTAAACTGCCAGTGGCACCAAATGCAGGACCTTGTGAAGAGGAGGCCTCGGCATGAAATTCAGGAGGGGCATCCCTTGCAGTGAACACTCTGGGCTCATTTTCTGGAGACAAAGGAGGTTGGATACCAAAGGCCATCATCATCCCAGGCTGGTCCATGGGATCTGCAAACTGCTACTGCTGAGGGGCCTGCTCAAAGTGGATATCTACATGAAACATTTCCTCATGCTGATCTAACTGTGCTTCTAATCTGGTTGGTCCTGTGCTGGCTGACCTTGTGGAGGATGGTCTTGTGGAAGCTGTTCCTGTGGAGCTGGCTGAACAGGAGGGTCAGGTACATGACCAGGTAGATTCCTCACCATTTTGTCACCTTCCTTTTTGAAGTGCATATAGTTTTGGATGAACCTCAGGGTGTAGACATTACTCTGGGGAATGGATATGGACTTTTCTTTATCAAGAGGAATGCCAACCTTCTGAAAGATGGCAGTAAGATGTGCAGCATAAGGCAGGCTACGCCTGTTGTAAGTGCAACTATCCATAACCTGAAGCATAATCTCTGGAAGACAAACATGGTATTTGTTGAACAGACAGTAAAAAAGGAATCTCTATGTCTCAGTAAGTCTGCTTCTGCCACCCCCTTGTGGGGTAATCATGGTAGTGAAGATATGATGCAGTAGATGATGTAGTGGGGGAAACCGATTGGTGTCAAAGGATTTCACCAAAAGTTGGGTGTCATCCTGAGGATTTCTAGGCTTGCCAGTCGGGAGGGTGTAAGCTGCAGATAAATCGATCTCAACCTCAGATTCTATTTCCCCATCCCGGGGTATGTGTAAAGCATTGTAAAGAAGCTTAGTTGTGAGCTTGATGGAAACCCCTTTGACTACACTCCGAAGGACTTTCTTTTTCTCATCAAAAAGCAAGTTCTTGTAGAACTGCTAAACCAAAAATGGGTAGTATACCATGTGCTCAGACATAAACTGTCTCCAACCTTGGAACTCAAACAGCGGCAGTAGCTCAGGAAAATACACAAGCATCTCTTGGTCACTAAAATCCACATACCCAGGGAAGAGTATCCGTGAGGGATCAATTTCATCTTCCCTGGCAGAGTCAACAGCACTGGGCTTTGGAGGAGCTGATTGAACTTTGGCCTTCCCTTTGTCCTTGGCGGATAGTCGTGGCTGTTTGGCCTTGGGTGGCGGCGGCAAATCCTTGTCGGTGTTGGACCCCTGGGCCTCAGCAGCCCTTTTTCTGGCTGGTTCTGCAGCTGGACGGTCCTCCAAATGCTTGGATCTCCCTTCAGAGGGAGCTTTCGAAGCAGCAGCCTTCTTGGAAGAAGCCGCCTCTTTCTTCTTGCCGTGGGTGACCGGTGGAGCCATGGAGAGTGGACGGAAAGGTGGAAAGGAAACGGAGAGCAGCTAGGGCTAGCTGGGGAGCTGGCGCAAGAGGCAATGAAGGATGGAGCTGGGCATCGACCTCCACGGCGTGGATGTGCAGAGTCGCGTAACACGGGTGTGAGAGAGAGAAGTAGGGTTTGAAAATGAAGAAAGTGAGAATTGATTTTCACCGATGAGTTAAATGGGGAAAGTTGAGATTCTTACTTTTGAAAAAGACAACCCTGAAGTTAGAAATGGTGTATATGCCCCTATGTTAAGTTCAGATGGTTTAAGGCTTATAAGCTCATTTTTGAGTAATAAAAGTTTGAGCAAACCATTTTTGCAACAAATAATATGACTTAAACATTTGAGAAAGTAAGAGAATAGAACCAAGCCCATTTGACTTACTCATCACATTCATTTGGCATGATTGGAAAAGAAGATAAGCAAGTATTGAAGATAAACAAAACTCCTTTTTGTTTTGAAGCATGTTGTAGAGTCAACCCCAACCCAATTTTTGTTTTTAATTAATTAACCAGTCCGATATAGCATTCACTTTTTGACTCAAGGAAACACGTTGTTTAGACGCCAGAGTCCCTGGTTACTCAGTGTAGCTTATCTTTCTGAATTCTTTTGAACAGAGGTGACTTTCCTCATCATGACTAGATTAACCTTTCATTTCATTGATGAAGGATCTAATTTCTCTGAAGAGAGGTCATTGCTCTGAGATTATAGCAGCATGGTTTTTAGAGGCTATTCTCTAATAGACTTCAAGATGGGAATATGTTTAAAGACAATACATGCCAATCATTTCAAAAGCCAAGGAGCCAAGTTGCAGTGAAGTTTCAGACGCAGGGGCAAGGGTTATTTTCAAGGACTTAAGAAATGTTTCAATCCTATTATGAATGCAAGTTTGGTAAAACTCAATGCAATGATTCACGAAAATGAGGATTATAAACAAGAAACCATTTCATTAACAGGAATAATACAACAAGACGCACCCAGGGTTGTATAGATGAATGAAAATTTTCTCAACTCCCCCTCACTTGATACTCGGTGAAAAGTGAAGGTTCAGAGGCAAGAGATTTGAGGTGGAAATGAAAGGAAGCAGTGGAAAGAGGGAGTCAAGAAACTCTCCATTTGTTCTTCAAGATCAATGCGGCAGTGAGACAGTCTCGACACATGACTTGAAGGTGTCGATCTGAACACCAGTTTCTAAGCTGTATGTCTCGACACATATCAATGAGGTGTCGACCTATTCAACATGCATTGTTCAGCATGTCTCGACACATATCAGTACATCAAACTGTTCTCTGCTGGCTTCTGTGATTCTTCATTTCTGACAGACACCTGCCATCTTTTACTGCCAATGCCTCTGACTTTCTTCTTTCAGACTGCCATTCAAGAAGGGTTTTACCTTTTGCTGCCACTGAGAAATGCTAGATTGGATGCTAAAGCTTTAAACATGCTTATGCACTAGAGATCAACTATGCATATAGCAATGTGCAATACTGACTCATGGTACTTGGCGGAGGCTTATCCTCACGCATGAGGAGAGTTTCCTGACAGGCGTAACCTGTCATTTTACTTCTCAACATTTGATATACCATGCAGTCACAAGATGATGTTCAATTAAAGACATTCATAAGTACAAGCAAGCTCCCCCTGAATGTGACCATCATTCAGGCAAGGTTCATACACCAAATGGACCAGATCTAAATCAATTCAGATATGCTTGTTTCAATCATGGTAAAGACAAGTAAGCAGATCATTAAGGAGGAATTGATAGCTTAAACCTGAGTGGACTGAGGTCTGCATAGACCAAGCTCTCTCCTTAGAGTTGTGAACCTGTCATTGCTTAAGGGTTTTGTGAAGATGTCTGCAATCTGATTTTTTGAGTCTACAAAATAGAGCTCAAAGTGATTTTTGAGAACTTTATCCCTTATAAAGTGATGCCTAATTTTAATGTGTTTTATCCTAGAGTGCATGACTGGATTTTTTGTAAGATTTATAGCACTTGTGTTATCACACAGAATGGGTACACAACCAAGATCTATTAGATAGTCTTGGAGTTGGTGTTTGATCCACAGTACTTGGGTGCCACATCTCCCTGCAGTAACATATTCTGCTTCTGCAGTAGAGAGTGCAACCGAGTGTTGTTTCTTGGAAGCCCAAGAAACCAAACACCCACTAAGAAATTGGCAATAGCCACTAGTGCTCTTGCGGTCCAGTTTGCATCCTGCATAATCTACATCTGAATAAGAAATAAGTGAAAGTTCACAAGATGCAGGATACCATAGTCCCAATTCTTGAGTGCCAGCAAGGTATCTAAAGATACGCTTGACAGCAGTCAAGTGGGACTCTCTAGGACTAGACTGAAATCTAGCACAAAGGCAAACACTAAACTGAATGTCAGGTCTAGATGCAGTTAGATAGAGCAATGATCCAATCATACCTCTGTATCTCTTTGCATCTACAAGAATACCTTGTTCATCTGCATCCAGTGAAGTAGCAGTCCCCATTGGAGTTCCTAAAGGCTTACAGTTGATCAGATCAAACTTTTTCAGCAACTCCTTCACATACTTGGCTTGATTGATAAAGCAGCCTTCATTGCTTTGACTAATCTGTAGGCCAAGAAAGAATTGAAGCTCACCCATTAGACTCATTTCAAATTCATTGGTCATGAGTTTAGCAAACTCCTCACACATTTGAGGTTTAGTGGACCCAAACACTATGTCATCCACATAAATCTGAACTATCAAGATATCTTTACCTTGTTTCTTGGTGAATAGTGTCTGATCTACATTACCTCTTGAATACCCTTGTTCGGTGAGATATGAGCTTAGTCTATCGTACCAAGCTCTAGGTGCCTGCTTCAAGCCATACAAAGCCCTGTCCAACTTATAAACATGATCTTTGAAATATGTGCATTCAAAATCGGGGGGTTGCTCTACATAAACTTCTTCTTTAATAAGACCATTTAGGAAAGCACTCTTAACATCCATTTGCTGTAGTTTGATTTTATGAGAACATGCAAAAGCTAGCAAAATTCTAATGGCCTCAAGTCTAGCAACAGGAGCAAAAGATTCTTCATAATCTATGCCAAATTCTTGATTATACCCCTGAGCCACCAATCTGGATTTGTTTCTTACTATCTTTCCATCTTCACTTAGCTTATTTCTGAACACCCATTTTGTTCCTATGACTGATTTTTCTTTAGGACTTGGAACAAGATGCCATACTTTATTTCTTTCAAACTGATTTAATTCATCATGCATGGAATTGATCCAGTTTTCATCTTTTAGGGCCTCTACAACATTTTTGGGTTCAATTTGAGACACAAGAGCAAGTTGTTCAATTTCATCCATAATTTTGAAATGAGACCTAGTTTTGGTTCGGTCATGCAGATTACCTAAGATGTTTTCCAACGGATGATCCTTCAACACTCTTAGATCAGGTTGAGCATTACCTTCATCTGCTTCGGTGACTGGAGTATTACTTGGTTCTCCTTGGTCCTCATTTGCTTGTATTTCTTCTTGTGGAAGTTCCTCTCTTCCTCTTATGTTTAGGAATTCCCCATCATCATCTTCCCTGCAAGGGTTGTTATGATCAATCTCATCAAAAGTGATGTGAGGGGATTCTTCTACACAAAGGGTCCTAGCATTATAGACTCTATAAGCTCTAGACTTGTCAGAGTACCCAAGGAATATCCCTTCTTCACTCTTGGGCTCAAACTTGTCCAGAACTCTTTTGTCATTGTTATGAACAAAACACTTTGACCCGAACACCTTCATGTGAAAGAGAGATGGCTTTTTACCTTTCAGCAGCTCATATGGAGTCACTTTGGTGAGGGGCCTTACCATTGAGCGGTTGATGATATAGCATGCAGTGTTTACCGCTTCAGCCCAAAATCTCCTTGGTAGATGCCTTTCAGCAAGCATTGTGCGTGCCATTTCTATGAGAGTTCTGTTCTTCCTCTCAACTACCCCATTTTGCTCAGGAGTCCGTGGTGATGAAAACTTGTGAATGATTCCTTCAGTCCTACACAAATTTTCAAAGTCAGCATTGTCGAATTCACCACCATGATCTGAAATAATGTTGGAAATTTTAAACTTACCATCTTGCTTCACTTGCATATACAGTGCCTGAAACTCATCAAAGGTATTATTTTTATGTGCAAGATAGAATACCCAAGTGAATCTAGTAAAATCATCCACCAAGACATAACCATATCTTTTACCACTTAAGCTAGCTATTTTGGTTGGACCAAACAAGTCCATATGGATTAGTTCAAGTGGTTTAGATGATGAGTTTTCAGTTCTGCTTTTGAATGACTTTCTAGTATGTTTTCCTTGAGCACATGCATCACAAATCTTAGTGTTCAGTTTGAATTTAATTTCAGGCAGACCTTTGACAATTGAATGCTTTACCAATTTATGAAGAGTTTTGTAACTAACATGTCCTAGTCTACGATGCCACAAACAGGCTAATTCAGATTTGGATGTAGCAAGACAAAGATTTATGTGAGCAGGGTCATCTAAGTCAATCATGTACACGTTATTGACTCTTTTACCAGAAAACTTGGTTTCTTTAGAATTAGGTTGCAAGATCCTACATTCATTTGAGTCAAAAACAACAGTATGACCTTTATCACATAGTTGGCTAATGCTCAGCAAATTGTACTCTAGACCATCAACAAGTAATACATCATCAATTGAGTTGGAGGGGTTCTTACCAACTTTACCTGAACCAATGATTTTTCCTTTGTTGTTTCCTCCAAATGTGACATGTCCAGCTTCCTTTTCAACCAGGAGACAGAATTTGGTTTTGTCTCCAGTCATGTGTCTTGAGCAGCCACTGTCAAGATACCAACGGTTGTGCACGGCTGCAAGACACTCCTGCACAAGGAATTAAGTGACAATGTTTGGAACCCAAGACAGTTGGGTCCCAATAGTTTCTTCATTTCTACAAAGCAGGATAAGACAGACTTCGAAATCCAAACTTTCTTAGCATCTTTGCTTTGTTGGGAGTTCTGATTTTTCTTCTCTTTAGTCTTTTGGACTTTGTGAGTTTTGGAAGTGGTGGAGAAGGATTGTTGATTAGACCATCTGTTCCAGTTTGTTGGTCTAGATGAGAAGGAAGTGTCATATTGCCTAGGTCGTTGGGGTTGAGTAAACCTATGACCATAGGGAGCATTATTGTTCCTTACCCATGGAGGTGTCGATCTGTAGAAGGCAAAGTCTCGACCTGTCCACTGTTCAGTCCGTCTATAACTATTTCTGGATAATGGATGTGTCGACCTCCTATATGGAAACTGCGGCCGATTGGTGCAAACCTGGGGTTTTGTTTGGCGTTTGACCTGGTGGGTGTCGACCTATTCCATGGAGTGTCTCGACCTGTTCTAACGTTGTAACTGTCTCTTCCTTTGTGATGTGCAGGCTGAGGCTTGGACGGTTGTCGACCTGTTTGGGATTGTTTGTGAACCTTTTTGGGTTGTTGGAAAGTTTTGTTGATTGGTTCTTCTATCTTTTCTTTTCCCTTGTTTTTAACGTTTTCTTGGTGTGTTGATTTGGAGGTTGATGCTTCAGAAGATGATACAAAAGTGGTGGTCTTTAGCCCAAATGTTTTCTTTTTGGTAGGCTCATAGCCTAGCCCTTCTCTGTTAAACTTTATTTTGGTACCTAGCAGGGCATTCAAGTTTTCACTCCCATCAACAAATTTTTCAAGAGAGGTTTGTTTATCTGCTAGGTCCTTTTGAAGTTTCTAATTTTCTTTCAATAGTTGAGAGTTGACCTATTTAAAGGCTTCAACCTTTTCATTGCACAGATTGTTGTCCTTTACATAGCTTTGCATGTTTAATTTCAATTCATCAATTTCATCTCCTAGCCTTTCATTTTCATCTTCCAAATCTCTCATTTCTTTTCTTCCTTCCTCAAGATTCTCATTCATTTTTCTTAGATCTTCAATTTCAGTTTCTAAGGAGATTATCTTTTCATTGAGAGTTTTATCATGCCCACAGGATTCAACCTTCCTTTTTAAGGTTTTGTTTTCTTTTCTGTATACTTCGTATTTATCCATCAGTTCAAAGTAAGCTTCTTACCAATCATTAGTGGAGAAATGTTCAAAGTGAGAGCTCACCTCGCTATCATTTTCTCCCTTGGCCATTAGGCAGAGATCATCTTTTTCCTCTTCAGAGGAGTTGTCTTTAGTTTCTTCTTCTTCATCATCACTCCAAATGCAAACCATGGCCTACTTCTTCTTGCCCTTCCACCTGGGCATAGCTTTCTTAGCTCCTTCAGGACATTCAGACTTGATGTGTCCTGGTTTCCTGCATGAGTAACATACAAGCTTTTCAGATTTTTTAGCATTTTCAGGTCTTGGCCTGAACTCTCTTCTTACCTGGGGCTTCTTCTTAGTAAAGCTTGTACCTTCCTTTCTTAAAAAATTTCTGAACTTTCTTGTCAATAGGGCAACTTCATCTTCTTCAGTGTTGCTGCTTGAAGGCTCTTCATCATCAGATAGGTCCTTGGTTCTTGGTCCAATTTTAAGAGCCAGAGGTTTCTTTTTCCTTACCTCAGCTTTTTTGTTTTTCAGATTCATCTCATTGGTCATCAGGGACCTTATGAGTTCTTCTACTTTGATGGTGGTTAGGTCTCTTGATTCTTCAACCACAGTGGCTTTTGTATGTCAGATAGGAGTTAGTGATCTGAGTATCTTTCTTACTATCTCCTGCTCAGTGTATGTCTTACCTAGCTCAGTCAAGCCATTAGTGAGCGAGGTTAGCCTAGCATACATGTCCGAAATGGACTCATCAGATTTCATTCTAAACTTCTCATATTCAAATACCAACATGTTAGCTTTGGTTGCACGTACCTGTTGTGTCCCTTCATATATTACCTCAAGGCGATCCCACATTTCTTTTGCATTTTTACAAGTTGACACTCTTCAGTATTCAGTTGGATGAAGGGAGCACTGCATGATATGCTTGGCCCCCCAGTTCTGAGTTGATTGTCTTATTTGTTCTTTAGTCCATGTATCTTCTATAGGAGGCAGATCAAATGGTCCCTTGCTGATCACTCGCTAGACTTCATGATCTTAGGCTCTAATGAAGACCTGCATGCAGTTTTTCCAATAAGGATAATTTATCCCAGTAAAAAAAGAATGCCTACTTACAGAATGTTCTTCAGCCATAGGACCTTTAGAAGCCATATCACCAGTTCTCTCAAGGTCGTTAGACCACATTCAGAGAGACTTGGCTCTGATACCACGTGTTGATCGGTGATAGGCAGATCTAAAGGGGAGGGGTGAATAGATCAGCCCCCTTTTGCCCTTCTTTGCGGAAATAAAAACTAAGACTAACACAGTAGATAAAGATGCAGCTATTAGTTAATATCTGAGTAGCTAGATGCACACATGATGCCTGGAAACGGTCCTATCAATCTTCTACCGCTGGAACAAATGAGAAGACAAATGACAAGACAAGATCTTTAAGGTAGTTCAGTCTCAATCTAGAGACCTACATCCACCCCTCACACAACACAGTGAGGCTTCACTAGTGCCAACGCACTACAACTGATTCACAGCTTCTAATCGAGAGATACAGTCTCACACTCCGCTGTCACACAGCTTGTGGGATCACAACCCAAACCACACAGATAGGCGACCACGCCTTCTGTCTTCCTACACGCAGGTAGGGATCTAATGATATGAAGTTTGTTTAGAAGAAAAGCAAACTAAAGGTGAAATGGCCAGATAGAGTATCGTAATGAAAGCGCTATGACAAAGAATTCTCTTGTCTAGGAATGAGCTTGAGAGAGCCTTGGATGTCTTCGTCTCGTTGGCTTTCTTCTTCTCGTTAATGGTCATTTTCTAGGCACTAATTTTATCCTCGAAATTCACAATGACATATAGTAACTCACAAGGGGAAGAAGGACATATACAGCTGACAACCCTACATTGCTCCAGTACAACCATTAACGCTCTCAGGACACGATACCTCTTGAGGGACACTGCCAGACCATCATGGCTAGAAGGATCATCTCACTCCACATTCAGAACTCGTGCCAACCTTGGGCCGAGCGAAACCCACAAAATGGGTAAGTCTGGCATCACCTCAGCAACATCGAAATCTCGAGGATGTGCATCACTCGCCACATGCCTCATACTTCAAAGATACGTGGCTGCACCACAAACTCTGGCCATGACTAGGCAAACCACACCTAGAAAACCAACCAATACATCTTCTCCAAAGTCTGATGACTATCCTCACCCCCTTCCCAAGGGATACCTTCATGACATATCATTCCCAGCTAAGACCAACGCACGTAGTCATACCAGCTCACTGCTACTCTTCCATCAGCCCCACGCCACCTGCATCCTTAATCTATGAGTTGAAACACCACCAAACATCGATGTACCATCTCTGGTCCAGATAACATTCTCTTATCGATCGCGATCTGCTCAAACAGGACACAACACAATCAGCCACCCGAGACCTCACAATTCACATCACCTCTCCAGTATATATGGTTGGGTAACAACCTGGCTTCAGAAAACCTACCCGCCGGCCACCGGTCGCACGCCGATTGGAGATCCTTACATGCTCAACTCTCTCCGCTCCTGCTCCTTTGTAGGAGCCTACTAACCTCTTCTAAACTTCTACAACTCTTCTGTCAACTCCAACACCTACGATTCTTATTCATCGAGCCGCACTTCATCCGAACACCATCCCTGATACCAATATAATTCTCATGCCAACTCTACCCTCTCAAGGGGAGTACAACAAGACCTGCTCAACGAACTACACAATCTCCTATACCACACCAACTCTAAACCTAGAGCCTTGGGGGATTTCTCCCATACCAGAAACTGATCAGGGTCTTTGCCAAACATCATTACACCTGGAGTTCCATGCCAAGGAACTGCCAACTTCTCAACTTTCTTCTTAGCTAATCAACCAACATCTACCAACTCCTGGTGTCTACACACCTCACAGAACCGTTGGGACCAAGAAGCAACACACAACGTCATTGCCCCAAAGCACATTCTCATGAGCGAATGAGTGCCTTCCTTCCTCTATAATACTCTAGTCAATGGCGCCACGATCTATACTCAACCTCAACCTTCTCGATCTCTGCTGCAACCAGGTCATTCCTTCAATCACCACTATCTTACCTCAACTGGGTCCCCAATGCCTTTATCATCATACGCTCGGCGCACCACTCAAAAAGAATTATAAGGACACTCGTTAACCCAATTAGCTTTACCAACTACTCTTAGCATCCATAACCCAATTTGTTGATCGGGGATAGGCAGATTTAGAGGGGAGGGGTGAATAGATCAGCCCCTTTTTGCCCTTCTTTGCGGAAATAAAAACTAAGACTAACACAGTAGAAAAAGATGCAGTTATTAGTTAATATCTGAGAAGATAGATGCACACAGGATGCCTGGAAATGGTCCTATCAAGCTTCTACCGCTGGAACAAACGAGAAGACAAACCACAAGACAAGATCTTTAAGGTGGTTCAGTCTCAATCTAGAGACCTACGTCCACCCCTCACACAACACAGTGAGGTTTCACTAGTGCCAACACACTACAGTTGATTCACAGCTTCTAACTAAGAGATACACTCTCACACTCCGCTGTCACACAACTTGTGGGATCACAACCCAAACCACACAGATAGGCGACCACGCCTTCTGTCTTCCTACACGTAGGTAGGGATCTAATGATATGAAGTTTGTTTAGAAGAAAAGCAAACTAAATGTGAAATGGCCAGACAGAGTATCGTAATGAAAGCGCTATGACAAAGAAGTCTCCTGTCTGGGAATGAGCTTGAAAGAGCCTTGGCTTTCTTCCTCTCGTTGACTCTTCATAGCAGCCATGGAAGAGTTCTTTTCGTCGTGAGGAAGAGAAAATGTCTTCTTCTAGGTTCACTCACGCCGACAGCATCAGGACGAAGAGTAGCTTGGACAGCAGGCTTTCTTCTTCTTCATTTTCTCCTCAGCACTCTTCTCAGCTCACTTCTGCTCTTCTTAGCTTTCAAACTGGAGCTCATGCTCCTTATATATATTGGTGTCCTAGGGCAACACCAACGTTGTCCACTTTTCAAGCAACACCCAGAATGTCACATCCACATTATTTGATCTGCTTCCACTTGCACAATTGACTCCATCCTTGTCAAGTCTGCAGGAATGTGGGTAGGTAGGAGACCATAGCAGCGAAGGTACGATTTTCTTCAGAAAATATCTCTGCCAACTCATAGTCTTCTGACACCGACGCAATCTGACGGCTTTTTCCAGAGCAAACGGATCCTCTGGATTAAGTTCCGGTTCTTGAAATCAGCTTCCATCGGATTCAGATCCGTTCTGGATGAACACAGTGTGTCGACACTTTCCTGGCAGCGTGTTGAGACATTCCTTTGAATATCTTGGAGAATCGTTATGGTTGATCATGGATGTGTCGACACTTTTCTATCAGTGTGTCGAGACATCCCTTTAAAAAGCCTTGTAGATAGCTTCTACCGGTTTCAAGCATGTTCTGGTTGAACGATGATGTGTCGACACTTCACCTCCAGTGTGTCGAGACATCCCTTTGAAATCTTGAAGTACCATGGCTAATGAGTCGAGACAACACCAAACGGTGTCGAGACATGTGAGCCATGTGCAGGGTTGTTGTAAGAAGGTGTCGAGACATGAGCGCCTTGTGCAGAGATTATCACACAAAGTGTCGACACTTTTCACTCAGTCTGTCGAGACATCGGTGAATCCAAATACTTTGTCAGAACGCTTCAGCTTGAATTCTTCTAGATGTATCGAGACATGAGTTGGATGTGTCGACACATTTTGGTATGCCGGAGCTCAAATGTTGGAATTTCAACATAATCTCTTCTGGATGTGTCGAGACAAGATGGGGATGTGTCGAGATGTCACTTAATGAGATTCTTCTGCACTTGTTTAATCAATTTATCAAACCAAATTAAGTTAGATATTTCTCAAACATCTACTAATGATTTATTATCATCAAAACCAAGGGACACAACACAATAAGCTTTACCAACTACTCTTAGCATCCATACCAGGATCCAAATAGCACTTCCTTAACATGCACCAATCTCGAATCAGAATCGAGAATGATAACCTTGATCGGAGCCTGTCAAACAATGTTCCCATCCAGGGCAATGTATCCACACTCTACCTCATGACTATTCCAACTGGCCACGATCTGCATAAAGTTTATTTGCCAACTTGCTCCATTGCAGCTACACTGAGCGCCTCACGGAGAAGACTAGCATGAACATAGTCCTTATTCAACAGCTCTCCAACTCTCTCGGTGCCATACAGCATGATACCTCGGACGATGGCATGACAACTGATGCTACTTGCATGGCCAACACAATCTCTCACCGAGGGACCATTCTCTATAATTGACTATAAAACTCCCAAACTTCATTCACCACTAGAATATTCTTTGATCTCTGCTACCGTTCTAATCCAAGAGCCCGTGGGTCATGGGCCCCCCGTGCTTTCGCTACACAACTTTGCACAACCTACACCACCAAAGCGAGAAAGTTCTGGTATTTACCCTAAAATGAACGCCAACTCCATCGGTTGAATCCATAAAAATAGGGTGAGGGACTTGAGTCTAGGGCACAGACCCTCTCTCTTGGTCTGGCCATTCACCTATAACACCAACGCTACAATACGAAACACATAGTCTGGCTAGTGATCCTAGTCGCTCTCTACCACACTATTGCACTCTTCACGATAGGAATAAGCATAAAACTCCTATATGCAACTCTACTGCGAACACATAGGACACTATGATAGACTCCTCAATACGCTCAAGGAAATTCACAGACGTAAATACACTCTTATATTAGAACTGCCCTGTTATAGACTCCCGGGTTCTCAAAGAATCCACCTCCAGAGTCGACGTTGTCAGATACATTGCATCCAAATATGTCACACGAGCTATGATTACGTCTGCCGAAGCTCTACCCTCAAGCCCCAAATAAACTACAGGGTCCTCAATGTCTCATCCACCATCACGTGCAGGGCATAATGACCCAACTCCATGAATCAGGCCCGATACTGAACCACTGACATCTCATCCTGAGTCAGATTCATGAACTGGAACATCTTCCCTGTCTGCGGATACATAGGGCTGAAAGCTCGGTCAAACACCTATATGAAATCCTACCATGAGATCTGCCGAAGCGGTCGAGACTAGAAGGTTGTCTCCCACTCCGTAGACCACCATGAAAGACCTAAACCCTACAACTGATAGCTCACCAGCAACTCTCATCATCAGCACACTCCATTGATCGGAAGACCTACTCCATAGTGTCGATCCATGGCCTTGCTGCATCAGGATCCAACTAGCCCATAAACTGGGGTGGCTGAAACTCTAGGAACTCCCTCAAAACACCCTAATGGCCACCTTGCGATGAAGTACCCTCACCAGCCTCTTGGCCCTAGCACTGCTGACTCTAATGCTACACAAAGAACTGATACATGCCAATGAAGAACTATGCCTGACTCAGCTCACTTGGGGCCGCAACCACCGTAGAAGATAACTCTCTAGTCGACTCCTCCTGAGCCCCAGCCGACAATTCCTGCAATGAACAAATATGCCTTCTCGGCGCCATCTCCCCTCTTCTAGCACATGCACAAAAAATGATGTGATAAATAAAACAAAACACCCTAAGCTAGCTGTCGACTGTACTAGACACTTTGGACTATTAAACACTGCAATTACTTCAAATTCATATGCACATTCACAACCTCGCTATGATACCAACTATAACGACCCAAGATCAGAGTACCAAAAAGTAATCGACGCTACCCGAATCCTTACTTGTCACCCATGAGCCATGGAGCTTGGAAGGTTAGATTAACGTTGTGAGAGTGCATGGAAATTTAAAATAAATGTGAGCGCCAACTATAGAATTAATTAACTAATGATAGGGATAGAATTAACAATTTATAATAAATAATTACATTATAGAGTTTAGTCCACATACAGTCAACAACAAAAGGAAACGTACTCAGCCACGGGTAGTACCCCGACTCTGGCAAGCTGGCGCTACGAACTGCTGTTGGCATCGCCCAAAACCTTATAAGCATGCCGAAGGACGCCAAACCTAAAAAAAAGGGGTGAGCCTTGTTGGGTAACTTGGTTGGTACGCTACTAGGATCTAGAGGGGGGGTGAATAGATCCTTTCAAAACTAATACCCGATTTAAAAATTAGTTCAGTCAATTAGCAAATAGTAGATTGGTGGAACACTTATGTTCCCAGATAAGACATGCAGAAGTAAGACAATTTGATTCTTCATAAAGGACGATCACAGCAAATCATGCACAAGATGGCTCAGCCAAGCAAGATGTGTGATCACGGTGCTGAAGTCACCTAAGCTCAAAGACAGTCCTTTAACCAAACAGCACGCAAGGCTTGAGTGTGTATAAGCACCGAGCGAGCTAGAGTGTGTATTTACTGTTCACAAGCAAAGCACAAACTATGCAGAAATGAAACATGCAAATACCTGCGAATGGGGATGGAGGATAAGGAGCAATCGCACGAAACACAACCCACTACACAGGAATTTTTAAGGTGGTTCGGTCTGCAAACCCACAGACCTACATCCACCCCTCACCAAACCTGGTGAGGCTTCACTACACAAGGATGAATCCTCACGAGGACGAAGTCATCAACACACACGGGGATGAATCACCCCCCACACACGTTGCAACACGCAGCAATGGGGATGAACCCCATACACACGAGGACGGATCCACACGAGGACAAAGTCACCACACTGCAAAACTGCAGCACACGGGGACAAGCCCCACACACGCGAGGTTAAATCCTCACGACGACAAAGTCCTCACACTGCAAAACTGTAGCATACGAGAACAAGCCCCACACACACACACATACAAAAACAAAGAAAAACAAACACACTGCAAGTGCAGCAAAACATGGGGACAACTCCCCAGGACACACACGGCTGAACACAGCCAAAGGCACTTCCGAACTCTCAAGCACAGCACCGGACACCCACTGTTAAACAGATGTGAGTTGCAAATGAAAAAAAATAAGACACAAAGCAAAAAGATTGCAACTGTGGCTTCAGATCAAGGTCTTGAAGCACTATCAGGCTTAGGACGGCTGCAAGGAGGGCTACACTCCTTTCTTCTTCTTCTCCTTTAACAACACTGGTTTAGGTCGAAGTAGGACTAGGCTGCTCACTCTTCTTCTCTTCTCTCCTTTTCTTCCTCTCAGATTTTCTGCTAAGGCACATGCTCTCTTCTTCTAAGACAGTAGCAACACAGGAACCAACAGTGAAGCAGTAGCAGCAGCTCTCTTCATGCAGAGAGCTTCTTATATATAGAAGAGATGGTGGAGAGTTTTCCCTCCAGGATCCTGGGATCTAATTGGTCAGAGAAAAATAGACTTCTTTCAAATGAGCTTCTTCCCTAGTGACCTTTGATTGGTCCAACATAGCTGTAAGTGCAGGACAAAAAGACTCTTTCCAGACTTCATTTTCATTGGTCCAGCGGAGGCAAAACAATTTTCTATCCAAGGTCTGTATTTGTTTGGTTGAAGCAGAAATGATTCTTCTTGGGTAAGGAGCTCTTTCAAATCTTCCTTCTGAATGGCCCAGGATAGAAAAGGATAGACCTTTGTCCTAGGTGCCTTTCTTGGACTGGAACCTGATTGGATGTGACCAAAAAGACAGAGTGCCATAAGACTGACCTTTCCAAAATGTGATGCCTAAAAATCTGCCTCCAAAAAGGTGTACTGACATCCTTATAATGGAAAGGTTGGATCTCTGTCCTAGCATTTTTTTCAGACCTCAAAAAGTGTGTTTTTGGAGGTTTACGTCGGTATTTTTTATCCTTTGGATAATCTCAGAAAGTGTTGCAGGTTTGACGGATTTATGCTTGAAGGCTTCTGGTGCGTCGACGCAGTGATGGGGTGGAGTCGACTTAGCTTAATAGATTCTTGAAATGTTGGTGAGCTGGCCTTCATGGAGTCGCCGCAGCATGCATGGTGCGTCGACGCATCCTTTTATAGATGTGTTTACAACGCTTTCTGGGAGGCCCTGGCGTTGACGCCCTGAGACTTTGCGGTCAACACAGCCTTGTGAAATTCACCAGTCAGACTGTTGTTGGAGCTGGTGAGGTCGACGCAACTCACTAGGTGAGGTCGACGTAGCATTGTGCAAATTGAATTTTCTTTCTTTTGTCAAAGCATTTCTTGGTTTCTGTGCTTCCAAAGAACCTTTGCACTTGGGAGATTGATCTAAAAAGCTTGATCTGCCAATATCACCTTCTCAAAGTGACTTGCTTGCTTTCTCTTAATCTTTGCTACCATTGATTCATTTAAACCTTCTACCTTCTATAACATTTGACTTACTTAGCTGCAGAAGTCTGTTGACTTTCTTGGATCTTAACTTATCTTTAATCTGAACTAAGGGCATGTTGACATCATCAAACACATTAAACCCATCAATGAGTCATAATCAGACATCATCAAAACCTAGGATACAATGATTCTCCCCCTTTTTTGTGATGGCAATTATGAGTCATTGATGTCATAAAAATCAACATTCAATGCATGATATGATTCAACATGATAAGCATTATTCCACATTCTCTCCCCTTTTATGCATTCTCTTCCCTTTATCAACACTCTCCCCATTTTGCACTCTCCCCCCTTTATTGTCAAAGTTAATGGCTCCACCATTCTTAATGACTCCACAAGTCTCTCCAATTATCAATGACACCACAATTCTCTCCCCCTTTGCCATCAGCAACGAGGGCTTAGACTTAAGCCACTTTCAGAGTCAAAACAAGAGTATATGGAAGAGCATGATACATTTTAGCTCATCAAGCAATAAAAATTCATTTCAACTTATCAAGCAGTAAATTAAACTATCATGAGGAAGAACAATGCATGAAGGCAAGCATCAAATCAGATGTAAATACAGGGAGATCAAACACTGCCATTAAGTAGATGAAGCCAGTTGATACCAATTGATGCAATTGTTGATACCAATTGTTGAAATAAGAAGGCTGATACCAGTAGAGGATTTCAAAATCAGATAGAAAATACTGATACCACTTGTCAACTGATACCAATTGTTAAGATTGCATATTCTTTTCAGATATCAAATGGCAATAAGCAAGCAAACCTGAAGAGAGAGGATTTTCATATATCAACAATGAATTGTCCTGATAGCAAATGGTTGAGAGGAATTTTAGTCTGAAGCACTTCTCATATATACAGAGTTATTGATTTTCCAGAATCTTTAGTTATAGAACTCCAATAATAAATCTCTTATCTTTAGTTTGGTTTAAATATGATGAATTTTGAGTTCATCAATTATGAGTGGTTGAAAATTTCTGCATTCAAAATTAATAGAAATGAACTGATACTACATATAAAGATCAGGTTAACCTCTTTTCATCCTACTCATTCAATTCTATTAGCCCCTTTGAGAGTAACTACAATTAGTATTGAAGTTAAACACTTTGAAGTTTCTGATTTTATCCATGGGGTGCTACCATTTTCAGATTTTTCTCTTGAAGCCAATTATTTTTCTCTTGATACCAATTGTTATGGTTTTTCATTTTTCAAGAGCATTCCGATGTGGCATGCACCTTTTGATGTGAGGATGCACGTTGATCAGATGCCAGCACCCCCAGTGACTCAGTGTAGCTTACCATTCTGCTTCAATTAGAACAGAGGTAGCAAGGCACTTCATGACTTTGTCCACTCCACTCCATTGGTGAAGGGACTCGGTTTCTCAGTGAGTCTTTGCCATTACTCTGCCTTAGGGCATTGAATCTTCAGTACACATATTTTTACGTGAGGATACAAATTTATCAGACAATAGTATCCCCAGTTACTCAGTGTGACTAAATTCATTGCTTTCATTAAGTGTGGCCCTTTTTGGAATTTTTCAGATTGGATTGATGTTTAAAAATAATACTGAAATGAAGTTCCTCAAACCAAGATGCCTTTGTACTTAAAATAAACTTTCAGATTTAAGAAGGCATAACATGTCAGAACATGAAAGATTGGTTTAGGTCCATTGAGTCTGAATACAGCCACTTTTAAGACCATTCAACTTTAAAGCTCAAGAAATCATTAAATTTAAACCAACAGTTTTCATATCTTGGGCAATCATAGAACTCCATAAAGGAAGATTCTTCTTTTAGAATTTACTCTGATAAATGAACTCAGCAATAGATAGACATTCTTCCAAGAGTTCAAGGCGTTCAAGGAATTTGGAGTAGGCAGCGAGATATCTGAGCAAACTGATGATGTTCCAAGTAAGTTCAAGCGAGAGAAGACATAAGGCAGATTGGCAGATCAATAGGTTTTAGCAGGAATGCTCCCCCTTAATGAGTGACTTGCAGGATGGTTGTTAGGTGGAGCAAGGGAAGTGATGCTCATGAGCCATAAGTAAGCACAGTTCAGTCTGAAGATGAGAATTGAAGGAATATAAATAGCAGGATCAGATGAGCTGGTGCGTCGACGCAGGCACCGTATGGTGTCGGTGCACAAGGCTCAGATAGAAAGTAGGTTTCAAGAGGAATCAACTACTGGGTCGACGCTGCAAGTTCTGTGGGTCGACGCAGTCTGGCAGACAGCAACACAAGAGACCCTTACAAGCATGATTCGACTCATTGCAGAGAGTAAGTCGACCTAATCAAGCCGCCAGGAAGGTTTTCACAAGAATTTGAAGTTCAGATGGCATAGGGTCTTGCCAGATTCCAAAGGCATTCAGCAAACACACTTTTTTTAAAATTAATACATGAATCATGACACATTTTATTTTTACAAACATGACAGCTGAAATAATGAACATCAAGGGAACAGACTTAAACATGTTTGCATGTTTGTTTAACACTAAAACTTCTCCTCTAAAGGTCCATTGTTCAAGAAGCACACACAAGAGTTATACAAGTGCAAATGTGAGCAGTTTATTAAAACAAAGCAATCTCCTTCTGAGAATATGCAATCAATTCATATGTCAACAAAGTATGCAAGGATGCAGTTCAAGAATGCCTTCACGAGAATCAACAAGAGGGTATGCAGCCTATGACTTAGTGAACATTTGACCCATAATACTCGACAGAGAACTTGATCCAAAGATCCTCTCACACATAATGATAGTTTCCAGATGGACATAATCCAACCTTCCACAAATCACCATTCTATATACCAAGGGGTCATGACATGATGATGCATTGAAAATGCAGTACATGCTAACATGAAGAGTAGAATTTTCAAATTCTCTTAGCATGATATGCATGAAGAAGCATAAGAGACCACAAAATGATGCTCAATGTTCACAACACATGCAGACTCAAGATATTTGCAATGCATTCTAAACTGGAAAGCAGATTTCTTAAACTCCCCCTCAATGCAGTCAATAGTGCAAGTGTTCACAAGATCAAATGATTGAAATTTAAGGCGGCCATGACAGACATCATCAAGTGATTGTTAGTGATGATGACCCAAAAACTCATATGGCTACTAAGAGAAACAAAATCAAGCTGAGCCATAGATCTTACAAAACATTAGCTATAAGTTCATCATCGCATCCATTTCATTAGTATAACAGATTTTTCATGAATTGAACAATTGAAGTATCTGCCTTTTGGTACGAGGTGTAGAACGTAGATCCGAAGATCACCTCACGCAAGGTGCTATCTTTCTAATAGGCTCATCCCATCACTCCAATATGCACCTTTTAATATACCAGAAGGCTAGACAAATTCAAAGTGAAGTTAACTTATGCAGACATCATTCAAGCGGCCCATACCAGTTTTTCAAATTCAGTTGCATGGGGGTTTTTCAGAGATTCAGGAAGGAGAACTCAGACTTGTGTAGAATTTATTATAAGAAAGAAGGAGCTTAACTGCAACAACTAATAAAAGAACCTAACATGCAGAATTAACATGAACTGAATTTTTTTATTTACAAACTTGTGCCTTGAGCTTTAGTTTCCTGATAATCCTTTATTCAGCTCCAAGGCACTCCTACATCCAAGATTCTCATTTGAAATTTTTAGGTACCCATGTTTTCTTGGGTCTTTGATGGTTAGCTCCATATTTAGCATGCAAATCTCTCTTCCTTTCTGCATTCAATTCATCACTTCTCATCCATGGACAATCATCAAACACATGTCCATATTCAACACAATAAAAATAGCACACAAATGATTTGACATTCTTCCTATGTGCATATGCATCAAATTTTTGTGGGTGAACAGGGAATTTAGTAATATTGGCATGAGAATGAGTCCTTCCTTTTAGATGCCAGCAGTCTTTGACCGTGTGGTCAATTTTTCCACAACGAAAGCAACATGGAGGAGGATTTCTTCTATTGGCCTTAGGGTGCGTCGACCTTCCCTGGGGAGTGCGTCGACGCATTGGGTTGGGCCATTCCTGGGCCTTTGAATAGGACTGTGCTGAGCACGCTTCCTCCCAGTGTCGACCTGTCCCTTGCGCTTGCCTTTTCCACTGTTCATTCTATTCTTGCATGCTCTGAATTCATCATTTTTCAAGATAAAATAATCATGCACAATATGACCAAGCTTTCCACAATAAAAACATGAAACTTTCTTTTTCTGGAAAACATGGTGCTTAGCATTGGGTTTTCTAGCATGCATGTCAGAATAGGTAAAATCATTTTTCTATTTTTGCTGAGAGGCTTTCTTTTTCTTATTTCTGTTCTATTTTTGGTTTTTCTGGGCTACACATGATTTTGGGAATGTTTAAGAAGAGGAGGCAACGCCCGAGCTGAAGATAACAGATGTATACAATTTGTCCTCAAAAGCTTTTTTATTTACAGGACAATATCCCAAACCTTCTCTTTGTAAATTAACTTTGGTTCCTAAGAGGTCTGTCCAAATTTTCCTTGCCCTGAACAAACCATGATAGAGAATCTTTTAAATCTTCGATTTCCTTTTGCAAGGTGGAAATGTGTAACTCAGATTCAGTGACCTCTTCCTCACACTCAGCAAGCTGTTGGTTTAGCATTGCATTCACAGTCTTATAGTTCTGAATTTCCTGTTCCAAGACATGCAGATTTTTAGAGCTATCATTCACGACATGCTTACCTTTTTCAAAAGTACCCAGCTTTTCAGTTAAGACATGTATTTGTTCTTTTAGCCATTTATTTTTCTCAATGATCTTCTCATTTTCAATCAGACCATCTGACATTGACTGCAATTTCAGATTTAGCTTAGAGATTTCATTTTGAAGGGTTCCATTTTCATCCCTCAGAAAAAATATTTGTTCTTTATGCAAGTCCACGTCATTCATTAGAGAATCAGAATGAAAGTTTTTCTTGAGTTCCTTTCTTAGTTTTTTTGTTTTTAGATTTCATTATCTTATATTGCTTAACTAACTCATCATAAGCATCCATAAGCTCTTCAAAGGTAAAATCTTCTGAGTCAGAGCTTACCTGAGATGAAGACGGATCACTCGGCTGATCTGGACTGTCGGCCATTACGCATTCATGCCTTTTTCCTTCTTCATTGATCTTGGCCAGTCCATTTAGAATCTCCTTGGCAGTGCTGTAGTTGGAAACAGATGGGAACTTGGTAACATCTACTGTAGCTCTAAACAAATTGAGCGTAGCAAGATTATCAATATGATTGGTCTTGTGTTCAGCAGATCATTTAGATATATCTGATGGCAACTCATGAGGACCATGATATATGAGATTCCATAATCTTGGATCAAGTTTGTTAACAAAAGCACATATCTTTCCTAGCCACATGGTAAAATCAGAACCATCAAATACTGGCGGGGAAATCATTGAATCTTGTTGAACGGGGAAACCCATTAGAGCAAACGCACCGGGATCTTCCTCTGTAGATTGTTGGATCTGGGTGTGATAGAGCTTAGCTCTGATACCAATTGTTGGGTCCCTTGGTTGGTGCGCTACTAGGATCTAGAGGGGGGGTGAATAGATCCTTTCAAAACCAATACCCAATTTAAAAATTAGTTCAGTTAATTAGCAAACAGTGGATCGGTGGAACACTTATGTTCCCAGATAAGGCATGCAGAACTAAGACAATGTGATTCTACATAAAGGACGATCACAGCAAATCATGCACAAGATGGCTCAGCCAAGCAGGATGTGTGATCACGGTGTTGAAGTCACCTAAGCTCAAGGACAGTCCTTTAACCAAATAGCACGCAAGGCTTGAATGTGTACAAGCACCGAGCCAGCTAGAGTGTGTATTTATTGTTCACAAGCAAAGCACAAACTGTGCAGATCTGAAACATGCAAATACCTGCGAATGGGGATGGAGGATAAGGAGTAATCACTGATGCCTTACACATCACCCAAGCCTCGCGCGCGCTACCCATGCCCTATCTGAGAGTGGGGCAAAGAGACACACACACACACCTCTCGAGGGGATAGGCTAGGGTTCGTGCCTCTACAACCCACAACATGACGGTGTCCTATAACCTAACATGGGGTATGCCCCTCTGTACCAAATAGCAACATACATTTGCCCTAACCTAGGTACGAGCACTCCAAGTGATCTCACCTATGTAATGAGCATCGTATACATTAGGCGATCTCGCGAGGTCCTACTATGATATGCCCTCAAGGCGGTGCTACAATAAAACACTAAGCCCTGCCATCTCACGAAAACCACCGGAGTGCTAACTCATGCACCCGAACCATGATAGAACATGGTCCTAGGCCGAGACACGAAGCCAAACACACATAATTCAACAAGTACTGACGTAAACAATGCACGCATGGACAACCCTCTTCGAAAAATCAAGAAAACTCGACGTTTCTGGAAACTGCATTCTGGGCGGCCACCCTCATGGCCGCCTACACAAGGGACCTGGGCGGCCACCCATCTGGCCGCCCAGTAACTTGGGCGGCCAGATCAGTGGCCACAAACATAGACACCAAGACCTATCTTGGGCGGCCAGGGACATGGGGTAATGATTCAAGATCTGGATAATGGGAAGAGCCTGATACCATTCGAATCCTGACCCACCACCCATGAGCTGAGAGGCTCGAAAGGGTTGTTTCAGAGTTGTGGAGGTACATTAGAATTCAAAATAATGTAGGAAATAACTATATGCTTAACAATTTAAATAACATGAAATACATTTACATTTTTAAGTAATAAATTATCAACAAAATTCAGACCACAAAGTACAATCTACATGGAAGAAAGCATACTCAATAGCTGGGCACGCCCCCAACTATGCCAGGCTGGCAACCATGAACCGTTGCACTACTCCTACGCACCTCGAGAAGGAGCCGCTACACTTGAAAAGAATGGGTGAGCCTCATCTCATTGGCTCAGTAGGGATCCTATGGATCCCTACCAAGAAACAATGGTGGTGAATAGTATCAAAGACAATGACAAATAACAACAACAATAATAATAGTAGCGGAAGAAACTAGACTCTATGCTACTTCTACAAGTACGGGGAAAACCTCAATCACCCTGTCAGAATTCCTGAACCAATGGTAAACAACGGCTACGCTACCAAGGAAAACATAGGACACCTCTATCGGGGAAGCTTCATTCTCACTCATGGAAGCCACTACTCAAAATCACTATCGGAAAGCCCACGACACCTCTATCAAGATCCACAGCTAACCTAGCCAGAAAAACACATAATATCACGAGCGTAGAGAAATCAGCATTCCTCGTCAAGACACGCCCAGGACCACTTAGTTTGAAAGCATCACCTCCATCCTCGGGTGGACAACAACCTCAAAGTCAGGAAACCTTAGTCACATCTAAAAAGAAGCCACATACTCGTAGTCGTGGGCTCTACCTCAACTACCGGGAGGGCTGGGACCTCACCATTGCTAAGCTCAACCTCGACTGACAGGAGGATCATGACTCGTAGAAACCATGTCTAATTGTCAAAAAAACTAAAGCTGGAGTGACAGGAGACTGCCCACTAGAGGCAAGGCAAGTTGCGTCCACTAACGTCTTAGGCCACGCCTCAAGTGTCACCCATCGCCTCAACGCAGTATCTGTGACACCATACATGGTAACACAAAACAAGGGTCTAGTTGGGCTTGTGCTCATCAGCACGTGTCCGAAGTACGGAACCACGAGTCCACACACAGACTAACTGCGCTACATTAGTCCCTCTAGCTAATTTTCTCCCAGCCTACACTCAAGCCGTCACAGTGGGAGGCACTACGAAAACCAGCCTAAAACTATCTTGTCGGGACTGCTCTCCACCTCTCCGCAGTGGGTCGGCACCTGCGTGCCCAGGCAAGCATCGTTTAGTGGGGGGTCACTCTCACAAGTGCCCACGATTGAGTCAAAACCATGAATCACAAGTGGAGAGAACTCATAAGGTGGCCTGCTATCATCGGGGTTCTTCCCACTCTAGGGAAGGTCAATGAACCGCCAGCATCCCTGGCTGGAAAAAAAATCATACGGTCATTAGCCATACACAAGGCCCACGTAGATACCACCTTCTAAGGGAAACAACAATATGCGGGGATAGCCCTCCACACATACTCGAGTACATGGTGACTCAGACTAGCATCACAAAGAAGTTAGGAACACATGAGGTCACTGTGGGAACACCTTTTTTATTATTTTATTTATCTTTGTTTGTTTATTTTATTTTGGTTTATTTAGTGCGTAGGCGTGCCAGTCACAATGTGACAGTTTATTCAGATCCCGAAGACCGAGACTGCCTGGAGTCGCTGAGGTATGCACGCCATCTGACTTACCAGATGATAGTGGATGTTGAGTCGGGACTGAAACTTGTCATGTCATAAAGGTCACGACGTTAATCACATCTCCCCAAAGAGGAGAAAACCCTTGATTAATCGCCAGGAGAGAGGGCCATATAACCTAAAATTTATATTAATACATGCACAAAAATGAATAGACGTCCCCAATGGGACCTTATTGATTCGGCAAGGCAGAAACCCTATGCCGCTCATGACCATTTCATTATGATTACTACCATTATTATTTTATTTTTTTAATATTTTTAACTTTTTATAATCATTTTTTATTCTTGGTTGTTGTGATTTTATTACATTTTACTATTTAGATTTTATCATGATTTTTTATTGTTTTAATTTATTTTTTTGTTCTGATTTAGTTGCATTATTCATATGCATATTTTTATTTGTCTTGATTTTATTGTATTATTCATTTTGATTTTATTTGCTTTGGTCTTATTATGTTATCCTTTTTATTGTTTTGACTTTCTTACATATTTTGCTTTGATGTTATTAATATTATTATTTGTTATGTTATTATTATTATCTTTATTGTTTTGATTTTCTTACATGTGATTTTTTTGTTTTGATATATTTATCTAATTCTCTTATTATTATTTATTTATTTTTATATTATTTTTATTTATTATTTTTTGTCATGATTCGAGCGATGAAAAATCAAAATTTCAGCAGCATCTCCCCCTGTCCCAGAGTATGTCGGGGGGATGTAGCGGGTGCTTGTCTACAAAAGTCTGAGACGGTTCACCAATCGTCTAGGTGTGCATGATGCGGTAGCACTCGGGCCCATATTGGAAGGAGTACCCCCGAGGGCCAGCCTACTAGGAGGTTTAGATCATTTGAGGAGCTTCTTGATCATGTCTGCGCGAATCTTTCGACTCACCGTTGAAACCGTTGCATACACATGTGGTTCCAAAGGCGAACCGACGTAGCCTCGGGCCATCGAGTGTGAGACTAAAAGCATCGTAGAAAGCTCATTCAGACATGGATCCGAGACTAATTTACACTAACAATGCAACAATGCCAAGGGTAATCCTCTTGGACATATGTTTGCCTATGATCTATCATGAGTTAATACGAGGGAAAGGGGAGGAATCCTAGCAATAGTAGGCCCGACCTGAGGAGTTATCGGCCCCAAAGTGAGATCAGGTCATGGCCATGGCTGGGCAAACCCCGAGGGCCAAACCATGCTCTCAATAGGCCTTATTTCTATTCCCCTCACCCGTGGTCTAGGAGCACCGGGCCAGATATTATTATGATTTTATTATTTTATTTCAATTTTTTGTTTCCGTTTGATTATATATCTTTTAGTTTTTATCATATTCTATCTTTTTATTAGATTTTATTTTTTTTTTGTTTTGATTTGTCCCGAGGTTAAGATAGCCTATTTATCTTGAACGTGGTCGGCACCCCGACCGTGTTGCTCAGGTCGCAATCAAGCCCTCGACCACGTTCATCAGCTTATGCGACAATGTGTGGTGACGCCTCTATGCCATCGCATCAGCTCCCGCTGACGCATCTCTAAAGTCGCAGTTGGGACCCTGACCGTGTTCTGTAATTTTTTTTGTTTTGTTGTTTTCTATTAAGTTTATTCTTTGGCCGTCTAGACCCTATCGCGTCATGTCGCGATGTCGCTTCTATGAAGACGCATCACCTCTTCTTGAGGCGTATGAATATATGTATTTATTATCTTGAGAAGAAGAGAGCCTGTGAGGAGAGAGTAGAAGAGGGGACTTGTTGTGTGTGTGTTGAAGGTGAGGGGAGAGGGAGAATGAAAAAGGGGGTGCTTCTTTATCTCCTCCATGTTCTTCCGCTTTTTGTCCCAGTCGCCCCTTGTTTGTTTTCTCCTTAAGTGTGTTTCTTGCTTTCTTGCCCCACGACGGGGAATGTAACCGCTATCCATGTTCCAAGTGAATAGAAAAGCTTGTTTCGTTCCTCTTATGTATACCCATATGTTATCGTAGGTGTTGTTCAATTTTCCCCCCCATTTTCTTCTTTTTGCTCGGAGCCCATCTTCGAGGAATGACCAAGAACTCGCTCAACATGATGGGTGGGGTCCTGAAGCCCATGTTCCAAAGCATGTTCCACTTGAGGTTCCTTATGCTTTGAAGTCCTACAAATCATCTTCTGGGCCTTGCGTCGTTTCCTCTCTCCATTTGTAAATCCACGGGGGCGTACCAAGGCTTGGTTCCCCTTGAAGTGCCGGAGAGGTCGTACGTACGGTGGGCCCTCTAGGTTTCTGCTGGAGAGCTCTCAGACCTATAGTGTAAATCAGCTCTTTCCCCTTTTATGATCCGGGTTTAGCTTCATTTCCTCCCTCTTCAACCCGCTTTATACTCTGTCTGTATTCCCCAGTCATTCTCTTCCGGCTGGTAAGACCTGTACCCCTTGTCTAACCCTAACCATTGGTCCCGCTCCCAAATCATGAGGGCTCATAGTGCCTTAATCGCCGATTTGAGTCCCCAACCTTCCTTATCCGGGGCAACCCAAGGTTCCCCCCCTTCATCCGGTGGCCCTGGCCATCCAGGCCATCCGGTGCCCTGTCACCACCACTGATCCGGTGCCCTGTCACCACCCTTGATCCGGTGGCCTTTGCCACCACCCTTGATCCGGTGCCTTGCCACCACCCTTGATCCGGTGCCTTCGCCTCCCTCCTTGATCGGGTAGCTGTTCCACAGCTCCTGATCCTGTGGCTATCCCACCGCCCTTGATCCATTGGCTGTGCCACTATCCTTGATCCAGTGGCTTCGCCACCTTCCCTTCTTGATCCTGTGGCTTCGCCACCCCCTGTCATCTGGCGGCACCTCGGCCTCTCTATCCGGTGGCTTCCTGCTCCCTGACCCGGTGGCTTTTCCCCTTGGCCCTCATCCGGTGGAATTCTTTTCCGCTTTACGTCTTAACCGATGATGTCATGTCTTATCCGGTGTTTTCCATTCATTGGTTCGTGGGTTCTCTCCCAGCTTTCTTAAGAGGGTAGCCGCTTCCATGCGCACCTCATACTATTCAGGCGCCATCTCAGAATTGTCTGTGGATGTGTACCCGCTTTACCCCCCCCCAGCACTTGGGTCCGGGGGAGATGCTGTCGAATTTTCATCAGAATAATATATCTTAAAAATATAAAAGGAAGAAACAAACAAATGAAATAAGTAACGATAAGAAGCTCCTGCTAAAATAAGAAACTACAGATGTTGAGTCTCTCCAGATGATTTTGATGATAACAAAATCTCGGTATTACAACCTAAGTAATAACTTGCTTAAACTACTTTCAAAGCCTTCCTTAATCATGCAAATGCCTAAATCTACCATGTTTCAAGAAATGCCCTGGATAAGTTCAAGCAATTCATAGTGATTGGAATAGGATATGGTCATACGATAATTTGCTCACGGATTATGATTCATTGGCTAACTCCATTGAAATTACAGGTTTTCTAGGTAGCGGTCGACCGCCGGTCAGGGGCCGATCGACCGGTTTTCCCAGCGTTGAAAGCCTCATTCCTATAAAATTCCGGTCGACCGCCCCCTCCTGCCGGTCGACCGCCAGCTTCGAGGCAGCAATTGTTGACTTGTGTTCTTCAACGTGGGAAGCCCCTTTCATTGGGTTTGTTTAATCCCAAAGTCACCAGGCATGCCATGATTTGTGGATCTAGTTCCTGGCTTGTCCCTTGACCATTCAAGATCTATAAAAACATCACTTTGGGGTCAAAAACCCTAATCACTCAAGGTGGCTATCAAGGGGAGAAAGAGGAGTGCTACTGTAGCTCCGTGAATAGTGCTGCGTCCAAGAGTTCTTCATCCAAGAGCAAGGTTTTGAAGATCATCTGCAGGCCATTCAAGTGAAGATCTAGCTGAGGAGAAAGCTTCAACCAAGATCATCTTCATCCACTAAGGGAGAGCTTAAATCTGAGTTTTTCATTTTGTCTCTCCCTTGTTTTTCATCAAGCTTCAATTGTGTGATCTTGAACAGTTAACACTTGTGTGTGTGTGGATCTACACAGATCCGTGTGTGTGTGTGTGTGTGTGTGTGTGTGTGTGTGTGTGTGTGTGTGTGTGTGTGTGTGTGTGTGTGTGTGTGTGTGTGTGTGTGTGTGTGTGTGTGTGTGTGTGTGTGTGTGTGTGTTTCTTCTAGTCTTCACATACCTTTGTGATTTGGTGTTTGTGCACCATCGTGGGAGTTTCGAACTCCTCACGTGTGTGTGTGTGTGTGTTTTGATCTTGTAATCCTGTACAAGATAGTGTGGGAATCCTCACAGATCATGAGGGGTGGACGTAGGTTGTCGTTATTGCATCCGAACCACCTAAAAATCACTGTCCATTGTGTGGTTTGTTCCTTTTCTTCTATCCCCATTCTGTGCAGCACACACGTAGATTAATTTGGTTGTATTGTTTGAGTTAGATCTAGCATAATTTATCATTCTCATATTAGATCTTGGGTATATTAAAAAGTGGGTTTAAATCAGCAAGGCAAACTTTGTCAGGAAGATAACATCTTGCATGAGTAGAATCTCCGGATTCCCACCTCTATCATCGTACCTAAGATCGGTTGAGTGCGATATATTCTATTAGATCTTAGTGTTTTCTTATAGTTTTGAAATTCATTACGGCTATTATTCACACTTGTTTGAATTGGGCAAGATTTTGTTAAAAGTTTGTAAACACCCAATTCACCTCCCTCTTGGGTGTCATTGATCGCGGGACTTCAAATGGTATCACATCTAAGGCTCTATTTCCTTCAGATCTAATGATCTAGAGTAAGATACATATCAATGGCAAACAAGGGTATGATGCTTGAGGGTCATTCCATCCATCGTCCTCCATACTTCGATAGCTCGAATTACTCCTATTAAAAAAATAGAATGCACGTCTTTCTGAGAGCCCAAGAGTATGAGATCTGGAGGGTTGTGGACAAGGGTCCGTATAAACTCTTGGATGATGAAGAAAATTGGACACCCGAGGAAATTAAGAAATGTACTGTAAATGTTAATGCTATGAATATTATGCAATGTGCTATACAACCTAATGAGTTCTCTCGTGTATCTATGTGCAGTTCAGTGAAGGAGATGTGGGATAAGTTGCGGCTCATATATGAGGGAACCTCAGAGGTCAAGGAGACCAAGGCCAATTTACTTGTCAGAGATTATGTGCTGTTCAAAATGAAGCCTGAAGATACCATTTCAGAAATGTGCGTAAGATTAACTGAGATCACAAATGGTCTCAAAAGCCTTGGGAAGGAGTACACAAACTTTGATCTTACAAGGAAGGTTCTGAGATCACTTCCATCAGCATGGCACACAAAAGCCACAGTAATTGAGGATTCGAAAAATCTGTCCACACTTTCCTTGGACGAGCTGATAGGGTCACTCATGACCTATGAGATAAACATGAAGAGAATAGCCGAGGAAGAAACGAAGAAAAAGAAAGTTGTGGGATTGAAAGCTCACCAATCTGATGATGAATTCCAAGAAGAAGAATCCAGCGAGGGAAGCAATGAAGAAGAAGACTTGGCCATGATAAGTTGCCAAGTAAAGAGATTTTTGAGAAAGAAGAGAAATTTCCCAAGGTAATTTCAGAAAGGGGAAAAGGAAGCCCGCTCAAACCAAGGGCGAGCCGAGTAAGCACAATAATGTCATCTGTTATGAATGCAAGAAGCCCGGGCACATGAGAGGAGAATGCCCGGATCTAAAGAGAAAATTCAAGAAGGACAAGCTCAAGAAATCCCAAGCAATGGTCGCCACATGGAGCGACGAAGAGGATGAACTATCTGACGAGGAGCTGCAAGAGCTAGTGGAGAGCTTGTGCCTCATGGCACATGAGGATGACACAGTTGAGGTAAATTCTGATCCTGATTTTATTTCTAATGAACAATGGGAGTCAGAATATGAAAAAGTGTATACTAAATACAGAAAAACCAGATCTGAAAATAAAACTCTCAAAAAGAAAATTGATGATTTATCACATGAGGATACTTCTGTTAAATTTGAGAAATTGGAACAAGAATGGTTTGAGTTAACCGAAGAAAAAGAGACATTGCTTCAAACGATTTCAGATCTTGAAAAAGCCAAAGAGGAGCTATCATGTGAAATGTCTGAAATTGAAAATAAAAATATGAGCTTGAATAAAGAGGTGACTGACTTGCAGTTCACTCTCTCTAGGTTTGTTAACGGAAAACAAAACCTAGACAACCTGCTGGGAGTTAAAGTTAACTTCCAAAAAGAAGGTTTGGGGTACATTCCCCAAAATAAGAAATCTTTTGAGAATAAGATTACAATATCTTATGTACATGGAAAAGAAAACAACTGTACTTCATGTTCTAACTCTAAGTCAAAACATGTCCAACCCAAACCACGACAATTCCAAAGAAAGTTTGCACATGTTAATTGCTTTCATTGTGGTAGATTTGGTCATGTTGTTGCTAATTGCTGGTTCAAACAAAATTCACCAAGAAATCATGCGATTTGGACCAAGAAGAAATATGTGCAGAATTGGACTAACTCCTATGGACCTAAATTTGTTTGGGTACCAAAAATAATTGCATGAGAATGTTGTCTTTTGTAGATATGCCTTGAAGCCAGGGGGAGCAAATGGTACCTGGACAGCGGTTGTTCAAGGCATATGACAGGGGACAAGAAAGTGTTCTCTACACTGCAAGACAAGGATGTAGGGTTAGTTGCTTTTGGAGGCAAAGACAAAGGTAAAATCATTGGATCGGCAATATAGGTAAGAATTCTAAAACTCTTATCGAAAATGTACTTTTGGTAAAGGGATTAAATCACAATCTCTTGAGTATAAGTCAGTTATGTGACAAAGGATTCAAGATTGTTTTTGATGAAACCCATTGCATTATCATGAATAAGAACACAAATGAGATCAAATTCAGTGGAAAAAGAAATAACAATGTCTATATTGTTGATATTGATGATGTCTCATGTGATGATGTGTGCTTGGAAGCAAATAATCATGAAAATACATAGTTATGGCACCGAAGATTAGGTCATGCTAGTTTTAGAGTAATCTTCAAGTTATCTAGACATGATTTAGTGAATGGTTTGCCAAAATTAATGTTTGAAAGTGATAAAATCTGTGAAGCTTGCAGAAAAGGCAAGCAAACGCGTATCTCTTTCAAAAATAAGGATCTTGTCTCTACCTCCCGACCTTTGGAATTGCTGCATCTTGATTTGTTTGGCCCAACTAGGACATCCAGCCTAGGAGGGAAATTCTATGCTTCGTGATTGTTGATGATTACTCCAGATTTACATGGGTATTATTTCTATCCAATAAAAATGATGCATTGATGGAGTTTCAAGTGTTTTGCAGGAAAATCTAAAATGATAGAGGTTATCTTATCACTACCATCCAGAGTGATCATGGTGGTGAGTTTGAGAATCATGACTTCAGTAATTTTTGTGAAGAGCAGGGATAGACGCATAATTTTTCATCACCAAGGATGCCTCAACATAATGAGTGGTGGAGAGGAAAAACAGAACCCTGATAGACATGGCACAGACATGTTAAGTGAGAACTCCCTACCCAAATAGTTCTGGGCCGAGGTGGTAAGTACAACATGCTACATCATCAACAGGGCAATGGTAAGGCCCATTCTGAAGAAAACACCTTATGAACTCTATAAGGGTAAGAAACCAAATATTTCCCATATTAAACCCTTTGGATGTCCTTGCTTCATTCTGAACAATGGTAAGTCTAACCTCGATAAGTTTGATGAGAAAAGTGACAAAGGGATTTTCCTAGGTTATGCACTTAATTCTAGAGCTTATCGATTGTTTAATAAGAGGACTTTGGTTGTTGAAGAAAGTCCTCATGTGATTTTTGATGAATCTGAGTTAAAATTAACCAACCAATCTATTCCAATTGTGGATGTAGATGAAGATCCCAAACGTTCAAATGATGCTAAGGCCAGAGATGAACCAACTGAAGGGATCCCCAGCAAGAGTAAAGAGGATGAAGATCCTTCAATTGAAACACTTCAAGAGCAACAAGTGCAACATCACGACTTGCCCAGCTCTTCTACGTTCTTAATGGATCATCCAGCTGAAAACATAATCGGTAATCCTCAAGATGAGGTAAGAACTAGGTCTTCACTAAGGCTAGTAGAAGAAGACGATTTGATAGCCTTAATTCACAAGAAGAGCCTAAGGATATTCATGAAGCTCTTCAAAATGAATCCTGGATTTAGGCTATGCATGAAGAGCTACACCAGTTCGAAAGGAACAAAGTGTGGACTCTCGTGCCGCGTCCTAAGAAGCATCCCACAATTAGAACCCGTAGGGTTTTTAGAAACAAGTTAAATGATATGGGATTAGTTGTTAGGAACAAGGCCCGGCTTGTTGCCAAAGGTTATAGCCAGAAGATGGGTATTGATTTTGATGAGTCCTTTGCACCGGTTGCTAGACTAGAAGCAGTCCGGATTTTATTGTCATATGCTTGCTCTTTAAACTTCAAAATATTTCATATGCTTGTTAAATCTGTATTTCTTAACGGTTACATCAAGGATGATGTTTTTGTAGAGTAACCTCCAGGTTTTGAAGATTCCAAGCGTCCAAAGCATGTGTACAAGTTGTAGAAGTCCTTATACGGGTTAAAGCAAATACCAAGGGCATGGTATGAAAGGTTCACTTCATTCCTCATGGAAAATGGATTCAAAAGAGGTAAGGTTGACCAAACACTCTTCACAAGGAAATCAGGTAAAGACATATTAGTAGTTCAAGTATATGTGGATGACATTATTTTTTGAGCTACTAACAATATCTTATGTGAAGAATTTGTAGAAATCATGCAAGGAGAATTTGAGATGAGCTTAATGGGTGAACTAAACTTCTTTCTTGGATTGCAGGTGAAGCAAATGCCCGAAGGCATTTTCATCAATCAAGCTAAGTACACACTAGAGCTCTTAAAGAAATTTGGGATGGCTAAAGCAAAACCCGTGTCAACTCCGATGGCCACAACCTCGAAGTTAGACAAAGATGAAAATTATAAAATAGTAGATCCTACATTGTTTTGAGGTATGATCGGATCACTACTGTATCTCACAGCATGCCACCCTGACATTCAATTCAGTGTATGTCTATGTGCTCTTTTCAGTCATGCCCTAAAGAATCTCATCTAATGGCTGTTAAACGTATTTTTGATATTTAATTGGCACCATAGACTTTGGCTTGTGGTTTCCCATCGGTAGTTCATTTGATTTGATTGCATACACTGATGCGGATTATGCCGGATGTATTGTAGATTGCAAAAGTATTAGCGAGTACTGTCAGTTTCTTGGTGTGTGTCTAGTCTCATGGGCCTCCAAGAAACAACATTCAGTAGCTCTCTCAACGGCCGAGGCTGAATATGTAGCCGCCGAAGTTGCGGAGCCCAAGTACTTTGGATCAAAAATCAATTGCTTGATTTGGATGTTGAAATGAAATGTGTGCCAATCTTGTGTGATAATACCAGTGCAATCAGCTTGTCAAAAAACCCTGTTCAACATTCTAGGACAAAGCACATTGACATTCGACATCATTTTCGGAGAGATCATGTAGGAAAAGGGGTCTTAGAATTGAATTTCATTGACACACACAATCAACTAGCTGATATTTTCACAAAACCCCTAAACCAAGATCAATTTAGCAAGATAAGAAGAGAAATTGGGATGTGTAAGGGTGAGAGCATACATACATAGGTCTGCACTTAGGATAAGATATGCACTTGCAGTAACTCATATGCATCAAGGGTAGATTAACATGCATATTGTATGTATTTACTTTTAATACCTTGTATGTTCATATATACTCCTGCATGCTTGAATGTAATTTATACATATAGACCTCCTTGAAAAATATTTCTAAGGCCAGATATTCCTTGGTTAAATAAATTTGAACCCCGTGATGCCGGACCTAAGGCAACTCCTGAGGGGGAGTTAGAGAACTTTCCTCAAATCTCCATCTCTTCTCTTTCTCTTCACTTTATGATGTTGGCTCCAATCAGAAGGTCGGATGATGCTCCCCATATTTAAAAAAGGGAAAAGAAAGGAAAAATATACAAAAAAATATACAAAAATGGGGATTTTTGGGGCTCGCGGTCGACCGCCGCTCCCGCACCGGTCGACCGGTGGCGGCGAACCGGCCCGGCCGACCCTCAACCGAGCCATCTTATAAGGGTCCTAACACCCCATTCTCTCATTCTAACACCCCCACTCTCTCTCATACCCCATTTCCTAACCCTAGAACCACATATCTCCACCTCCCAAGCCCCTAAACCTCATCATTCCTCCACCCGCACAAGATCCGGCAGGTTTGTCACGGTTTCGGGACAAACTCCATTCGGCCGTTCGTGCACTCGTGGAGCTACTTCCTAGGTTCCAGGTTGTGGAGAAGGCTATTGCAAGCCCTTAGAGCATCTTTGGGTCTATCTTCATTCCTCAGGACGAGAGTCTTCTCTTCAAGGGTTTCCACCGGGTCTTCTAGTTCGGGATGCCGCCTAGACGGAGCTCTCGACGTTCTGCCCAAGGGGAAGCAAGTGGCCAGAGACGAGAGGCCCCGGCTCCTCCACCACATCAAGCACCTGCACCTCGTCGTGTACCTCGGTTGTCTCCTCGTCCTATTATCGACCCTCGACTGGTCGACTTCAATGAGGTGAACGAGATTTTGCCCGATTTATGTGATGTCTTTGAGATTCAACCAGGTTGCATTGATTTTGTAACTAGATATACCCAATATTACCCCAATCTACTGCAGCAGTTTTATGGGAATTTGATCGAATGGAATGATGAATTATTTACAGTTGTTCAAGGGGTTGAGATTCATATTACTCCCGATCTATTTGAGCGGGGCCTAGGAGTTGCGGCTAGAGGAGCCGACATGGTTTTTGGTCATGGTGCTGTTGAGGAAACTTTTCTTTCTATGACTAGTTGTGATTACGTGCATGGTGTCAGCAACTTAATCGTATTGAATGCAAATCATTTTCCACCATTGCAGCGTATATTGCACCATATGTTTACTTCCCTCATTTATCCAAAAAGTGGCAACAAAAATGAAGTGATAGAGGTTCATAAGTTCCTGTTTTACAATGTTATGAATGGAATTCAAGTCAACATGGGTCGCCGCATGACAACTCTCATTGGAACCTGTCGAACAAATCTGCGGAGATCCTTGCCCTATGCTTCACAGTTGACCGGCATATTCATCTATGCTGGGATCAATTTGGCAAATGAACAGTTTATTTATTCTCGACAAGATGACATATATAATAAGCATAAGATCTTTACAAATTTTGGGTATTACTATGGTCCCGATGGTGAGTTACGCTGGGATGTGCCTGTTTATTGAGAAGAAGTTGTTAGTGAGGAAGAGCAGGAACAAGAGCAGCAACATGGTCAAGGGGATGTCTCCTCTCCTGTTTAGGCTGAGGAGCAGCCTCCTCCAACTTCACCTCATCACATGGATCCCAAGATGCTTCCTCCACCACAGTTCTATCATGGAGAGTCTTCTACACAGGGGGCTGCACAGCACTCTTGGGTAGACTATGAGACTTTTGACATGCGTTTTACTGGGCTAGAGACTCGTGTGGACACTTTTAGGGATCAACTTTCTACCTTTGGGGATCGCGTCGACACTATGGGTAATGTCATTGACACTATGTCAACTCGCATAGATTCCTTCTCCATTGTTCTGGATACTCTCTCCACTCAGATGGCCACACTCTCCACACATATGACTAGCCTCACAGACAGCGTTGCTGATTCCAGCCAGGCCTTCCACATCATGAACCTGACACTTCTTGGCATACAGTGCCGTGATGCGGCCCGTGACCTCTCCATTGGCCATATTCAGGATTGTGTTCAGGTTCAAGATCATTCTCTTGATGACATCCGCCGCCGCTTTGGATATCAGCCTCCTCCCCCAGAGGATCAGCCTCCTGTAAATGCCCCATGAGGATTTTTCTTTTGCTTCCTCCCTCTAGACTGTTGTACTTTGGTCTTGTGCCTTTTGGGTCCTCCTTTCGTCTATCCTATCCCCTTTTGATGACCCCAAAGGGGGAGAAGTAGTAGTAGTACAGGTCTTATATATATATATATATATATATATATATATATATATATATATATATATATATATATGTCAGTATGTCCATATGTTTGTATGCATGATCATTGGTGAGGATCATTGTGTCATTTCTGCATTTGTTTTGTCGCATGGGTCTAGAGTCTTGCATTCATTCTCTCAAGCATCAATGTACCTTGTAATGAAATGATGAAATGAATGCACTTGGTTTTTGATATAATGTGGTTGGCTCTTGGCTCTTATTTTTCATTTCCCATCTTTCTTGGCAAATAAACTGTTGAATGGTTTGCGCTACCTTGTACGATGAAGAATCTTTGGTTTGATGCACTACCCGTACGCAATGTGGTTTTCAAAGCATGCCATTACTCTTGTAATCTAGAGTTTTGTCATCATCAAAAAGGGGGAGATTGTTGAGTCTCTCTAGATGATTTTGATGATAACAAAACCCCAGTATTACAACCTAAGTAATAACTTGCTTAAAGTACTTTCAAAGCCTTCCTTAATCATGCAAATGCCTAAATCTACCATGTTTCAAGAAATACCCTGGATAAGTTCAAGCAATCCATAGTGATTGGAACAGGATATGGTCATACGATAATTTGCTCACGGATTATGATTCATTAGCTAACTCCATTGAAATTGCAGGTTTTCCAGGTAGCGGATGACCGTCGATCACGGGCCGTTCGATCGGTTTTCCCAGCATTGAAAGCCTCATTCCTGTAAAATTCCGGTCGACCGCCCCCTCCTGCCGGTCGACCGCCAGCTTCGACGCAGTAATTGTTGACTTGTGTTCTTCAATGTGGGAAGCCCCTTTCATTGGGTTTGTCTCATCCCAAAGTCACCAGGCATGCCATGATTTGTGGATCTGGTTCCTGGCTTGTCCCTTGACCATCTAAGATCTATAAAAACATCACTTTGGGGTCAAAAACCCTAATCACTCAAGGAGGCTATCAAGGAAAGAAAGAGGAGTGCTACTATAGCTCCGTGAATAGTGCTGCGTTTCAAGAGTTCTTCATCCAAGAGCAAGGTTTTCAAGATCATCTGCAGGCCATTCAAGTGAAGATCTAGCTGAGAAGGAAGCTTCAACCAAGATCATCTTCATCCACTAAGGGGGAGCTTAAATCTGAGTTTTTCATTTTATGTTTCTCCCTTGTTTATCATCAAGCTTCAAGTTTTGTGATCTTGAGCATTTAAACACTTGTGTGTGTGTGGATCTACGCAGATCCATGTGTGTGTATGTGTGTGTTTCTTTTAGTCTTCACATACCTTTGTGATTCGGTATTTGTGCACCATCGTGGGAGTTCCGAACTCCTCATGTGTGTGTGTGTGTGTTTTGATCTTGTAATCCTTTACAAGATAGTGTGGGAATCCTCACAGATCGTGAGGGTTGGACGTTGGTTGCCGTTGTTGCATCCGAACCACCTAAAAATCACTGTTCATTGTGTGGTTTGTTTCTTATCTTCTATCCCCATTCTGTGCAGCACACACGTAGATTAATTTGGTTGTATTATTTGAGTTAGATCTAGCATAATTTATCATTCTCATATTAGATCTCGGGTATATTAAAAGGTAGGTTCAGATCGGCAAGGCAAACCTTGTCAGGAAGATAACATCTTGCGTGAGTAGAATCTCTGAAATTCCCACCTCTGTCATCGTACCTAAGATCGATTGAGTGCGATAGATTCTATTAGATCTGAGTATTTTCATATAGTTCTGAAATTCATTACGGCTATTATTCACACTTGTTTGAATTGGGCAAGATTTTGTTAAAAGTTTGTAAACACCCAATTCACCCCCCTCTTGGGTGTCATTGATCGCGGGACTTCAGCGGAGGCCACAAAAGAACGAACATGAGCACCACTATGACGGACTGTCGAGCATGACTACGGACATAATATGCATAAATGAAATGGAATAAACTAAATCTCCCCATGTGCATCTCATGAATAAAAGAGACCATTTCTCATGCATATAAATATCACATCACATTTCATGTGTGCTTGTATGCCGTGACCCCGTGGTATATAAAATGGTGATGTGTGGAAAGTCGGATTACATCCGGTCGGAAGTCGCCACTATGCGTGAGTAAATCACTCTGCCTAGTACCGGGGGTCGACTCCACGAACTTGATTCAACCTCATACATGCTTGAATTCATGAGTGATTGTGTGTCATCTCTAAATATAAGATCTCCCGCATGCATTAAATACACATTTGGACTCTGACCTCCCCTTCTAAGTGAGAAGAGTAAAGAAAAGAAGACGAAGTGACCAAGAAGGTGCAGTAGCAGGTCCCGATCGGCCGAACCAAAGCCTTCGGTCGATCGACTGTGGGCGGGGTCGACTCACTATGCAGTTCTGTCGACCTACCCTGTAGGTCCCTGCATGTTGGGAGGTTCGGTCGACCAACTTCCCAGTTCGGTCGACCGAACTCCCCTCATTTACACAAAAAATTAGAATAGAGAACGACTCCACCTTGAGTAGGGTACTAAAAAAGGAGTAAAAAGAAACATAATAATAACAACGAAATAAATCAAATGACAATAAAAAGGGGGAGTAATTAATAATAAGAGAAGGGTCTTGGTCACACGATCTAAGTATAAGAAAGTGATAAACAATGTGAACAAAAAATAAAATCTACATCCAAGTAAACTAAAGATAGCAAGATAAAATATTAGAACACTCGGACCCCCAATGTTTTTTTTAGGAACCTTATCTCCCAGACCCTGTGCAAAGGGAAGATCAAAGTAACCCCGCAGCATGAGCTTGGATCTCGAGGGTTCGCCTCGCCATAGCCATGCCCGCGTGCTGCCCCGGGCCGATGATCTATTGAGGTGGACTCGCCCACATGAGGGATTGGCCCCCATCCTTCGGGAAATTGAGCATTAAGCATGCCACATGAATGGCGTGCATTGGCACGCATCCCGTGCCCATTCCGTGCGTTTTGAACTGGGTTATCACCCAAACATTGAAAGGCTGATACGCGGCCAATAGCAAAGTAACCGTTTTCCATTTATTTGATAAATGAACAGATACCTACATCAATCTAAATTTTCATCACCATTTATTTGCTCATAGCATTAATATAAGTCTCTAGGCCATAGGGCCCTTATTCCTAGCGATCAATCAAGGGTGTTCTCCTCTCCGAGGGGATGTAATTAACGTCGTGGCCTTTACGGCACGGCGGGTTTTTGTCCCGACCCGAACCCCACATTCGTCTGATCAGTTAGACGGTGCGCACCTCGGGCTCCCTTAGAGCCCGAATACATCGTCACTTCGTGACTGGCACGCCAGGCACTTAATAGACCAAATAAACTTAATAGGTAAATAAAAAAAAGAATAAAAAAACAGATGTGTCGAAAAGTGCATCCACAAGTCTGGCACATCCGGTGGGAGAAAGAAGATAATGCTACCAAAAGATGTTTGCATGATCTAGGGACCATCCCCTCAGGCCAACGAAGACTGCCACAGGCTGTGGAAGATGTCCAAAAAGGCCGAAAATGCTACACTCCCGCATGAGCAAGGCCAGCCGGCCGCCAATGCTACCGTAACATCTCGTCACCCCTGTAATAGTCGGGGGCAAGGATTTCGATCTCTGAGAGGCCAGCTGTCCTCCGAAGACCACTCACCAGAAAGATAAAGAGGAATGAAAGCATTCAAATCTTTTCCTGTAACATGGCTGAAATGACAAGCCGCTATGGGCCTCTGCCCCCCGAATTATGATGAGGCCACCAGGCTCGCCAGAGGACCAGAACCCTCTACCATAAGACAAGGGGCGGTGGCTGATGTAGCCCAATCCCACATTGAAGAATCCATCATAGACCCGATTATGATGACCGTGAATGTGATTACCGCTGAGGATGATGGCGAGGAACCGGTGCCTGCTTCAAATATTCCAGCAGAGGGGCAAGGTCATGCTTCCAGCTCCTCTATGCCCGATCCGGCTACCATGATGATCATGCTGTAAAGATACCAACAAGAGATTGAGACGCTAAGGAAGCAACTCATCGAGATAAATATTCACGCTCTAACCTCGAAGCAGGCCGAGCTCCCCCCTGAAGCTTCACAGTGAGGTGTTTATGAACTTGAAGCTTGCCCTCCAATGACAACCTCTAAGTTGGCACCCATTTATATTGGGGGCATGACCCCGACACCACAACTTTCCCCTTCGCTTCAGGGGACTGCTACTATACCTCAACCAACAGTGCTGATCCCACTACTGATGCAACAACCCCGTGCTATCCAAGTCCGGTCAACCCGGCAGTAATGAATCAAACAATGATAGAGGAAATGATAGAAAAGAAGCTGGCAGATCGAGGTGATGATGATTATGCCTCGTTCGATGTATACAAGGTACCGTATCCGGTCCACCATGCTGCCAAGAGACTTCCTCCCAGCGTCAGCAAGCTGCCAAAATTTGATAAATTCAACGGACACGGTTCGCCGAAGGAGCATATAGCCTACTACATCAATGTGATGGGTGACCTGGCAACCGATGAGTCCTATTTAGTTAAATTCTTCAGGTCCTCGTTGATGGAACTTACTTTCGAATGGTATTCCAACTTGTCAGCTGGAGCGATCAATGATTGGCCGGATATGCAGCGACAATTCCGGGAGCGGTTCCATGTGGCCGAAAGAGAAGTGACCATCGCTGAGCTTTATGCCTCCAAGCAGAGGAGGGATGAGATAGCTTTGGACTACATTAAAAGATGACGGAATCTCAGCATGAGATGCAAACATCAGCCACACCAAGAATACATAGTCCAAATCTACAAATAGAACTTGAAGCGAGAGATCCTCAAAAAGATGATCGAGATCGAGATTAAGTCTTTTGACCGGCTAAACAATGTGGTGGCCCAGATCGAGGCTTTCCTCTCCAACTGTCCTCCCACTTTCACTTCTGCAAGCCAAAAGGCCCAATTTGCCAATAAACGGCTAGCGCCAAAAGAAGCTTGCACGATTGACTTCAAGGAGTTTGAGCCGTAGAAGAATAAAGATAAAGGGGTTGTCGACCCTTCCCTTGCTGAACCCATTGAACAACAAGAGGGCTCGTCCTTGCGGACCAAAATGAAAAAGTTATACTCCTTCCCTATAGAAAGGACTAAGGCCCTGTTTGAGTGGGCCACCCAATACAACAAAGTCACTCTCCCGGAACCAAAGAGGCCGGCAAACACTAGCAGAAAGGATGATCCTAGCTTCTACTCGTATCATCAAATGATCGGGCACTCCATTGAAGACTGCTACCCATTCAAAGATGCTATTGAACGGCTGATCCAAAGAGGGGAATTGCAAATGGACGACTACAAGGTCGATCCTCCATGCCCTCATAAGTTGCCCGACCTTAAAATGGCGGTCAATATGATATCTGTGTGCCAGTAGCTACCGAAAGGACAAATGTCGACCGCGCATGGAGATACCGAGAAGAAGCTGGAGAATAAAGGGAAGGGCCCTACTCTTTCCTGTGATGCATTATCTACCTTGCCCAGCACGGGCCGAACTGTCGAAGAGGAAGATGAAGAATCATGCTGTCCACCGCCTATCAGAGAGGCACGCTACCACACCCCTCCTCCTCATGAGAATGTGGGGACAAGAATGCCAACCTTTGAAGCATGGGATGCTCTCGGCAATGTGGACAAGATGCCGCTTAGAATCGAGACAGAAGGCCGTACTTCCAGCTCCCCCCAACTTGATCCTGCAATGGTAGCAAAGCAATATCAAAAGCTTCAAGAGATTGAAGTACTAAGAAGGAAATTAAGCAAAATGGGTTTGTACCTTACTGTACTCGGGCGGGCTGGATCATCTTCCAAGGCTTCGCATGGTAACATTCAGCCATTCAGAACCTCACCACGGCCAACTAGGTTCCAAATGACACATGATTATACAGGGGGCACCCCCTCTCAGTAGCTTCATCACGCGCCTCCCGCACATCTCTCGGCTCCCCAAGCATGTCAGGGGGCAGCTACCACACCTTACGCCATGCCTTTCATGGCCTCGCTTCCACAACCAAGTGACTCAAGCCTCGGCTTCACAACCCCTGCAATAATGGACGAGCCAGGGGTACAACGCGTTGCTAAGATGAATCTAGCTGAGGGAGAAATCACCGAGGCAACGCTATACATGACCGAGCAAAGGAGTGATGAGTCTGCTTCAGATTATATTCGGCAGTGGAGGGATCTCAGTGCGAGATGCATGCACTCACCCAGCTACAGGGATGCTATCCAGATATGCAAACAACGCTATACTTTTATTAATGATCAATTTCTTCTTATCGTCCATCCATTGGGTGAGAAGGAAATTCTCCTCTTTCTACTCTTGGCATTTGTATCCATTCTTTTCTCTCAAGTCTCTGGACCCCTATCTCCCTTTTTATCTAGAACCTTTAGATCCTCCTTTGTTTGTTACTCATCTCCCTCATCCTCTGAAACCTCCAAATATTAATTCAGCATCATTCCCTCATTTATTTATTCCTCCGGAATCTCTGGATCCTCCTCACTTTCATTCATATTTTTTTCTTCCAAAACCTCTCGATCCTTTCCAATCCAAATTATCATCAAAATTTTACTCTCCTTTCTCTTCAGATTTCAAACATTCCACTCTTTTAAAATCATCCAATCTATCCCTTATTCCGGACCCTCCAAACTTTTCTCCACATCTATCTTTTCCTTCGGAGCCTCCATATATTTTATTTCCTCATTCATCTTTTCCTTCTGAACCTCCTAACCCTCCCAAACTCAAACTTCCATCGATTTTTTTCCCCAGGGCATCAAGTCCCTCATCCTCTGGAACCTCTTATTTTCCTCTGGAACCTCTGGATCTTCCTCAATTCTTATTTTCTTCCTCTTGAACCTCCGGACCCTCCTCTCTCTATTTCTCAATTCAGCCGTTTAACCTAATCACGGGCCCGACCCAATTCCTTCTCAACCATCTACTCAGGGCCTTTGTCCCTTCTCTCACGGCTTTCGAGGCTTTACTCCTCACTCTTCATTTTGATTTCCTTTTCCTTCTAGAGACCCTTTGATGTACTCAGTGTTTCACACCCTCTCGAGGGAGTTCAAGCCCTCACCTCTTTTTCTTTTTTATTCTTTGTCTGAGTCTGGTCTTGTCACCAATCCTTTATGATGAGCCACTTTAAATCTTTGCTCCATTATCCCTTTATATGATCCTTTCAAGTGAGGAATGCGAGTCCCATGTTGACCAAAATCACTTTAGATAACTGCTTCTACAACAAAGGGTTGCAAGGTAATTTATTTACGTAAGTACGCGCTTTCATTTTCATTACTTCATCCATCCCTGAGCATATTTTAAACGAAGTGCTTCTTAAACATGATTAAGAGTGGTAGTTTAGGTTCTTACTTAAAGTCAATGCCAGGTGAGTGATAGTTTTAAGTTTGCTTCTACAACATTTGGCTATGATAACTATGTGCTGGGAGTCCAAAATTCCCTCCCCAGCCATTAAGGGTGACCCTATTTATAGGCACCACACACACGGGCACCCTTAGCCATCTTCCTTGGCAAACATCAATCCTACTTGGGCCATTCTCAAGAGCACGAGAGTCTTTTTCTCTTCTCTACTCAGCCGAAATATGGGGGCAGAGGTAGTCTAGGCAAGATAACTAACCTAAGCACCAAAAAGAAAAAGGTACGGAAAGAGTGGCAATACAGTTCCCTGCGGGACAATATGAGTCTGGTCGTATGCATGCCTAAATAAAAAGAAAGGCAAAAAAATCAATGATAAAAAATCCCGATGCAACAAACTTGATCTCTAGGGGTTGTGTTTTGGGAAGAACTTGAACTCGACACCTTGAAACTCATATCAGTCTTATCCCCAATTTTCTTCTCCTTCTCCCTCTAAGACCGAGGGTTTCTCGTGCATGGCCTTAGTAGGGGCATCGTTGACCAAGGGTAGCTAACTATAGGGTACCACTCCAAATGCACGCCAAGCTTTGGCCAGCTCTTAACGAAAGGGGAAGGAACAAGGACCCCTAGTCAATGGTTGGAACTAGCTTTAATGCTACAATTAGCATGGCCAAGTAAATTCAAAAAAATGACATATCTCAAAAATAAAAAATGATTATCCCAAAACCCATAAAAATATGCATATTCTAAAAATCTCAAAAAAATTGCATGCATTTTTTAACTCACTATTTGTTCAAATGGTGTCATACAGGACTAAGTACACTGCATGCAAGGAACAAGAACATGGGATGACTCCTCGTCATGATTTTCACTCGCTTCAATCTTTTTAATTCTTCCCTTTGTTCTCAGCAACACCACTCACCATCATATCTCTTTTATTATTCCTACTATTCTCAGTGTCATCACTCTGGTTGGCCAAATTCATCATCCTCATAGTCTGCAAACAAACAATAATGCTTGAATGTTGAATGCTTGAAATGTTTTGGATCTCATTGCTTGTTAATTTTCATGATATCTTGGCTAATAGTTTTTTAGCACAGGAAAGAAGACATTTAGTCCCACCATCTAGACGTTGTGTACCAGGTCCCACGGTGATTGCATTACATTATAATTCATTTCTTAGTCCCAACATGATTATTGCCCCATCATCTCCCTATATGCATTCTTACTATATGGTATCTACACTATTAGATTATATCAAGAACCATGAGCTCTGATAAATCTGAAATTTAAGTTCTCCTTCATCAAAAACAATAACAATTTCAGAGGAGTCTTAGTTGTATGGATAGGCCATTAAGCTGTTAAGGATTGGGGACGATAGTTCTATTTTGTGAGTTGATGCGTGGATAAATGAGTTTCGACTTAGTATCGGCTTACAAATTGGCATCTTGATTTAGTCTGGGTAGCTTAACAATATTATACTTGATTATTTTCTATTTTACTTTGTTTAATTTTTTTTCTTTAAACCCAACATTTATTTATATAGGACTTTGATTTAACTATGGAAAATCCTTCTCTTAACTCAATCTTGAGAGTCTCTTGATTTCTAATTCCCTTTCATATGAGATATTCCATTCTAAATAGAGTACTCATGTCCTCTTGTTGCTATTTTGGACTGTTTGAGAACTCGTTTATTTGGACTTTATCCTCCCTTATAATTTAATCGTTTACTATCTTTGGATCCACCTTGGCTACAGCACGTTCACATTGGCTGGTAACTACTCTCCAATGGTGAAACCTATAGGTCTAAGACCTGGGGTACGTCCCCAGCACTGGAAGTTAATCCGTATATTTTTCTCTCCTTCGTGTACCGCGTGGACATTTATCTTTATCCCTTACTTCTTACTACTCCATCCAAACAGTTGTTGATTCCATGAAACTTCTTCAAGATTATTTCATTTTGACGCAGGTTATCGGGGACCAAATTTCACCTGGTCTAATAACAGAGTGGGAGGTGTTGCTATTAAAGCGAGATTGGATCATGTCCTTATTAACGTCGGATGTCAAGCTTCCTTCCCCGGTATGTATGTCCAGCACCTAGCCCGGGGACCTTCTGATCATGCCCCCCTCTTGATTCAGCTCCAAGACATTCAGTCGCAGCCTTCTCATTTTATTTTTTAGAAGATGTAGCTAGACCATGAGTCCTTCCGTCAATGTGTTAGGGATGCTTGGGAGCGGGCTGATCATCGGAATCCGGATCCACTTACCAGACTTCAGATTAAGCTCAAAGCTACCAAGAAAGCCCTGTAATCTTGGAACAAGCAAGTTTTTGGAAGGCTTGAGGATACCCTCAAGTCTGCTAAAGAATCTCTGCGCCTTAAACAATAGGTGTTTGACGATCATCCCACGGAACCCAACCGAGCTGGTTTAAATGCTGCTGACGCAGAGCTACGGAGGATTTTACATCGACATGAGATCTTCTAGTCCCAGAAAGCCAGACTGCAATGGATTGAGGATGGCGATAGAAATACGACATTTCACCATGCTGTTGTTCAAGGAAGGCGACGAAAAAATTATATCCATAGACTAAAGGTTGATGGGTCATGGTGTGAGGATCAACAGGCTTTAAGGCATGAGGCGGTCCAATTTTTCTCGCACCTTCTTTCCTTCGAGAGCCATATGTAGATTCTAAGAAATCCACTTAAGGAAAACTAAGAATAATTAAAAGGGAAAAAGAAGAGGGAAGAGGAGAAAAGGGAGAGCATGCGAGGATGTGAAGGGGAATGTGATCGCCAGAGATGCGAGAGCCTCAAAGATATAATAATAAATAATGGAGGGATCGCGATATAAATACCTTTAAAGGCGGAGAGATTGTGAGAGACGACTTCCTTCCCTTCCAACCGGCCGGCCGATGGAGGGAGTTGTTCTTATAGATTACCCTTGCAAATATCAAAGACAACAACCAATAAAAATAAGAATTAAAACCAAGGTGAGTGTAGCATCAAATTCATAATAAAGATAAGCATGAAAATCATGTATAAGAACACACCTTGTTGGGTGTTGCCCTTTTAAATCCCATGCAATGGGTGAGGATGAAAGTACGATGTTATGAAAATAGAAGTGTGCAAGTGTTGCACAAAAGGGGGTGTGCTAGAGTGAACAATGTGGAGATCTCAATATTGAGATAAAAAGAAATAAAAGGAAGAGATGAAATAATGATATGCTAACAATAATAAAACAAAGAGATAAGAAGAACTCCATGGATGAAGATCTTCAATGGAGGAAGAAGAGGATGTAGAACTCCATGGATGTAGAGGCTTCGAATCTTCAATAGAGAAAGAAGAACTCCATGGATGAAGCTTTTAGGTGCAAGGGAGTCTTCCTCCTTTAGCCTTTGGTCCAACAGCACCTCCTCTTGATTGATATTGATGTCCTTAACACAAGGGAGAGAGGGGTCCTATTTATAGGGGTGAAATTCGGAGTTAATTCCAAGGGAAATTAGGAAAACATGTTTTAGTTGGATTTGGAATGAGATAAACATTGCCCAAGTGTCCCCTCAACATTAGAAAGCCTTAGGAGTCCTTTCCCGAGTGAAAAGGGGCTCAAAATGGGGAAAGAAGGAGGTTCTGCCGGAGTTCGGAATTGAACAAGAATTGACGACCGGATAGACGGTCGCTATTGAAAATAACGCCCGCAGAGGTGTTGTCATTTTGGAGGCATTTCGAGATGGATTCGAACTTTCTGAAATTTGAAAAGAATTGGCGACTTTGATGGGGTTGCTATTTAGAATTTAATACGAATTTCGGGCGGATTTAAAATCTCAAAATATAGCAATGAAAATGACGACTTTCCATGTTGTCGTCAGTTGAAACAACGACTTGCACAGTGTCGTGAATCAAAAATAATAAAAAAAAGCCAAAAGGAAATGACGACCACTCATTCGGGCGTCAATTGAAATGACGCCCCCGTGAGGGACGTTATTTCAAAATATGCAAAACAGGATATTTTTCTTTCTTATTATTATTTTCTCATTTTTTAGGTGGACGTGCATCTAACTGTGCTGACTCCAATTCCTATTTTTTCGTATTTTTCTGACACCCGGAAGGCCACCAAATCACCCTGAAAGAGGGTCAAAAATAATATTAAAATATTTCAAATTGAAATTGACGTCATTTGAAATGTCGTCATTTATCCTTTTTTATTTTTTTATTTTATTTAAAAATCAAACAACGCCTCATTCCATGTCGTTAATTCTAAAAAAAATCGAAAAAAATTCCAAAAAATCTAGAAAAATAGAAAAAATGAAATGTATGGACGCCTCATCAAAGAGGCGTCATTTTCACTTTTTTATTATTTTCAAAATAAAATGACGTCCCCCTCATGCCGTTAATTCTTAAAAAATTCGTAAAAATGGAGAAAAATACTCAGAAAATCCAAAAAAATAGGAGAAAATAAGAAAAGGGAGAAAAAAAGGGAGAAATTAAAAAAAATGAGGAAAATCACTCAAACAAGGTTAATTTGAGGGTCAAATTGGGGCATTGCGAGGTAATCTGAGATGTGCTCACAGTAACGTCAATTTTGGCGTGTCTACAGTTGCCCCGCCTTGGCGTCTACTTTGCAAGGGAGCAGAGCGTACTAAAAAGTAGATGCCAAGGTGTGATGAGACACGCGATCAACACCACCCGATGAGAATTAAATCAAAAGTTCAAGATGAAGCAATCTCGAGAAATTCAATGAAATCAATGATGTTTGGATAAAAGTGGGAGCAAATGTGCACGTAAGCACGAGGGAGATAAAAGAAGATGATCAACTTCCAACGCGGTGGAAGTACCCCAGGTCACAAACCTGTAAGTTTCACCATTGGGGAGCGGTTACAAGCCAATGTGGACGTGCTGCAACCAAGGCGGATCTAAGGAAAAGGTTTGAAATAAGAGGATAGAAATCCAAACAAAGAGCTTTCCAGAAAATGACCCAAAACAGTGACAAGACAAACTGAGGATTCAATTCAGCAATGAATATCTCATATCTGGAAAGATTAAGATCAATTTGACTCTCCAAATCAGCTTATCAGAATGATTTTTCACTGTTGATTCAAAGTCCTACATGAATGCATGTTGGGTTTAAAGGAAAAATTAAAATAAATAAAAATAGAAGATAATCAAGGATAATATTGCTAAGCTGCCAAGACTGGGTCAAGAGACCAATTTCGCGAGCTGCTACTGAGCCAAAGCCCGTTTATCCACGCACCATCTCGCGAAAAGGGAACCATCGTCTCCAGTCTTGGACGGCTCAACGGCCTATCCGTGCGACTAAGATTCCTCTGGAATCATCATTATTTTTGATGAAGGGGAACTCAAATTTCAGATTTATCAAAGTCACAAGGTCCTTGATATAATCTAGTAGTGTAGGTAACATATAGTAGGAATGCATACAGGAAGATGGTGATAGCAATGAGCATGAGGGGACTGAGGGAGAATGCGGTGCAAACACCGTGGGACTTGGATGATGATGCCCAGTCGGTGGGATCATAGAGCTTCTTATCCTGCGCTCAAAATTTCATTAGCCAAGATATAAGAAAGATAACAAGCAATGAATAAGGTATTTAAGCATAGCAAGTATAGCATGAATCAAAGCATCAATAAACAATCACAACATAGATATCAAAGCGATCAAAGCTTGGTGTGGATAGCATTCAAGCATGTATTAGCAAGGCGAAGTATGTTTAGCATGAATAGCATGAGTTGAAACATAGCATTACAAAGCATCATTGTTTATTGTTTGTCATGAGGATGATAATCTTGGCATGTGAGATTGAGATTGGATGATCAGGATCAAGTAATACTCAGTGGCAGAGTGATCAAGTGAAATCAGCAGGGGTTTATTAAAAGATTTTAGAGATGAACGGTCAATTAATGCCCAGTATAGAGAGATGATAATCAGGAGTGCCCATAGATGATGTTGGGAAGAATCTGAAGATTGATAGCGGTGAATGGAGGGGACTCATCCCGTGGTCTTGGACCCTACAAAATTGTTGTCCTTGCAAAAGCACCATAAGAAAAATACAATGCATTTTTTTTATTTTGAAATATGCAAATTTTTATGGGTTTTGAAAAAGTATTCAATTTTTATGGATTTTGGAAAATATTTGATTTTTTTAGATTTTAAGAAATATTAAATTTTTTTAGATTTTGATCAGGAAATATTCAACTTTTTTGGATTTTGGTTTAAGAAATATTCAACTTTTTTTTTTAGATTTTGTTTTAGGAAATATTTAACTTTTTTTTAGATTTTATTTTAGAAAATATTCAACTTTTTTTTTGGATTTTAGTTTAGACATTGCTAGTGCAGCATCAACGGGATGTCTAAGTCACTGGCTAAGGGTCCTTGTTCCTTCCCCTTTCGCTAAAAATTGCCCAAAGTCGGGCGTGCATTAAAGGTGGTGCCCAATAACCGGTTACCTTTGGTTAACGATGCCCCTAACAAGGCCATACCCGAGAAACATTCGATCTTAGAGGAAGAAGAGAAGAACAATTGGAGATAAGCTTTATACAGGATGGGAGATGTCGGGACTTGAATTCGTTACAAAGTATTACCCCTCAAAGAGGTGGTCTGTTGCGCCGGAGCTTTGCGTCTTTGATTTTGAGACCCTTGACATACATACGACCAGGGTTTTCCATGCGGGGACTTTGCCACTCTTGACATGTCATAATTCATAATTTTGAATTTATTGAAATTTTTACTTGATTTTCATAATATCTCTTTTGACGAGATGTATATCTTGAAAACTCATTATTATTATTTTCGGTCAAGACTGCCCCTATTTGAGACTTCTCTCGTATTGGGGAGTACCGAGGTTGGTCATCTTATCCGTCAACCTCTTACTCCTGCATGCAGCCGAGTAAAGAAGAGAAAAGACGTTTAGATATACTCGTCGCATGGCCAAAGCAGCAAGGTTGTTTATTAAAGGAGCCGGCTAAGGACGCCGTGAAGTGTGTGCGGTGCCCAACTAAGGGTTGCTCTTAACAAGCGGAGAGAGAATGTCGAACTCCCAGCGTAAGGTTCTTATTAACCAAAGTGCTGCAGAAGCAAGCCTAACGACTATTTTTCGACTCTTGGATTAACGTAAACAAAACTTAAGGTAAAGGTTTAAAATTCCACTCTTAATCAAGTTAAGAAGCAATTTCTTTTGAAAACTGTGGGTGAATAAGGTGATAAAAATGCACCAAAATGCACACGTACACATTACCTTGCGACCTTTGTTGAAGCAGCTGCCAGCGGCAATGTTGATAAAACATGGGATTTGTTGTCCTCATTTGGCAGATAAGGAAGGTTAGCAAAGTTTTGAAAGTGGCTTAACAAGAAGGAGTGGTGTTTAAACCAAACTCAGACGAATAAGGATGAAAAGGATGAGAGGCGAGGGCTAGAACTCCCTCACTAATGTGCTAAGACCCTGATCACATGAAAGGTCTACAAAAGGAACTGGGAATTAAGAGGAGGGGTGAGGACTAAAGCCTCGAAAGTAGTGGGAGAACGGGCAGATGCCCAAAGTAGTGGATGTGGAAGAAGTCGGGTCGAACCTGGGAATATGTGAAATTAAGAGAAGGAATTGATAGATGGAAAGAGGCGGATCCGGAGGGTCCGGTGGTGAAGGAGGAGAATCATGATAGGAGGAATCATCCGGAGGTTTCGGAGGAGGAAAATCCCGAGGGACGCGATGCCCTGGGAAAAGGTATAGAAAAAAGTGATTGAAGAGGAAGAAAAGAATGAAGGACGCGATGTCCTGGAAGACTAAGAAGACAAGTCAGAAGAAAGATGGAGGGTCTGGAGGTTCCGTAGGAAGAAAATGCTGAGGGACGTGGTGCCCTGGGAAGAGTGGATGAAAAGGGTCAGGAGGGTTTGGAGGTTCCGGAGGGATAGCGAAAGAAGGGATGCGATGCCCTAGGAGGAGAGATAAGAAATCTAGAGGATCTGGAGGAGGAAGACACGATGGGACGCGATGCCCAGGGAGGACGGGAGAGAAATCCGGAGGATCCGGATATGGAGGAGGTCCGGAGGTTCCGGAGGAAGCAAATACCGAGGGACGCGATGCCCTTGCAGAATCAGTAAGAAGCCCAAAAGATCCGGACGTGAGAGTGTGTAGGGGCGCGATGCCCAAAGAGCAAGATCTGGAGGTTCCGGAGGGGGAAGATACCATGGGACGCGATGCCCAGGGAGAGTCAGTGAGAAGCCTAGAAGATCCTGACGTGAGGGTGTGTAGGGGCACGATGCCCAAAGAGCAAGATCCGGAGGTTCTGGAGGGGGAAGATACCATGGGACGCGATGCCCAGGGAGAGGGGATAGAACATCCGGAGGTTTCATGGAAATAGCAGGAAAGGGGGCGTGATGCCCAAGGAGGTGAGATAAGAAATCCAGAGGTTCTGGAGGAAGGGCATGATGCCCTGGAGGGAAAGAAGAGAAATCCGAAGGGTCCAAATGCGAGAGTCGGAAAAGGGCGCGAGGCCTTGAAAGAAGATTGGAGGGGGCGTAATACCCCGATAGTGTAAGGGGACCGGGAGATCCTGAGGATGAGGATGAACAAGATGGGAAATGCGGAAGATCTGGAGGTTCCGGAAGATGGGGAAAATACGGGTCTAGAAACCCGGGGAAAAAGGAATGCAAATGCATGCGAATGCAACAGAATGGATGCGATGAATGCATGAAATGCAAAGAATGTAAAGAACATGAAGGGCGAGAGGATGAGATCCTCCTTCTTCCTCCTGGAGTGGCCCATGAAGAATCGGTGATAGACAGGAATATGGATGGCATTGAATAGAAGGTGGATAGAATAGCGGAAGGCCCCTTAGCACCAAGATAACCTCCCCTCCATGGCAGTGAAAGTGTATAGCCAATTGGCCCAATGGATAAAGTACAAGCCCATGACGAAGCTTCAATAGTAAATGACAACTCCCTTGGAGAGTGAAAAGCAATAGTGTGAGTGAGTTGGAAAGTTGGGATAGGAAGCATCGTCATGTCCGAAGACTGTAGCGTATGAAGAATATTGATCAAAATGGGCATTCGCCCCTTGTATGGAAGAAAAGGTTCAAGATTTGAAAGTTAGAACAAAGGGTGCCCTGCCCGGCCCTTGGGCGGCATCAATGCTTGGCATTCTCTTCTGGCGAGCAGTGGCGGGGACTCGGCCTCTTCAACCATGCTCGGCACGGCAACACGGATCGGCATCCGGCAGACGAATTCTTGCATCTTGAACAACATAGCCATAGCCAAATCATTCTTACCCAGCTCCTGATCATCTTTGGCATATGTACTTGTAGAAAAATGCCCGTTCCGAGTGGTAAAGGGAGAAGTAGTGGCGAAAGGCTCCATGGGTGGTGGAGGTGTAATGGAAGGTGTTGGAGAAAGGGTGAGTGGAAACAGAGGTTCAAACACGTCGAGCTTCTCCCTTTGCTAGGAAGCAGTCGGGGTCGGCCCGAGTGCAAAAAGGGACGAATCCTGCTCAGGATTAACCACAGGTAAGGGTGAAGGGTTAAGTAGTGGAGTAGGGGTAGTTTTTGGTGTAATAAGGATAGTGGAAGGCTGAGGTGGCGGCGATGGAAGGTTAATTAGGGGAGGTTTAGTGGTGGACTCGGCGGAGGCCGATGGCGTGGATGCTAATGGCTTAATGGGTGGAGTTTTAGATGAAAGTTTGGTGGGAGCCGGTGTTGCGGAGGCTAATGGCACAGCTGGTGGAGGTTTACTTGGTGGAGGTTTGGTGCGGAGAAAACGCCGGATGGGGCGAACGGTGTTAGAGAGAGGAGGAGGCTCAAGATGCGCTGGCGTGGGTGATTGGAGTATCGACCCATCGTCGTAACACCAATGAGTCTCAAAGGTGGGGGTTGGATTGAAGACGGTGGCTTCGTCCTGAGCAGGAGGCTCCTCTGATGGTAATGGAGGAAGTGGAAAATGGAGGAAACTCGGAAGGGGTACTGGCAGAGCTTCATCTTGCGCCGTCTTGAATTCTTCAGTTGTCGGCTCTTCATTGTCAAACTCAAGTGGACGCCGTTGTGGAGGCGTATACGTAGGTGGTGGAATGTAATGGTATGGCGTATATGGAGGCGGAGGGCCATACAAGTGACTGGGGTGAATGGGTGGAGGGTGAACGACGTCCACTTGAGCGTTGAAATCTGCCGGCTCTTGCTCGCTTGACCTGTCAATGCTGTTGTCGTCTCTCCTATCCTTCCAATCCCTTTCCATCTTTGTAATGTTATTTAGAGCGGCATAGAGAGGATTTACTGGAGTAGGGGGAGCGAGCTGTGGGCTCGTAATCCTCTTTAACTGTTCCTCGAACGAAGTAACTTTGTCAAAAAGAGTTTGTTGGAGAGGTGTGACTTGAGCAACAGAGGGTTGGCACCGCGGCCTTGGAGGGGCGGCTTGATATGAAGGCCATGGAGGTGGGTTAATGGGCCGACCCATAGAAGGACCCGGTCGGGCCGGGTTGCAAAGAATGTGTGGGCCTTGGGGCCATGGAGGAGGAGGAATAGAAGGAGGCGGGTGATGAATCGCCCGAGGAGGAATGCGTGTAGAGGAAGGTGGGTGAGGGGCCACCTGAGAAGGAACATGTATAGAAGGAGGCGGGTGAGGGACAACCCGAGGAGGAATGCGTGTAGAGGAAGGTGGGTGAGGGGCCACCTGAGAAGGAACATGTATAGAAGGAGGTGGGTGAGGGACCACCCGAGGAGGAATGCGTGTAGAGGAAGGTGGGCGAGGGGCCACCTGAGAAGGAACATGTATAGAAGGAGGCGGGTGAGGGACCACCCGAGGAGGTGTACTTGTGGAGGGAGGCGGGTGATGGGACACCCGAAGAGGAATAGAAGGAGGATGAGAAGAATGATATGTACCCTCAACAACGGCCTTAAGGGCTTGGATTTGTTGAGGGGTGAGATGATCCAATGCACGGATGAATTGAGAGACCTTCTCGTCGTTGGGAGGAGACGGTCCCGAAGGAATAGTGGCTCGCGATTGAGGCGAGGGACCATGGGATTGGACATTGCCCATTGGTTGGGCAATACCATAGGAATGAGGGCGTGGTCCCTTGAAAATATGGTGAGAATTATGATGAACATGTTGAAATTGAGGAGTATAGGATGTGCTAGGTTGTGCATCCTCATGAACATAATTAAGATTAAACATGTTATTTTGTCTATCAAGGTAAGTCATTATGCAATCAAAATTCAAGCAACACAATTTACAAAGAAGCACACAAGTTGGAATGGTTACCGTTGATTTTTTTTATTTATTTGAACCTTGGTGAATTAATGACTTTAAACAAACTTTGGAGTGATTCACATAAGGGAGGAACCTAGTTTCAATGTAAGTTCACGTCGATGCCAACTAAGAACACTCTCTCACCATGCATAGGCCAACTAAACCCGGGACTTGAAAGGTACAACCTGCTCGTCGTCCGTGAGGGAATGCACGGGTGCGGGGACTTACGGAGACTTGGTTTAGGAATTTCCAGTCCAAAGAGACGGAATGCTCAATGGAGGGTCCTTCCTTCACCAAGAGGGGGGTGTGGCTCCTAAAAAGTGTGGGGAGAGGAGGTCTCCCAAAACAAATGCAAAGATGAATGTAAAACTAATGCAAAATAGAGACAATATATATGCATGAACATGATATGATAAGAATGAGGTAGAACACACAGGAAAAGAGATCACTGCGGACACTCAGGGAAATGACGCCCTTAACCCTGCCGCTATATTATGAAAAGGTGCCCCTGTGAGGGGCATCAATTCCTGTGGAAATTTTTTTTTCGGATAGGGTAGGGAAATGGCGCCCTGCACCCTGTCGCTAAATGGTGAAACAGCGCCCCTGTGAAGGGCGCTAATTCCCAGTGAAATTTTTCTTTTCAGAGGGCCGGGGAAATGGCGCCCTGCACCCTGTCGCTATATTGTGAAACAGCGCCCCGGTGAAGGGCGCTAATTCCCTGTGTCCTAGAAACACTCCAACGGCCAGAAAGCTTAAACAGTGAGAATAATAGGAAGAAACACTCACAAACTCCAATCATGGATCATGACAATCAAATATAAACATGAAATAAAGCATGGCATGCTAATTTTTTTTTTGATACCTAAATGGAATTTCTAAAAATCTAGCAAACTAACAAATCACATAGGGAGAGTGCTACGTGGAGCACAAAGGGAGGCACACCGTGGGTGCAAAAGGGGAGATGGCACACGTGGGTGCCCAAGGGGGAGGGTAATCAAAAGAAAAATAAAAGGAGTCCCACCGTGATCGCCAACTTGTAGATTCTAAGAAATCCACTTAAGGAAAACTAAGAATAATTAAAAGGGAAAAAGAAGAGGGAAGAGGAGAAAAGGGGGAGCATGCGAGGATGCTAAGGGAAATGTAATCGCCAGAGATGCGAGAGCCTCAAAGATATAACAATAAATAATGGAGGGATCGCGATATAAATACCTTTAAAGGCAGGGAGATTGTAAGAGACAACTTCCTTCCCTTCCAACTGGCCGGCCGATGGAGGGAGTTCTTCTTATAGATTACCCTTGCAAAGATCAAAGACAATAACCAATAAAAATAAGAATTAGAACTAAGGTGAGTGTAACATCAAATTCATAATAAAGATAAGCATGAAAATCATGTATAAGAACACACCTTGGTGGGTGTTGCCCTTTTAAACCCCATGCAATGGGTGAGGATGAAAGTATGATGTTATGAAAATAGAAGTGTGCAAGTGTTGCACAAAAGGGGGTGTGCTAGAGTGCACAATGTGGAGATCTCAATATTGAGATAAAAAGAAATAAAAGGAAGAGATGGAATAATGATGCATGCAATGCTAACAATAATAAAACAAAGAGATAAGAGAAGGGGAAAGCCTAGTGGTTTTAAGGATGAAGATCTTCAATGGAGGAAGAAGAGGATGTAGAACTCCATAGATGTAGAGGCTTCGAATCTTCAATAGAGAAAGAAGAATTCCATGGATGAAGCTTTTAGGTGCATGGGAGTCTTCCTCCTTGAGCCTTTGGTCCAGATGTCCTTAACACAAGGGAGAGAGGGGTCCTATTTATAGGGGTGAAATTCGGAGTTAATTCCAAGGAAAATTAGGAAAACATGTTTTAGTTGGATTTAGAATGAGATAAACATTGCCCAAGTGTCCCCTCAACATTAGAAAGCATTAGGAGTCCTTTCCAGAGTGAAAAGGGGCTCAAAATGGGGAAAGAATGAGGTTCTGCCGGAGTTCGGAATTGAACAAGAATTGATGACCGGACAGACAGTCGCTATTTAAAATAACGCCCGCAGAGGCGTCGTCATTTTGGAGGCATTTCGAGACGGATTCAGACTTTCCGAAATTTGAAAAGAATTGGCGACTTTGATGGGGTCGCTATTTGGAATTCAATACGAATTTCGGGCGGATTTAAAATCTCAAAATATAGCAATGAAAATGACGACTTTCCACGCTGTCGTCAGTTGAAACAACGACTTGTACATTGTCGTGAATCAAAAATAATTAAAAAAAAGCCAAAAGGAAATGACGACCACCCATTTGGGCGTCAATTGAAATGACGCCTCCGTGAGGGACGTTACTTCAAATTATGCAAAACATGGCCATTTTTTATTTTTCATTATTATTTTTCTCATTTTTTAGGTGGACGTGCACTAATTGTGCCGAATCCAATTCCTATTTTTTCGTATTTTTCTGACATCCGGAAGGCCACCAAATCACCCCTGAAAAGAGGGTCAAAAATAATATTAAAATATTCTAAATTAAAATTGACGTAATTTGAAATGTCGTCATTTACCTTTTTTTATTTTATTTAAAAATCAAACAACGCCCCCTTCCATGTCGTTAATTCTATAAAAATCTGAAAAAAACTCCAAAAAATCCAGAAAAATAGAAAAAAATGAAATGTATGGACGCCTCATCAAAGAGGCGTCATTTTCACTTTTTTAAAATTATTTTTAAAATAAAATGACGCCCCCCTCATGTCGTTATGTTTTAGAAAATCCATAAAAATGGAGAAAAATACCCAAAAAATCCAAGAAAATAGGGGAAAATAAGAAAAGGGAGAAATCTAATAAAAATGGGAAAAACCACTCAAACAAAGTTAATTTGAGGGTCAAATTGGGGCATTGCGAGGTAATATGAGATGTGATCACAGTAACGTCAATTTTGGCGTGTCTACACCATACTCTAGATGATTCACTGTTGCAGGTGATTCCCTCTCTCATCTCTGATCAACAAAACCAAGCCATTGTATCCCTTCCCACTGCTTAGGAAATCAAAGAGGCGGTGTGGGTCATGGTAGGTAATAGTGCACCGGGCCCGGATGCTCTTACCGGTATTTTCTACACTACCTATTGGGACATCATCAGCAAAGATGTGGAAGTAGTGGTCTGCGGTTTCTTTCAAGGTTTTCCTTTACCCAAAGGAGTTACTTCTAGCATCATTGCTCTTATTCTTAAAGTCAGGCTTCCTTCACACTTTGGCGAATTCCGCCCAATCAGCCTTTGTAACTTTAGCTATAAGATCATTTCCCGTATCTTCTGTGCCAGACTTACTAATATTTTGCCACAAATCATTTTTGAGGAATAAGGCGCCTTCGTGAAGGGCAGGCATATCTTTGATAATATGTCATTGGCTAGGCAAATGATTTCTGACCTTGGCAGGAAGGTGCGCGGCCATAATGTTGCTTTCAAATTGGACATGATGAAAGCTTATGATAGAGTGGAGTGGGATTTTCTATTGGCAGTGCTTCGGAGGTTTGCTTTCTGCAATAGATTTACTTCTTACATAGCCATGATGATCTCTAACTGTTGGTTTTCTGTTCTTTTTAATGGATCTATTGCGGGGTATTTCCACTCCCCACGTGACATTAGACAAGGCAACCCCCTTGCACCGGCTCTCTTCATTATAATGGAAGAAGTCCTTAGTAGGGGCCTTACGAACCTGCACCTTCAAGGAATCCTCAAGCCTTTTTTTTGTCCCAGAGGCTGTCCGGTTATCACGCATCTGCTATATGCGGATGATACCCTCCTCTTTCTCAATGGTCACGCCTCTAACATCCATAGCATTATGAAGTTTTTTAAGGCCTATGAGAATTCCTCGGGGTATAAAATCAATCCCTCCAAGAGCAGTTTTCATTTGGCTAGGTCTGCTCCTCTGAGGGTGGCCTCTAAAATCTCTGATATTACAAGCTTCCGGCAGCAAAGTGGTTCTATTATGTATCTCGGCGTCCCCATTCGGTAAGGGAGAACCTTGGTGACGGACTATAAGCCCCTTATTGAGAAGGTGAGTGCTCGAATAGGCTCATGGAACTCCAGGATGATGTCCCAAGATGTCAAAGTGACTTTAATTAACTCTGTTATTAGTTCCCTTCCAATATACCTTGCGGCCGTTGCCTCAGTTCCCAAATCTGTCCTTGTGTTCATTGAACGCCTCTGTGCGGCTTTCTTCACAGGAGACTCTGATGGATACCAGTGTTGGAACCCTGGTTTTGAGAATGTCATTCTATGAATCATGTTAAGATTGGAATACACACATATATATATATATACCTCATTCATAACTCATCTGTGTCAGTCAGCACCCAGGTCGATGCAAGTTTATGTTTATGCATTCATATAGGTCTGTGCATACATTGTGAGTCTTCATGCAAGGATAGCATATAGGTCAATGCATATTTTGTGTGTCTAAGGATAGCAAATAAGTCGGTGCATTTTTATCTTCTTATGCATATCAGGTCCGTGGATATTCTCATCAGCATGCAGGTCGGTGCAGTCTTTATGGAATGCATATGCAGTCGGTGCATATTTTACCTTAAGTGTATTAAGGTCTGTCCACGCCTCTGAAGTAATGCACACTAGGTCAGTGCATTTCTTTTTGTAGAATGCACATATAGTCGGTGCACTTTTTTGCCTTACACATATATAGATCGGTGCATACGCAAGCATTTGGTAAAATAAGGTCGGTGCAATCTTCGCTTCTCTGCTCATATAGTCAGTGCACATTCTGTGTGTATGCACACCAGGTCAGTGCATGTTCTAATGTGTGTACATAAGGTCGGTGCAATTTTTTCCTCGAGCATGTAGAAGTCAGTGCATTCTTTGCATAGGGTAGATCAAGTCGGTGCATACTCTACTTTGTGCGATATAGGTCCGTGCATGTTTCACATTAAGCGTATAATGGTCAGTGCAACTTTTGCATCAAGCTCATATAGGTCGGTGCAATTTTTGTTGCTACACGCATGCAAGGGTCGGTGCACGTTTATGTCTCGTGCATACAGAAGTCGGTGCACTCCTGATGACTACATGTATAGTCGATGCACATTTTATCATATGCATATAAGAGTCAGTGCATTATCTGCATCTTTCACATTAGGGTCGGTGCATGGTTTATCTTAGGCATGTAAGGGTCGGTTCATGTGTCTGCCTTATGCATTCAAAACTCAGTGTACGTCTGTCTAATGCATGTAAAATGTCTGTGCCCTCAAGTCTGTGTATGTCTCTAGTCGATGCACGTTTCGCATCATTCATATAACGAGTCTGTGCATATGAATGTCCTTATGAACTCTAGCTCACCAAGTGTTTGATTAAATGCCTCTGTTTTAATTGGCAGGATAAATGAAATTCCCATGAGTGAGGCACGTGTTCCAAGACTATGTGACTGAAGCACGTGATTCGAGGAGACTTGCTCTCCAAGAACTCTCAGCCATGTGTCTTTCTCTCATCCTCTAGATCTGACACGTGGACTCCGATAAGCGAGCTCATGGTGGAATTTTTGGGCGAAAACGTGATTTTCAAGCGCCTTAATTTCGCAAGCTTTATATATAGAAGACCCAGTCGCGCCTTCGATTGATGATGGAATTTTGAAGAAAAAGTCCGAGAGAGAAAAAGAGATCTGAGAAGAAAAACAGAGTGTCGTATTTCAGCAGAAATCTGAGAGAAAGAAGAGGGTGAGTCTGAGAGTGAAAGGTGATCGTGAGATAGTGAAGAAGAGGGATCTCGAGAGAAGATATTGTGAAGCAATTGAAGCAAGTCTTGAAGATATGTTCTCCACTGTGACATCTGGATTAGATCCAAGGCACATTGCTCCTGCGTGAGCATTTCGGTTTGTCTTTAATGTCAGCCTTCTGATGCTGAACATTTTGATTATCTATTTTCATTTTTCACACTTTTTCTAAGCTGTGTATCAGCGGTGGCATAAGCTATAAGGCCCAGCGGTTTGAAGCTATGAATCAGTGGTGGCTTAAGCTGTAATGCCCAGTGGTTGAAGCTCTGAATCAACGGATTGTTGGCAAGCTGTGAGGCCCAGCCGTTCAAGCTGTTTGATAGCAAAATCCACACTCTGGTTGGAGTGTGGGGTGGATGTAGGTCCTGAGGACTGAACCACCTAAAAAGTTCTTGCGTACTGTGGTTTGATTTCCAATGTGTCAACTGTTAGATGTATGCTAGGCTCGTTCCTATCTATAATCCTGACATGTTTTTAATTCCACATTAGTCTAAAGTCTTCAGGTTAAGTTTTAATTTGAACAAGTTTTTAGAGGGAGATTCATTCATCCCCCCTCTGAATCTTGGTTTGCACCACTACATCGTGCTAACAATTGGTATCAGAGCAGGAATCTATAACAGAAGGTCCAACGACCTGCAGATTATATCTGTCTCATTTTTTGTGCAAGTTGCTTTCATCTCGTTCATTGCTGTCTTCGATCTGAACTGTAATTGTTTGAAGTGGCTGAAATTCCTCAATTTACTGGTATTTAGTTTTTTGACTGGTTTGGGAAATTTAGAGACTACGTTATTTCTGTTGATCCTAATTTGTGGATACTTATTGCACTCAGTCCATATGACATTCCAGAGAATAAATCCCAATGGAATGCTTCAGATAGACTGAAGTTTTCTGAGAATCAAAAGGCCCTGGAACTAACGAGAAGGGCGATAAATGCTAACCAATTTCCATTCATTTCTAAGTGCAAGAGTGCCATTGGAATCATCAACATGATAGCAGCCAGCAAAGGTGAAGATGAAGTGAAGTGCCCATGGCCAGAAATCACAACAGTGATCAGATGGAAGATTCATCTTCACAGGTAAATTCTGAAACTGATAACTTTAGTTTTGAAGATCTTGTTGTAATGCATGAACATTTGATTGAAAAATATGAGAAAGTAAAGTCTGAAAAGATAAAGCTAAGAAGAGAAATGATCTCTGAAATTACACGTTTAAAAGCAGAGAATAAAAATCTAAAATCAGACATGAAAAAGATAGAAGGTTCTTGTGAGAAATGTTTATCTGTGAACAAATTAAATGCCAGCATTCAATCTGACAAAATTGAAGACACATGTAATAAATGTGCTTTCTTAAAGGAATTGATTGAAGATCTTGACTCTGATGATAACATGCAAAAGAGTCTAATCAGGTCATTAAAAGAAGAAAATGAGTTATTGCTTGAAAAGAAAAAGGAAGCTAATGAATATGAAGATAAATTGTTGGAAGAAAACAGTCATTTGAAAGAACAGAACAAAAATCTAATGGTCCTGAACGTTGTTATGTCAGAAAAATGGTTAGCTATAAAAAAGAAAAAATCTATCTTGAAAGAAAATGCAGCTAACTGTGAAACAAAGCTAAAATAGAATATAGACAAACTCCAAAGTTTGAATGATGCTTTGCATCATCAAGCAATTTCCTGTGAAAATGACATTTCTAATTATGAGATCAGCAATGCTTCTTTGCAAATTAAAATTGAAGATCTGAAAAACTCATTGGCAAAATTCGTTAAAGGGAAAGACAATTTGAATAAACTTCTTGGCTCGAATGTAAATTTTCAGAAAGAGGGTTTGGGCTATAGTCCAGTTAATAAGAAAGTTAATGGCAAGAAGAATTCAACTGTGTTTGTAAAAAGCTCAGAACAAAAAAAATTCTCTGGATCATCTGTTTTTCATTTTACTACTCAGAAATTAGAAAATTCAATTAAAAATCTAAAAAAGGTTGAAAAATAGAAAAATAAGAACAATGATCCTCCTGTGAATGTCCTCAATACTTCGGGTCACATAATGAACAAACCTGTCACCAAATTGCATGGATGTCACTACTGTGGTAGGAAAGGACATGTTATAGATGATTGCATTGTTTTGAGAAATGATGAGTTAGATGCATGCAAACATGTAAATACAGCTAAAAACAAACCTGTGAAAAGATTTGTTAGAAATGCTTCTGATGCATGCTTTTACTGTGGAAAAAGAGGTCATTACATGCATAACTGTAATTTAATGAAACAAGAAAAATCAAACTTTTAGAAAAATTCATGCTCAAAATAGTTATGTTAATAAGCATGCTAGAAGATCTGAAACTCAGAAGGTTACATGTTTTAAATGTGGAAAGTTTGGGCATGTTAAATCTAACTGTTGGTTTGTGAAAGACAATGCGATCTATCTTGCTCACAAGAAACATTCTGCATTTAGGAGAGTTCATGATCATGTCTGCATGCATAAACTTCTCATATGCAATAATTGTGGAAGACTAGGCCACATTATTTCTGAATGTTCTTGGATAAGTGATTGGAATAATTGGAGAGCACCAATGTGGGGTGCTACTAATCATGCTAGACCTAAGTACTCTCAGGCTCCAAGATATTTCGAATAACTTTTTGGATGCAGGTGTGCTCCTGTGGATAAAATAAAATGGGGTTAAATAAAATCAGGGCACAAAGGTTAGTTAAACCCCACTTCTCAATTCTTTTCATTGAAATTGCCTAAATAATGCTCTCTGTGGAATGCTGCATGCTTGATTGGAATAAATTGATGATTGATGCCATCTTATTTTGAGTAATACATGCTGACAATCAAATTCATGCAAATTCCATGTGAGATCTTGTTAAGTTAGTCATTCATGTTCATGAGTAGATGCATAAGTCTGCATGACTTCCTGGTATATCAAATGGAAGTTGGGAGAAGGGCATATGTCTTCTGTCTGGAAACCCATGCCATGTGTAGAGGCTAGACCTCTACCAAGTACCAAGAGTCCAAAACATTGCATGTAGTTTAAATCTGAAATGTGCATTTAGTTAATGCATCTCTGTCTACCCTATGAAAAACAAGTAATGCTTGATTGAAATCTCTGCACATTTTGAGGGGGAGCAAAGCTGATTGGAGATTGTGTGCATAATGTTTTGGGGGTGGATTGTCGGTTGAATATTGCTGCATTGCTGCTTGATCATTGGGTTAAATGTGTCTGATGAGTAGTGAAGTGCTGCTACTGAGATATTGATCTTGGAATCAGTTTGAGTCTGGTCTAAGGTAAAAGGTCAGTTGTATGAGAATTGGTTTTTCGAAATACTAAGTTTTTCACAAGCTGAAGGCTGAATATTGCTAGATTATAGAGAAGGCTGGTAGTCTTTTGATAGACTTTAAGGCTGAGTCTTTGGATGTGTGCTATTTGGGACTTAGTCTTAACCTTGCTCTTTAGTGGCCTTCATTCATACCTCATTGCTCATCTTATCTTTGACTTATCCACTTTCCAGTTCTCATCTATTCTTCATAATAAATTCATAGACTATGTTATTCAGGGCGAGTAAAGTATGAAATCTGTCACCTTTACTTATCTTCAACAATCAACTACTAAGATAACTCTGGATTGAGAACAAAATTGTTGATCTTAACTGAAGTGTGATTTTCTGTGTATGCAGATTAAATCTTATCTTAAAATACTCACAATTAACCTTGAATGATTCTTCAATGGTCTTAAAACAGTCCAAATTGGAACTGCACAGAAAGTTGTCTAAAAATCTGAAAGTCATTAGTAATAAGTCAATCTGATAGGAAATCTGGTGTTTATATGGTCCTTAAGCCAAGTTTTAAGAAAATTCTGTTAAAAGACCAGGGAATACGCCATTCAATGAAAAATGAAATAGGTAGAGCAATGGCATATTATTTGAGAAACTGACCATCTGTTTCAAAGAAATTCAGAGGTCAAGTCATGATAATAAATGCTATCTCTGTTCACAATACGAAGCATAAAGGTAAACTGCACTTAGTAACTAGGGATTCTGGTGTTTAATCGACATGTCTCCTTGAGTAAAAAGGTGCGGTAATATTGGAATGCTCAATCAAAATTTATAAAAGTTCAATGAAAAATATGGTTGACTCTGGGGTCTTTTCAGTAAACTGAAACTGTTTTAAGTTTAATATAAAATAGATTTTTCAATCAGTTTTGGCTAATGAAAATGACTAGTAAGATTAATGATTTCTCTGATTGGGCAGTGTCCTTGATAAAACTGATTTATTTCCATTGAGTTTGCTTCATAGGAATTATTTGTGAAGATTCACATTATAAGATATAATCGCATATGCCGGGAATCACAAAGAGGCTTGGAAAGGCATTTTCTTTTAAGTAAAGGGTAGCATGGGTATTAACTGTTGAAATTGGTAAAGTTGACAGTATTTCATATAAAATACCCTACCCTACTTGCATTGTCTATCATACCCTCTTCATTCAAGCCGAATCCTCCTCCCGCATTTACGAATCCGTCTCTCGTGCCGAGACCGTGAGCCTAGTCTCTCCAGTTTCCCTTTCTACATATCTTCTTTTCGTTCTTCTACGATTCGTCCTCCACTCTTCATTGCTTCTACCTTGTCGTCTCCGGCCGCCGAGAGCAAGGGGAAGAGGAAGGCAATGGAGGAACAACTACCGGAGGATTCCTCGCCCGTGGAGGCTATAGAGTCGTCACCAAAGGAGAAAAGATTAAAGATGGCACAGGATCAAGATATAAGTTCTGAGGTGCCTAAAGAAGAGTTGGAAAAAGGGAATGAAAAGGAAGCGAGAACCACTCCCACTACGACAGATACAACCTTTGAAGAAGAAGATGATCCCGCTAGAGCGTCAAAGCAAGCTGTAGTTTTTGAGTTATGGTTTTGATGATTTTGTGATTGTTAAGTTATGGTTTTGATGATAACTAAACTTAATGTGTGATTAAGGGATGATAACTAAACTTGTGGTTGATTGCTCATGCTCTTGTTATCTATGTATGGTTGAGATGGCAAATGGCAACGGTTACATGGTCTTGATCCTTGGTTTGCATATGTTGGTTTTACAAGAGGCAAGAGACTTCATAATCTCTTTAATGTGAACAAGTATGGTATTAACCTTAACTATCTTGCTTGCAGGATCAGCCTTATAATCCCATGGCAGTCGCCTGGATCAACCTTGTAATCCCATGGCAGTCGCCTGGTAAACCAAACATGTGGACAAGTACCTTACTTTTCTACAATTCAAAATAGGTGGTATATGTCATGTACTGTCAAGAACCATTGGTAAGGCTCTTACCCTGTTATACACTCCTTGTTATTGAGTGTTCCATGAGGTTATTTCATGAACAATTTACTTGGGATGATTGAGTTTTATCTCTTAATTCTTAGCCCAGAACTTGATCCTTACCTCAAAACATGTGTGTTTCAAAGTGTTCATATGCACCTAGTTCACGAGGTTTCAAGCCCTTGCAAACCTCGCCATCGTGCACCCTCGCACGTGGATCGACCTACGTGGTCAGGTCACGGGGATCGATATTCCCTTAACTTGTTAACTTCAAGAGTGAGCATTGAACTTGTTTCAGGAGATTTCATGTAATGATAAGTGCTCAAAATGATTTGAACCTTCCCAATGCATAAACCAAGTTGAATCCAATCCCAAAATGCATGGATTTGATATGGACATGAAGCTCTTGACTTATGGACATGTTTCTTTGGGCTAACACTTCATTTTTGCAGGTATAGGTCTTTCCGGTCGACCAACGGACCATGGCCGGTCGACCAGAATTAACAGAATCGAAAAGATGGAGTGTTTGCAGGTTTCAGTTGACCGCCACATAGGGGTCGGTCGACCGGTTTTGCCAGAGCCAAAATATATTCTGACTGTAAAATTCCTGTCGACCGACCCAATGCTTCCAGTCGATCACCAGTCCCGAGGCCCCCTTTTGTTGACTTTTGTTTCAAGCTCGAGGAGAGGTATTTCTTCCCATTTGTTTAATCCCAATGACCCCATTTACACCATGATTTGGGGATCTGGTCTAGGGCTTGTCTATGGACCATTCAAGGGCTATAAAACATATCATTTGGAGTCATAAACCTTAAGGATCCAAGAGCTTCAAAGGAAGATCAAGAGGGTGCTGTCCAAGGAGGAAGAAGAAGGGTACTGTAGCCGTGAACAGTACTCTATGCAGCAAGTGTTCTTCATCCATTCTCAACCCATTGAAGGCATATCTAAAGCCAACCTCCTCCAAGGAAGAGAAGAGCCAAGCAAGCAAGCAAGGATTCCAAGAAGAGTGCCTAAGGGAGAAAGAAGAGAAGCCAAGCAAGCAAGAAAGGAGAAAAGCCAAGCAAGCACGGATTGAAGCTCCGGTCAAGTGATGATCGAAGATACATTCGAGACCTATAGCATCCATTCAAAGGGAACCGAAATCAGAAGTTTTCTAAACTAAGTCTCATCGTCTTTATGTTTTGGGTGTTGTAATTGTGTTCATCATAAACTGCAAGAACTTGTGTGTGTGTGTGTGTGGATCATTGTTGGATCCATGGTCATGTGTGTGTGTGTCGTATTTGATTCGTGTGTGTGCGTGGATCTTCCTAGATCTGCATTTGTGTGTGTGTGGGTCTATTTAGATCCGTTCTGTCTCTTGTGTGTGGATTGCTGCACTTGTCGCAGCGTGCGTGTGTTTTGTTGATCCGCTTGTTGGATCGTGTTGGAGACTTCATCTCTCTCTCTCTCTCTCTCTCTCTCTCTCTCTCTCTGTGTGTGTGTGTGTGTGTGTGTGTGTGTGTGTGTGTGTGTGTGTGTGTGTGTGTGTGTGTGTGTGTGTGTGTGTGTGTGTGTGTGTGTGTGTGTGTGTGTGTGTGTGTATTGGGGCGTGTCCCCGTGTGTGTGTGCAGGCATTGTCCTGCGTGTGTGGTTGGAGCATCGTCTCCGTTTGGGGATTTATCCCCGAGTGAAGCCTCACCGGGTTTCGTGAGGGGTGGACGTAGGATTGCCGTCGTTGCATCCGAACCACCTTAAAAACTGCTGTGCACTATGGTTTGATTTGTGTGGTTTGGTCCTTTTCTTCTACCTTCATTCTCCGTGAGTGTTTAGTGTGCTTTGTTGTTCAGGTTTTATTCTTGTTCATCTTGCATAATCTATCTCATCACTAATTAGATTTTGATAAATCCAACTTGTGATTGAATAGATTTGTATCTCTTAAGTAGTGTTTTATCACATTCTTCAAAAAGGCCAAAAGTTTTCTAAAAATTTGTAAACACCCAATTCACCCCCCTCTTGGGTGTCATTGATCGCAGGACTTCAGTAGTAATTTTGGAAGCTGGGAAGATTATGTTCCCACGGTATGTGGATTTTCACGACCATGAAATGACTTCAAGATATCTTGAATTGGTTGAGCTATTTAAATTTTAAAAATGGAAGAAGTTTCTGGGTAAGCATAGAGTTTGTTACCCTAGACTTGTTACTGAGTTCTACAATAATCTAAATTTTGATTCAGTACAGTTCAAAATTTTGTCTAGTGTCAAGGAGACAAAGATTGAAGTTTCTAGGCATTCCCTCCATAAAACATTTAGAATTCCAGAAGAAGGGGTAGTAGAAGGAGAATTTAAATACAATCATCATGAGGCTTACTCCCTTCTTACAGGGTTGCCTAGTAACCCCATAGACAAAAATCAGACAAAACTGACTCAGCTTAGTGCGAACAAGTTCTCTCCATCAAAGAGGTTATTTCACCACATTCTTACAACCATGATAACACCTCAAATTAGAGGAAGAGGAAGGATAACTGAGTCTTAGTGATTTATACTATTTTGTCTGTTCAAAAAGATCAAGGTATGTCTACCAGACATAATGATTTAGATTATGGGCACATACATAGAGTCTAGGAGAAGCCTACCCCATGCTGCCCATTTGACTGCCGTGTTCAAGAAAATGAATATCTCCTTGGAGAATGAGACTTCAAATAAGATTCCAAAGGTAAATGTATACAATATGGATTTTTATTAATAAATTCATGAAGTTGAAACAGACTCAAATAAAAAATATTCCTTCTGCCAGCCAAGGAAAGGACCAATCATAAAATGATATTCCTTCAAGGAAAAAGAGTAAGATTCGAGTTGAATTACTGACAGAACAGCAGCCCACAAGTGTACAAGATGCTATTTCAGAACAGCCTTCTCAAGTCCCTCATGAAGAAATCCATCCTGTGACAGCTGAAAGGGAACAGATAATGATGGAACAACAAGAAGATATCATTGCTGAACAGACCCTACAGCCACAAGGTAAGGGTCAGTCAGGACAACCTCACATGGAAGTATAGTGTCAGGGGGAGGATCAGCCTCCAACAGATGAACATGTACCTGATCAGCAGGTAGACAATATTGGTGAAATAGAAGTTGTTGATGATGGAATTCCTGCAGTGCAACAAATGGAAGTAGACACAGATGTAGTTCCTGCAGTACATCATCTTAGAGATCTACAGTTGGAATAAGAAGTTCATGAGCTGAACTTGACTGATGAACAAATTATGCAGCAATTGGATCAGCATATTGATGAGCTGTTTGATCACTTTGGACAACAGTCTCAGCAACAAACAGATGATCAGCCTGAACAAATAATTGTGCAGTAATGAGAGGGAGATCTTCAGGAAGAGCAAAGAGAGGTAGAAGTTCAGGAAGAGCAAAGAGTAGAAGAGGTTCAGGAAGAGCAACCTTAGGAAGTCCAAGAAGCTGAGGTAGTACTCCCACAGGAACAATTTCTAGGCCCTGCTCCCTTATATGGACCTCATCATGGGCCAATTACAGCTCTTGGAATTCAGCCTCCCTTATCTCTTGAAGAGACATTCATTCCCCCAGGATTTCAACCCTCATGTTCAGGTCGTAATGACCCAGTACCACAAATTACAGAGATGTTTACCACATTGGTAAACCTTATTATGAGTCAAGGAACAGTAATGAATGCACAGTTCATGCATATGCATTTAGTCATTCAGAGACTTGATGCCAGGATGCTTCACTTAGAACAGACTATGAATAGTCAATGGATAAAGTTTTTATATGACAAGCACAAGTCTGACTTAAAACTGCATGGTGTATTGGATTCTTTACTGACAGTGTGTCAGCAAGCTGGAGATATTTTGGGCAAACTGCAAGACACTCAGACTACATCTTTTGTCAAGCTCACTCAGACTCTTGTCCACTCATATGACATCAAGATAGAGTTAGAGCATGTGAAACTTCAGATGACTTTGCTTAAAGGAGAACAGAAGGCTCTGACTGAGCGAATCAATGCTATATCTAGTGAAGTGTATGGTGAAGAGGCGGAATCTCGCGCTGTGTCCTGAGCGGGCTGTAGATCACCAGAAGATGTTTCTGCAAGAGAAGGGAAACGTATCAGAGGGCCCAGGGGATCTCCCTGGGGGAAAACCCTCCGATGGCTAAGTCAGTAGAGCGATGGTGGAAGCGATAATGGGGGGAGGAGAGAGCTGATGCGCGAGAATCCTCTCCACCAAGGGTGAAGCGAATCGTGCTCAGGAGCTTAGGGTATGTGAATGGCTAGTTCATCTTCCCATCTTCCGGAGGGTATCCCTGGCTTAAATAGTGCGTCGCCTTTTAAGAGTCCGGTGAGCTGAGGGCTTCCCGGCGGGAGTTACGTCTTCAGCGGGGGCTTTCATGGCCGGATCGTGGGGGTGTTATCCCCTTGGAGTTCGGCAGCTCCCATGACTCTCCCGCTGGCGGAGGACTCTGAACGGCCGCACCTGCAGATAATCAAGCGGTCTCACCGAGCTACGGGGATGCTGGCTCGTGTCCGAGCGATAGGCATGGCCCGGCAAACGTGGGGTCAGATAGGTCGGCTGGAGCCTCTTTCTCTCGGTTGGAGAGTGGGCTTTAGACCGGACCTTCCATGCGACCTGACCATTGTCTCGGGCCCTCCGAGCCTAGAAGGCCGCCGGGGAGAGTTGGTTCCTCGAGTCTTTGTTTATTAGGCTTTTCTCCCGAAGTGGGCCCTGTGGGCTATCACTTGGGTGGGCTCGCCCGGTTGGACCTTGTAGGTCTTGTTGGGCTGCCTTTGTGGTGGGCTGCGGAAATCCCCCTCTCCACTTGTCCCCCTCCTACTCCCGAGCCAAGGAGGCTCGGATGAGTAGTTTTTCGAGGCTTTGGACCGGCGTGGCTCAGGTGGGTGGAATTCCGTTGGCGTTATGTAGCCGCTTATAGCGGTCGCCGAGGCCCGTAATGATGATCCTGACGGATTTGAAACGAAGGGCCCCCCTTTTTCTCGGAGCACGGAACGGCGCGCCGCCACCCTCAGGGGTTTATAGGGGGCGCTGTTCATCGTTCTAGGCTTCCAGGGTTTTAGGCTTTCCTTGCTTCTTGATGCGCCGTGAGAGCACAGCGGAGACGCGGAGCCTTGCGGCGGCGTTTGAAGAGTTGGCGAGGATAACCGCAGAGGCGGTCCGACAGCTTCCTTCTCCCCCGGAGTCTTCAAGCTCGTACAAGGGATCTTCTCCCGATCCGATGGCGGATCAGAGTCCGGAGCTTGTGCCCGTGAGGCGCGATCCCGTCCCCAACTGTAGCGAGTTGGGAGAAGCGGAGGTGCGGAGGCTGGAGCACCGTTTCCGTCTGCCTTTCCGCTATAGCTTTGCTGCTGCCACTCCATATGAGACGAGTCTGGACGACCGCGATGGGCACATTTGCACCTTTCTTTTGGCCTGGAAGAGTGGATTCCGGCTTCCTTTCGATCCTTACGTACTGCAGCTTCTTACTTTTTTCCGGTTGGCGCCTATCCAGTTGGTGGCCAACTCCTATCTTCTTCTTTCTGCCTTTGGGATCTTGTGCCATCAACGCGGCATCTTCCCGTCTCTGGACCTTTTCCACTTCTTCTTCGAGCTGAAGGCGCATCCATCGGCTGGGAAAGGTTTTTACTTCATCCAGGCGCGAAAGAACAAGAGCTGCATCTCGCTCGCGGCGAAGGATTCTTCGCACAAGGGGTGGAAGACTCAATTCTTCTGGGTGAAGGCGGTGGCGACGGACGAGATCTGGAGATGTCGGACCTCGCCCAATTTTCACCCAAATCTGCCCCCTCGCCAGGAGGAGTTCCCTCCCCACGTGGAGCAGCAGGCTGCCCGTCTGCTGGAGAACCGCCAATCGACCGAGGAGCTGGTGACGCCGGAGAACATCGAACGGTGTCTTCTCTCGCGGTTGACGTCGTCAGGTACGGCTCTTGAGGCTCTTCTTCTGGGGTGGTAACTCTTTTTCCTACTCCTGACCGGGGCTTCTTCTTGTTGCAGATGTGAGGCGGGAGCCTCTGGAGGAGGCGGCCGAGGTTATCGATCTGGGAGAAGACTCGGCAGCCGACGAACCTGATGTCTCGGCGGGTCGCGCTCATGCCCGAGATAAGGGCAAGGGGGCGGCCCCCGAGGGGACTTCTCGATCGACCGGCCTGAAGCGCAAGAATCCCCTGGTGGGGAAATTGCGAGAGGCCGCGAAGGCCAGGAAGAGGGCCAGGAAAGCCGGTCTTCCTACCGCCGTCGGGGGCGACTCTGGCTCGGCGGTGCTCCCCTCTCGGGGGCAGGATGGGGCCGACCCTTCTGGGCTGGCTCTCCCATCTGTCGAGCGAGAGGGGGCCGAGGAGACCAGGGGCCCCGCAGAGGGAGGTGATGGGTCGGCTCTCCCCTCTGTAGGGACAGAAGGGGCCGATGCCGGCGTGGCCGGCGCTGGGACCGAGAGTTCGGTCAGAGCAGATGGGGGTGTGCCCGCGGGGGCGTCGCAACCCCAAGTGCCGGCAGTTTCTGGTGCCGTTAATCCCGCGGCGCCGGTCGAGGGTGGGGGTTCGCCCGGGGAGGCGTTACAACCCCAACCGACCGTGGTGCGCGGGGCGGTTAGTTTCGCCGCTACAACAGGGCCTTCTGGCGGGGTGCCCGGGGTGGAGCGGTCCCCTTTGCTGGAAACTCTGGTCAGGCTTGGTGTCTCGGGTGATCTGTACCGGATCTGCCGGTCGATCACCGATAGGACGAGGGGAGGAGAAAAGCGCAGCGCTCCTGCCGGGGTCCTTGACATCCTTATGGAGGGCGGCCTGGTTATAGCTCAGACAGCGGCCGTGATGGCAGAGGCGCACGCCTGGACGGAGGTGGAGCGGTCGAAGCTCGCCTGGACCCTTGGTGGATGCGAGGGGAAACTAGCTCGGCTCGAGGGGGAGCACGAGGGGCTTCGGCGGGAGTTCCTCACATTCAGGGAGTTGGCGCGGTCGAGCCGACGGGAAGCCGAGGTGCTGGTCGAGCAGCTGACAAGGGCCCAAGAATCACTCGAGAGGAAGAGCAAACGTCTAGAAGACGAGCGTCAACGTCACATCGAGCTGGATAGCCTCTGGGAACTTGAGCGCAGCGAGCTGCAGGATCGGGCGGAGGACGCGGAGTGCCTTCGCGCCGAGGCCGAGGCGGACCGAGCCCGGGCGGAGGGTCGGATGACCGAGACCGAGCGGAGGATGACCGAGCTGGAGGAGCATCTGGCGAGGGCGGAAGAGCGTGCGGCCGAGGCGGAGCGGGATCGGGACGGGCAGGTCGAGGCGGAGGCGATCGAGCGCTATAAAGGCTCGGAAGCTTACTCGGCTGACCTGATCGCAGCCGCCCTACCCTACTACGAGGTAGCGCTCTGCCGGGGTGCTCGAAAGGGGTTCAGGCAGGGCTATCGCCGGGCGATGAACAATGCTAACGAGCACCTGGCCGGAGGTGATTTTCCTTATGGCCAGCGTTATGACTCGGACGAGTCAGATTCCAGCTCCTCATCTTCGGCCGGGGAAGCACCGGAGGAGTCGCCCCCTGCGGGGTCACCAGCTCCGGAGGCCTCGGGAGTGCTCGCGACAGGGACAGTTCTCGCACAGGCGAGGTCAGTGTCCGGGCCGGCCGTCGCCGAGGGTACCGGGGGTGACGCGTCCCCTACTGTGGTTCCCGAGCTTCAAAGTGGGCCCGAGGCCTGATGTATTTTGTTTTATTTTGCCCCTTCCTCTTTTTGTTCGTCTTCCTAGTTGTAAGAGGCTTTTATGGGAGGCAATAAATAACTTACTTTATTTGATCGCTATCTTTGCTGTGATTCGGTTGGCGTATCGGGGCAGTTGGAAAGTATCGATATTTTTTGCGCCGTTTTCGCACGTCGATTCGGGAGACTTCTGGCGGGCGTCCTTCCGTATTACCATGCTTTGAAAGTCGAGGTGTTTCGCGAATCCCGCTAGGGCGGGGGGCAAGGATTTTGAGGTGACCTTCCCAGGGAGGTCCTGTAGCGTGTTTTCGAGGGGGGAGTCATTTAAGGCGCGTGGCCTCCCCTGGCCTATAAAAAGGACCGAAGGGTGCTCCTTCTCTCTTAACACTTAGGACTCTCGCCGGCGGTCTGCTCTTATTCCCTCATCTTCACTTTGCGTTGCACCGCCACGATCGGAGCATGGAGGACCCTTCAGAAGGTGATGCTGCAGACGACGGGGAGCGGCCGGTTCCAGCTGTCCTGGAATATCGGTCGGGTCCCACGGTCGCCGCGCGTGCATGAGACGGGTCCGACGGTCGCCGCGCGGATCGGGAGAGGGCTTCGACGTGCGGGGGCACGCCATTTGCCTCTTCTTGGCTCCGGCGAGGCTTCCGGGCGGACGCCGAGATGGAGGGTGGACGGGGGAGTTAGGGATGCCGGCCGCCATTCCCCTCCGTGGGAGGGGAGGAGGCGGCTCCAGTCCCTTCCTTACCCCCGTCCGCTGCCTCTTTCTCTCTCTTTTGTTCTTCATTTCTTTCACTCTTCGGGGGCTGCTTACTTTCTGTTCGCCTCCAAAGAGTTGGCAGTTTGGAAGAAACGGGACCGTCGCGGCGTGCCCTTTTTCCAGGTTGTTGCCAACTTGGACGGTAGCCTTCCTTGCGTGAAAGGTGGCCTTCTCCTTGCCGTCCCTCTGTCACCTTTGTCACGGACCACCCGAGCCAACTGGGTCGACCATCTCTTGTCCGAGCCAGTTTCTACGCGAGGCAGAGTCAGTGGCTGGATGCGAGAAGGTCAAGACCGGGTCGACCGGGCGATGGTCGTTTGCTGCGGTGCCAGATGGATTTTCGCTTTTTGTTATGTAATGTATTGGCAGTTGCCTTTCTGATGTACCAACAGTTATCTTGAATGAATGCGAAAGATAGGGGGTTTACTTTACCCAATTTGTTGATACAGTATTCAGAAATAAAATCTGCGTAGTGTGGTTGCGTTCCATGTCCGGGGAATGGGTTCCCCTTCCATTGTGGCTAACCTGTACGCACCTTTCCCGAGCGTCTCGATCACTCGGTAGGGGCCTTCCCAATTGGGGGATAGCTTGCCCGCCGCCTCTAGTGGTCGAGAGGCTTCTGCCTTCCTGAGGACGAAGTCCCCTGGTCGGAATTGTCTGCCTGGCGTTGTAGTACCGAGTGAGGCGGCGCTGGTACTCCGTAGCTCGGACGTTCGCGATCTCTCGGAGTTCATCTGCCAGGTCGAGGTTCTCGAGCAGCTTCTGCTCGTTTGCCTCGGGCAAAAAGCTGATCACTCGGAGAGACGGATTGGCGATCTCCAATGGAACGACGGCTTCGGTGCCATATACCAGTTGAAAAGGGGTCTCACCGGTTGCCGTTCTGGGGGTCGTTCGGTGCGACCATAGTATGCTAGGCAGTTCCTCGAGCCAGCTACCCTTAGCCTTGCTGAGTCTGGTTTTTATGCCATTCAAGATGGTCTTGTTGGCATTTTCAACCAGCCCGTTGGCCTGAGGGTGGGCGACCGAAGTGAAGTGGTTGCGGATATTTAGGTCGGCACATCTATCTCGGAAGTACCGAGAGTCGAATTGCCGCCCGTTATCGCTCACTATCACTCGGGGGATGCCGAAGCGACAAATGATCGATTTCCATACGAAACCCCAGACGACTGTCTCGGTGATCCTCGCTGTTGCTTCAGCCTCGATCCATTTGGTGAAGTAGTCGATGGCGACGATGATGAACTTCTTCTGGGATTGAGCTGTTGGGAATGGCCCAAGGATGTCGATCCCCCACCGAGCGAAAGGGTAGGGCTCGGAAAGGGTGACAAGTTCCGTGGCCGACTGGTGGACCAAATGGTCGAACCGCTGGCAACGGTCGCAATGTTGTACGTAAGCCGTGCAGTCGCGCTGGAGGGTCGGCCACCAGTATCCTTGCCTTAGCAGGATTCTGGCCAGCGACCGACCTCCTGAATGTGCTCCGCACAGGCCTTGATGAATCTCCTCAATAGCTTGGCTCGCTTCGTCGGGGCCGAGGCATTTCAGAAGGGGCCCGGAGAACGATCTTCGGTAGAGGGCGTTGTCGAGGATGACGAAGCGCCGAGCTTGGTACTTCATCCGGCGGGCTTCTCGAGAGTCGGAGGGTTCCTGGGAGTCTCGTAGCCAGGATAGGTAGGGGGAGCGCCAGTCGTCGGGAGTGGCCGAGTCAATGGCGAGGAGCTCCGAGTCTATGCTCGGGCGCTCTAGCTCTTCTAGGAGGACCGATCGTGTACCTTCCGGGTCTAGGGAGGAGGCCAGTCGGGAGAGGGCGTCCGCCCGAGAGTTTTGCTCCCGAGCTATTCGGACTACCTCGAACTCCTCGAACTGCTGGGCCAGGCTCCGGACCAACTATAGGTATTTGATCATAGGTGCCTCCCGAGCTTCATACTCGCCACTGACCTGGCTTGCGACCAGCTGGGAGTCGGTGTGGATCCTGACTCGCTCAGCCCCCAACCGTCGGACCATGCGGGCCCCCGAGATAAGGGTCTCGTACTCAGAAGCATTGTTGGACGCCGGAAAGTTGAACTTTAAGGCGTACTGTAACTCTATTCCTTCGGGGGACCTTAGGAGGATCCCTGCGCCGCTGCCAACCGAGTTGGACGATCCATCGATGAACAACTCCCAGGTTGGCCCGGTTGTTGTCGGAGGCCTGTCCTCGACCGGAACGGTGCTCTCGGCGATGAAGTCGGCGAGCGCTTGCCCCTTGATAGCTGATCGTGGCCGATACGAGATGTCGTATGCCCCGAGCATGATGGCCCATTTGACAAGTCACCCCGAGGCCTCGGGGTGGGCCAGAATCTTCTTCAGTGGCTCGCCGGTTAGCACGGTGATGGGATGCCCCTGAAAGTAGGGTAGGAGGCGCTTTGCGGAGGTAACCAACGCTAGCACGAGTTTCTCGGTTGCGGGATACCTCCGCTCGGCCTCGCCAAGCACCTTGCTGGTGTAGTAGATCGGCCTCTCGACTCCCGAGTCATTTCTGACTAGGACCGAGCTGACCGTTGATGGCGTCGCCGAGAGATAGAGCAGCAAAACCTCGCCCGCAACGGGCTTGGAAAGCACCGGGGGTGAAGCTAGGAGCTCTTTGAGCTCGGCGAACGCTGTCTGGCATTCCCCGTCCCATGCGAATGTAGCAGACGCTATTTTAGGCCCCCTCATTAGCTTGAAGAAGGGCAAGCATCGTTCGGCCGCACGGGACAGGAAACGACTGAGAGCGGCGACACGCCCCGTCAGACGCTGGACGTCTTTAATGCACGTGGGCGGGCGCATGTCCAGGATGGCCTGGACCTTGTCAGGGTTGGCTTCGATCCCCCGCTGAGTGACCAGGAAACCCAGGAACTTCCCGGATCTTACTCCAAAGGCACACTTGGCAGGGTTGAGCTTCATGCTGTACTTCATGAGGGTGCCGAAAGTCTCGGTCAGGTCGGTGAGGTGATCGTGAGCCCTCGGGGTCTTGACGAGCATGTCGTCGATGTAAGCTTCGACGTTCCGACCTAACTGTCCCTCGAACATATGGTTGACCAGTCGCTGGTATGTGGCTCCAGCATTCTTCAATCCGAAAGGCATCCGGGTGTAGCAGTACACGCCGTAGTCGGTGATGAAGGCGGTCTTCTCGACATCTTCAGGGTTCATTCGGATCTGATGATAACCCGAATAGGCATCCAGGAGACTGAGTATCTCGTTGCCCGAGGTTGAGTCAACCAGTTGGTCGATGCTCGGTAGCGGATAGCAGTCCTTGGGGGTGGCCTTGTTCAGATCGGTGAAGTCTACGCACATTCGCCACTTGCCGGTGGTTTTCGGCACCAGGACGACGTTGGCTAGCCACGTTGGGTACATGACCGGTCTGAAAAGACCAGTCTCTTGTCCCTTGGTGACCTGCGCCTTGATGATCGCCTGTTTCTCGGGCGCATGCTTCCTCCTCCGCTGCTGTACGGGTCTCACGGTGGCATCGAGGTTAAGCTTGTGCATCACAGTTTCCTCTGGTATACCAGGGAGTTGATCGTCGGACCAAGCGAAGACCCGGACGTACCCAGAAAGAAACTCCTTGTATTGCTGCTGTTCCTTCGGTGGTAGGTCGGAACCGATCCTCACTCCAAGGGTCGGGTCGTCGTTCAGGAATACTGTTAATAATTCGCCACCGGGCTCGGCGGTCACGGTTTTTCCTTCGACTCCCCTGGGGCCCTTATCCTTCCCGTCTGGCCTTGAGGCTTCCACCGAGATATTGTAGCACCTTCTAGCCATGGCCTGGTTACTTCGGACTTCCCCCAACCCGTTTTTGGTGGGAAACTTCATTTTTTGGTGATAGGTAGATGGTACGGCCTTTATTCGGCTGAGAATTTTTTGGCCGAAAATGGCGTTGTACGCTATCATACCTTTAATCACTATGAAGTCCACTATGACCGTAATGGTTTTGGGTGGGGTGCCGATAGTGACCGGCAGGCTTAGGGCTCCCTCGGGGTAGGTGGCCAGGCCATTAAACCCGCACAGGGGTGTTCGGATCGGGCGGAGCTTGGATGGGTCTTCCCCCATCTTGAGAAAACAGTCATAAGATAATACATCGGGGGCGCTCCCATTATCAACCAAAATCCTGTCTACATTGCAGTGATTTATCGTGGCCGAGATAACGAGGGCATCGTCATGCGGGGTGCTCAGCCCTTCCAGGTCTTGGTTGGAGAAGACTATGACCTGGGGCTCCATTGGCGGGCCTTTGGGGGGCTCTAAGGCTCGGCTGGCCCGCTCGGCATGACGTTTCCTTCCTCGGCTGGTGTCGCCTCCCGATGCCGCTCCTCCAGAGATGACGTTGATGTGGACCCCTCGGGGGGCGTTGTCGATCTCCTCTGCGGCGTCTCGGTCTTCTTTGTGCCCGGTTGTGAACCGGGCTAGATGCCCCAGACGGATGAGGCGCTCGATCTCGTCTTGGAGCTGATGGCAATCTCCGGTGTGGTGCCCGTGGTTGCCGTGGAACAGGCAATGCCTGTCCCGCTTGCGGTTCTTCGACCTCATCGGCTCGGGCTGGCGGAGAAGTCCCGAGTCTTTGATGTCTTCGTAGATCTCGTAGATTCGGTCAAGGGGGTATACTGCTCGTACTTTCTCTTGCGCTCTCCTTCTCGATCGCGCTTCTTACTCGAGCCAGGATTTGGCTCGGAGGTCCGCTTTTTGTCCCCCTCCCGACCCGAGCCGGTTGTGTCTCGGCAGGCGCTGAGTACTTCTTCACACTCGGCATGGCGCAGTGCCAGAGTCACTAGCTCGGCAAGGGTCGAGGGAGGGTGGAGGACAAGCTCACGGTGGAGATTCTCATCCCGGGTGCCCCCGGTCAGTGCGGTTGTGACTGAGGCCACATCCAGGCGGGGGATCCTAAGGGCTTCCGATTTAAATCGGTGGACGTAAGTCCGGAGTCTCTCCCCTTGCGCCTGTTTGAGAGCCAGGAGCCCCGCTACTGACCTTGGGGGGGCGCTACCGGCGAAGCTCTACTTGAAAATTCACCCGAATTGCCTGAAGTCTCGGATGGACCCCGGGGCAAGGGCTCGGAACCATGCCTGAGCGCCCTGGACCAGGGTGGCCGCGAAGGCTCGGCACTTGATGGGATCCGGCGTTCCATGCAGGGTCACCAGGGCGTCGAAGCTGTCGTAGTGGTCGGCTGGGTCGCCCTGGCCGTCGTAGAGCTTGAAGGTTGGGATGGAGGCTCTAGGAGAGACCTCTGCCTTCAAGATGTACTCGGAGAAAGGGGATTTCTCCTCGTCCTCCAGGAAAGAGGTCTTCTGCAGGGCGCGGAGAGCGCGCTCTTGCTCTGCGAACCGTCTTTCAAAATCTCGTAGCCGGAGGGACAGTTCCGGCTGTGGCCGCGCCGTGGGGCTGGGGGGGGCGTCGTGGCGATCTCCCGGAGCACTGGTGCCCGGGCGCGGCGGCCTCGCCCCCTGCTTCCCTCTCCTCGGCGTGGAGGAAGCCTCTTGCTCCGCAGGCGGAGCTTGCGAGGGTCCTCCGACGTCGTTGTGGAGGAGCTGTCGGCCGCGGAGGGTGAAGCGGCCTCCAGCGGTGTGCTGCGTTGCACTCCTTCGAGGGGGACTTCCTGACGGGGCGCGGGACCTCGCGTCCCGGGCCGCCTGGGCCCTCATGAGCTCCACGAGGACGTCCATCTTCTCACTGAGGGCTTGGAAGGCGTTGGCGCCACCGTCGAGGGGTGCCCCTGTCTCCGCCGGGGGTGGTGGTGGTCCGTTAGTGGGGACGCTGGCGTTGGAGGGGGGACTCTGCGAGACCCTAGGGGGGACGCCTCCCGCCGCTGCCACAGCCTTACCTGCCCCGCCGGCGGATCTCCTCCCTGAGCTTTTTCTCACCATCTTGACTCTTCGTGCGTTTCCCACAGACGGCGCCAGATGAAGAGGCGGAATCTCGCGCTGTGTCCTGAGCGGGCTGTAGATCACCAGAAGATGTTTCTGCAAGAGAAGGGAAACGTATCAGAGGGCCCAGGGGATCTCCCTGGGGGAAAACCCTCCGATGGCTAAGTCAGTAGAGCGATGGTGGAAGCGATAATGGGGGGAGGAGAGAGCTGATGCGCGAGAATCCTCTCCACCAAGGGTGAAGCGAATCGTGCTCAGGAGCTTAGGGTATGTGAATGGCTAGTTCATCTTACCATCTTCCGGAGGGTATCCCTGGCTTAAATAGTGCGTCACCTTTTAAGAGTCCGGTGAGCTGAGGGCTTCCCGACGGGAGTTACGTCTTCAGCGGGGGCTTTCATGGCCGGATCGTGGGGGCATTATCCCCTTGGAGTTCGGCAGCTCCCATGACTCTCCCGCTGGCGGAGGACTCTGAACGGCCGCACCTGTAGATAATCAAGCGGTCTCACCGAGCTACGGGGATGCTGGCTCGTGTCCGAGCGATAGGCATGGCCCGGTGAACGTGGGGTCGGATAGGTCGGCTGGAGCCTCTTTCTCTCGGTTGGAGAGTGGGCTTTAGACCGGACCTTCCATGCGACCTGACCGTTGTCTCGGGCCCTCCTAGCCTAGAAGGCCGCCGGGGAGAGTTGGTTCCTCGAGTCTTTGTTTATTGGGCTTTTCTCCCGAAGTGGGCCCTGTGGGCTATCACTTGGGTGGGCTCGCCCGGTTGGACCTTGTAGGTCTTGTTGGGCTGCCTTTGTGGTGGGCTGCGGAAATCCCCCTCTCCATATGGCAGCATGATACATATTAGGAATATCCGTGAGAAACTGGAAATAGTTCATGCACAAGTTCAGATGATAGCCATCAGCTTCCAAAATGTTGTCACTGAAGACACCACCAGCTCCTCTACTTTTATGGCTGATATACACCACCAGTAGTCTTCACAATTAGACAATCTGGGTAGCATGATGCAAAACTGGTTTGTGGATATGACAACTACTGTCAAAGAACTTCATGCCTTAGTCAAGCAGAATGACCAGAAAGTGATGGCTAAGTTTGCAGCACTCGAAACTAAAGTTGAAAGAATTCCATATCCAAGGGCTATACCTCTAAGGGGCAATTCTAGCAGCACTCCACCCAGAGGAAGGGGAAGCTCCAAAGGTACCAGTTTTTGCCAAACAAGTCCTGCTGATGTCTAAGGGTCCTCCAATTGTTTTTGATAATGACAAAGGGGGAGAATTTTTGGTCATGTATGACAGTTCATAGTTGATAGTCTGGTGGGACAGATACTGATATGCTGATATGTTTCTGATGTTTGGACAGATGCTGATGCTGAGCAGACACTGATATGCTGATATGTTTCTGATGTTTATGTTGTAAAAATGCTCTGAATGAGATTCTTTTGTCTATTAAGATAATCAATCAAAAATCAGTTTGTTTTTCTTACTATACACAGAAATGTCATTACTGCATATTGCATATTTGTGTTGAATGCATATTTGTGTTGAATGTTACTATTGCTATGCATGTAAGTGAATAAATTCTATGAATGATGATTAACAACTTGCGATCTCACCTGCTTGAGTGTTTAGAATTGAATGAGAGTGTGAAGAATGATTATTTAATTCATTGACTATTTTGATCATACATGACTCATAGTTGTCATCATCAAAAAGGGGGAGAGTGTTGGAACCCTGGTTTTGAGAATGGCATTTTATGAATCATGTTAAGAATGGAATGCATATATATATATATATATATATATATACCTCATTCATAACTCATCTGTGTCAGTCAGCACCCAAGTCGATGCAAGTTTATGTTTATGCATTCATATAGGTCTGTACATACATTGTCAGTCTTCATGCAAGGACGGCATAAAGGTTAATGCATATTTTGCGTGTCTAAGGACACCAAATATGTCGGTGCATTTTTATCTTCTTATGCATATCAGGTCCGTGAATATTCTCATCAGCATGCAGGTCGGTGCAGTCTTTATGGAATGCATATGCAGTCAGTGCATATTTTACCTTAATACATCTATGCACGCCTCTGAAGTAATGCACACTACGTCAGTGCATTTCTTTTTGTAGAATGTACATATAGACGATGCACTTTTTTGCCTTACACATATATAGATCAGTGCATATGCATGCATTTGGTAAAATAAGGTCTGTGCAATCTTCGCTTCTCTGCTCGTATAGTTAGTGCACATCCTGCGTGTATGCACACCAGGTCAGTGCATGTTATGATGTGTGTACATAAGGTCGGTGCAATTTTTGCCTCGAGCATGTAGAAGTCAGTGCATTCTTTGCATAGGGTAGATCAAGTCGGTGCATACTCTGCTTTGTGCGATATAGGTACGTGCATGTTTCACATTAAGCGCATAATGGTCAGTGCAACTTCTGCATCAAGCTCATATAGGTCGATGCAATTTTTGTTGTTGCACACATGCAAGGGTCGGTGCACGTTTATGTCTCATGCATACAGAAGTCGGTGCACTCCTGATGACTGCATGTATAGTCGATGCACGTTTTATCATATGCATACAAGAGTCAGTGCATTATCTGCATCTTTCACGTTAGGGTCGGTGTATGGTTTATCTTACGCATGTAAGGGTCGGTGCACGTCTCTGCCTTATGCATTCAAAACTTAGTGCACGTCTATCTAATGCATGTAAAATGTCTGTGCACTAAAGTCTATGTATGTCTCTAGTCAGTGCATGTTTCGCATCATTCATATAACGAGTCTGTGCGTATGAATGTCCTTATGAACTCCAGCTCACCAAGTGTTTGATTAAATGCCTCTATTTTAATTGGAAGGATAAATGAAATTCCCATGAGTGAGGCATGTGTTCCAAGACTATGTGACTGAAGCACGTGATTCGAGGAGACTTGCTCTCCAAGAACTCTCAGCCACGTGTCTTTCTCTCACCCTCCAGATCTGACACATGGGCTCCGATAAGCGCACTCTTGGTGGAATTTCTGGGTGGAAACGTGATTTCCACGCGCCTCTATTTCATGAGGTTTATATATAGAAGACCCGGTCGTGCCTTCGATTGATGATGGAAATTTGAAGAAAAAATCCGAGAGAGAAAATGAGAAGAATAGATCTGAGAAGAAAAACAGAGTGCCGATTTCAGCAGAAATCTGAGAGGAAGAAGAGGGTGAGTCTGAGAATGAAAGGTGATCATGAGATAGTGAAGAAGAGGGATCTCGAGAGAAGATATTGTGAAGCAATTGAAGCAAGTCTTAAAGATCTGTTCTCCACTATGACCTCTGGATTAGATCCAAGGCACATTGCTCCTGCGTGAGCATTTCGGTTTGTCTTTACTGTCAGCCTTCTGATGCTGAACATTTTGATTTTCTATTTTCATTTTTCACACTTTTCTAAGCTGTGTATCAGTGGTGGCATAAGCTATAAGGCCCAACGGCTTGAAGCTGTGAATCAGCGGTGGCTTAAGCCGTAATACCCAGCGGTTGAAGCTCCGAATCAACGGATTGTTGGCAAGCTGTGAGGCCTAGCCGTTCAAGCTGTTTAGCAGCGGAATCCACACTCTGGTTGGAGTGTGGGGTGGATGTAGGTCCTGAGGACTAAACCACCTACAAAGATCTTGCGTACTGTGGTTTGATTTCCAATGTGTCAACTGTTAGATGTATGCTAGGCTCGTTCCTATCTATAATCCTTACGGTTTTTAATTCTGCATTAGTCTAAAGTCTTCAAGTTAAGTTTTAATTTGATCAAATTTTTAGAGGGAGATTCATTCACCGTCCCCTCGGAATCTTGGTTTGCACCACTACATCGTGCTAACAACCACCGCCGACATTGGGTCCCCTGGAGCGTTATCCAGCGGCCTGCCATTGAGGGCGGCTTAGGTGTACGATCTCTTTGGCATCTCAAGCTTACCCTCGCGGTGAAGCTCGTCTGGTCCATTCAGCAGTGTACCTCCCTCTGGGCCACTTATGCTCGACAACGTTTCAAGTCAGTGCAAGGGTCGACCCAGATCTCTCACTATCCTCACGGTATTCCAAGGAAAACTATTAATGTTGCTCTTGAAGTGGTTAATAATTATACCCGTTGGATTATTGGTGATGGAAATCGCATTGATTTCTTGGATGATGCCTGGGCTGGTAATGAACCCTTGCGGCACCGTCTCTTAGCCCCTTACAGGGGACCTTCTGCTACCATTCGTGAAGTCCTCTCCAATGCGGGGCATCCTATCAGATTGCTCCTGCCTGATGCTAATATCTTGGATGGCATCCACCTCTCATCGTATGCAGACAAGTACATCTGGTCTGCCTCTACATCTGGGACTTTCTCGGTCGAATTAGCTTATGAACAGATTAGACCCATGGGCATCAAACGAAACATTTTGAAGTTCATCTGCAACTGCTCCTACCATCAGCCTGCTTCCCTTTTTGCATGGAGGATCCTATATAGAGCTGTTCATGTAAACTCCAGAGTCTCTGAGTGTGGGATTACTACGGCTTCTCGCTGTAGCTGCTGCAGGGATCCACATATAGAAGATTTAAATCATCCCTTCATGGAGGGTGATCTGGCCAATGCATTGTGGAGTTGGGTGACTCCTCTTTTGGATGCTGGACCTGGCCTTCAGTCCCAAATCACCCAGCGACTTTGGGGCATCCTTAGCTGGTATAACCCACACAATCCTCATGGCTTCATTGCTATATACGCCTCCATCCTCATTATCTGGGAAACCTAGAAGGCGAGATGTCAAATGCAATTTCAGGGTCTGCGCATCTCCAGCATTCATATTATCCGCAACATCTATTCCAACATTAGTGCTGCGCTCGAGAAGAAAGTTTTCAAACAACTTTCCAGTGGGCAGTAGCTCAAGCTTATCTTGGATTTTAGATTCACCCAACGGTCATCTCCCATCACTATCAAGCTAGTCATATGGGTCCCTCCTCTTCAGGGCATGGTGTCAAACGTCGATGGCGCCAGCAAAGGCAATCTGGGTCCCAGTGGCGGTGTTGGTTGTATCAGAGATTGCAAAGGGAGTCTTCTACTGGCCTTCATGCATCATTACGGAGTTGGCACCAGTTTCGACACAGAGATGCGGGCCATGTGTGATGGTATCCGCCTTGCTATTGAGCATGGCCTTCATATTTTTGAAATTCACACTGATTCGGCGATTTTGGTGTAACGACCCAAGATCCAAATGTCGGGAAGAACCGGATACCATTCGAATCCTGGCCCGCCGCCCATGAGCCAGGAGTGCTCGGAAGGGCTAAAAGGAGTGTGGAGGTACAAAGAAATAGGAAATAAAGTAGGGCAATTCAACAATTAACAGAAATAAATAGTCTAACTACAACAACAGAGTCCAGTCCAACATAAAGTACAGTCTAATTCAGAAGAACGTACCCAACACCGAGTGAACACTCGGCCTGGCGAGCTGACAACTAAGAACCTCCGCACAGCACCCTTGAACCTCGAGCAAGAACCGCCGCACCTGAAAAGTAGGGATGAGCCTCCAAACAAAGGCTTAGTAGGGGTCCCGCGGAACCCCAACTGAAAACAATGGTGGAAAGGAAAGCAGCACTAGCTAAGCAATAGCAACAGCGGTGGAGTAACAACCACGGCGAAGGGAACCCGTTCACCAACCCACGGCAACCGATAAGACCATGGCTCTATAACTACTCCTACTGGTAACGGGGGAAAAGGAACTCCCGATCTCACCATCGGGAACCAGACCACACTAACACCACCTATCGAGGCAAAAACCCATGGCAGCTCTATCGTGAAGGCCTATCCTCCCAGACAAGGCCAACATGGATCACGTTGTCCAAGGTAAGGTGACGACCACGCTGTCATGAACACAACCCTAACAAGACGCAACCTGGGTAAAGCTACTGCCACCCTGACCGCTACCTTGGAAACATCAGACGGTCCAAAAAACCACGTCTCGCAGACGGGAAACGAAACCAGAACAGGAGAGTCACGTCTCACGTGACAGGAGTACCTACCCACAAGAAGCAACAATGGATGCGTCCACTGACAACTTAGTCCACAGCCTCAGGTGTCCGACTGCAACGCCCCAGGTAGAGACAAGGACACCATACAAATAACTACATAACAAGGGTCTAGTCGGGGTCGTGCTCATCAGCACGCGTCCGAAGTCCCCAACCACGTGTGCACACACTGACTGACTACGCTACGTCAGGCCCTCTAGCTGGTTTTCCTCCTGGCCCGGACTTGAACCGCCACAGTAGGAGGCCTACGGTAACCAGCCTAAAAATAGTCTCTCTCAGGTAGCCTCACCACAACTCCCTGGTGGCACCACACGCGTGTCGAAAGGCTATGACTAGTGGGGAGTCACTGATGTGACCACTCTCTGAGGAGAAACAGCAAGAACCACGCACGCACCCTACCTTAAAGTCATGAAGAATCAAGTGGCGCCAAGCCACTGGACTCTGGACAGTCCTCTAGACTCACAAAATCTGACGGCCCTTGAGTCACAAGACTCAAGGTCAAGACCTTTGCACCGAATGGCGCTACACCGTGAATCTGTCCTAACCCATGGGTCAGAAACCTCGGCAAGAAGACTCACGTGGCAGTTCACAACTGTCGAGACCATTCCCTCGAAAAGGGAACTAAGAAACCCTACAGCCCCAGGCTAGGTAATTGGACTCACAGTCCATAGGCCACACACATGGCCCACGTAGAAAACACAGAAGCATGATTCCAAAGGCAACTCACAAGCCGCCAGGCCGATTCCCTATCCCAGGGAAAAGTAGGGAACCTCCAGCCCCAGGCTAGGTGACTGGACTCGTAGTCCAAGGCCTTACGGACGGCCCACTCGGAAACCACCTTCCGGAGAAACCCATGACATGCGGGGGAAACCCCACCGCACGTGCACCGATACACGGTGACTCGATCAACCATAACACAAAGCCCGAAACACACACAAGGTCACCCGGACCCTCTAAATCTATGGGCACATTAATCGAGGTAACACGGAACCTCCAGACATCCCAGAAACACGGTCATAGAACCATGGGATGTTCGGGACACTTACGGGACCAAAGGTCGATCACTGGGTCACAACCGGGTCGACCGGAGACCAACACAACGCTAAACGGACACGGTAGGCACAAAACCCAAGTGGCGGTCCTCCTTGGACCATCACAGAGCTTGGCGGTTTGGCTAGGACTGCATAGACTAGCCTAGCGGTCCAGCTTGTACCGCATAGCCCCAGGTGCCTCCAGAACCCAGGCGGTCACTCCTAGACCGCCAAGAAGGATAACGGTCCATTGCCTTACCGCTGGGTGTCACCCAGCGGTCAGCCGCATGGCCGCTATACATCCTGGCCTTGAATAACTACAAAATGCAAAATGGTCATGCCTTGGCCGCTATTCGGAGAGTAGCGGCTAGTCGCGAGGCCGTCGCTGGACCTAGGTGGTCACCCTCAGGCCGCCATATGCCCACTACAACAAGGACTATAAACGGTCTTGGCCTGACCGCCACAGGGTGCAAGGCGGTCCACACCAGGCCGCTAAGCCCTTTAGGCAGTCTATCGTGCGACCGTAAAACCAACCAACATAGGGGGGTAAGTGGCGGCCTCCAGAGGACCGCCAGGGATAGTGGCGGTCCCTAATAGGACCGCTACTTTTCCGCAAACTCGTAAACGGTGAGTTCGGTGGAAAACTCTGTTCCATGCCCCGTTCACGCCCACATGAAGGGGAAAACAAGGGGAAACTAGTCCCCAACCTCTCTAGCACCGAGAGGATCCATTTGAAGCCCAAAAACGCAGTTAAAATGCTAGATCCGGCTCACTCCCCAAAAACATGTATTTTTCCTAAAATGCCCAAATAAGCCCGCTCGGCTCATAACGGCCTTCCAAAATCGCGGGAATGCAAGTACATGAGTTGGGGATCCATCTCCCTACCTCCACCAAAGATTTGACGTGCCGTGGACGCTGATCCGTGAAGAAAACGCCGTTGGAACTCCGCCGAGACACGAACTCGCAGCCGAGCATCCACACGCCTCCACGCCTCAATCCTCGCTCCGTCCTCGCCCGTGCCTCGCCTGCGCCGTCCCCGCATCGCCCGTGCTGCTCTCCATTGTCCTTCGGAGAAGAGAGGGTGAGAGGAGAGAACGTGAGAGAAGAGAGAGGGAGAGAGTGAGAGGAATGAGAGATGGGGAGAGAGAAAAAGGGTGAGGGGTTATTTATAGGAAAATCCAAAAATTTTAGAAAATACCAAAAATAGGGAAAAATACTCCCCGTGATCCTCGAAAAATGCACAATACAGTGGTAACGTCCCAGAGTTAGAGAATGTAACGGTTCACCCTACATGGGATTTCGAAGGTCTGACAGATAAAAAACACGCGTCAACCACTAAACTCGATCTGGGACCCGCGAAAGCGATCCAAAACCCACGGATCTTGATCTGATAAATAATCCGAAAAATCCGGGGCGTTACAGCCCTCCCCCCTTAAGGAAATTTCATCCTCAAAATTCAGGATAAGCATAGAGACACAGGGGAAGAACACCTCCATCAACTGACAATGCTGTCAGAGCCCCGAACCAACCTCGATTCTCACAAAAGCTCCTATCCTGAGAGACACAGCCAGACCACAATCACGAATGACACCTCGCTCCGCACGCCGTGCACACCGGTCATTAGAGCATGCACACACCAAAGGACACATTCTGACATCACCTCAATCACAACAAAACCAATCATGGCACCGCTGCCCCCATCTCGCTCATCGAGGAGACACAGTCCTCATCACGAGAAACAACTACCAATCCGTCCTACAATCGGCAGACAAAACCCACACTAGCTTCACAACCAGCTGATTGGTTTCACACCCTGCTCAAGCGAACAACCAATACGGAGCCTCCACCGGCTCATACCTAGCAAGCCAAGCCCTCACAATAGCACCGGACCAGCTCTGCCAGAAGACAAACTTCAACAAAACCCAGATCTCATCCGGAAAACACACCACAGAAACGGTCACTCAAGGTCTCGCTGATACACGAACTCACTATTCACGATGCAAAACTAACAACATCTTCTATTTGTGAAAGACCACACACTGGTCACCAGATACTTGTCAACAGGGAACCTTCACCAGCCCAATGGGCACGTCCCCACATCGCGACAGGCCATGCCCTGACTCTCACATAGACGATTATCACAACTCGAGCCAAATCTCGCACGGACACCGCACCCGATCTCGAACTTCACGCCAACTCTACCCTTTCAGGGGAGCACGGCGAAACCAAGTGACAAGATCGTAGTGCCTTCGGTCTTCACCTAACTCGACTCAGACTTACAGGGAGACCATCCCATGCTGGACATCAAACCAGAGATAACCATCCAACGCCAATGTCCCATCAAGGACCTCCACCCATAGGCGTCACTCTTTCGTCCTATCTCATTGAATCCTATCTCAATTAATCCAAGAGGACACCTGCCAATCCCAATTCTGCCCTTACCACAGAGCCACGGGACACTACCAGAATAATTCATGGCACACATCTCTATGGGAGGAAAGTGTCATCGAATATTATGGTAACCTAGTCGCCAACGCCACGACCAATACACACGGGTCCCCAAGCAATACACATGTTACCGTGGTCGACCACTCGGTCAACCTGACTAGCAACTCGCAGCCACCAACTGGGACCCATTATCTCTCAGAGATCACTTCTCCAAAACACGATCTTTCCCGCAAACACAACTTTCGACACGCGAACAGGGTACTTATACGGCGCACTTGCCAACATATTCCCCAATACTCCATCCTACCAGTGGCATGACCACAATATCTCGAGCAACGGCACGGCAACAACATGTCTCGCACAGAGGAACCAATCCTTAAATGCTCAACGTAACCTAAGGAATCCGCTCGTAGCAACCAACGCTACGGTCCTGGGACCTGTGGGTTATGGGCCCACCACGCTTCTGTTGCGCACTCTGATCCACGCGCACAGCCAACACGACAACTAGAGATTCGCCATCCTAACAATTTATAACTCGGCTGGTCAACCTCAGAAAATAGGGTGAGGAAAGCTCTATTACCTCGAACCCCAAACACAAGTTCTCTCTCTTAATCTGGCATCCCTCTGCGACTCTATAGGCTCCGATCTGCGACGAATCAGAAAATTCCAACACCAGCCAATAATTCTCTCAAACGCCGCCCAACCATCTCTCGCCCTTCCTGTTGTGTAGTGGACAACGGATCTAGAGGGGAGGGGTGAATAGATCTGCCCCTCTTTTCGCAATGCAACCCTCTGTATAGCTAGATAATGATAATAGCAGCGGAATATAAGTAGCTAAACGAAGAACACAGTGATTTGCTTAACAAGATGATTATGCAATATAGATATTGAACCTAAGCATGCATCTAACACAAAGTAATCGCACAAGCAAACCACAACACATGAGATTTTAAGGTGGTTCGGACTGAATCTCCAGTCCTACGTCCACCCCTCACCAAATCCGGTGAGGCTCCACTATTGCCACACACTGAATCGCAAATCAGAAAGACCACCGATTGCCTTCCTACTAACCGCCGGTAGGGACGTCAACACCGCAGATCGGACAGCTTCCGATTACCTTCCTACTAACCACCGGTAGGGACGATCTTCAGTTCCAAATGTTTGAATGAAATGGAAAAGAACAAGATATGAAAACACTCAAACAAGATATTAAATATGTTCAAAGAGAAAAGATCTTGTCTGAGTTTGCTGGAGCTTGAATCTGATGATTCACTTGGCTTGGAGTTGATCTCCTCTTGAAGTAGGTTGAATCAATTGGAGATATGATGAAGAGCTTCTTCCCATAGTACTATTCACAGCTACAGTAACTCATACTCCTTTCCCTTGAACACACCCTTGCAGCTTCTATGGATCACCTTGAGATGAGGAAGAGGAAGATGATTGCAGCTTTTTCTTCACTTGGCTTGAAGTTGATTTCCTCTTGAAGTAGCTTCAATCACTTGAAGATTTGATGAAGAACTTCTTCCCGGAGTAGCTTGATTTCCTTTTTGAAACACCTTGCTTGTGGCTTCCTTTGATCACCCTTCTTATCCTTGAGTGCTTCTAGCTTTGGTGGAGGTTGCTTGCTTCAGATCTCACCTTGAAACACCTTGGATGGATGAAGAACTCCAGCCCGAAGTACTGTTCACGGAGGTGCTACAGTACCTCGAAAATGGCCTCCCTTGATCTCTCTTGAAGCCTTGAAGCATTAGAGTTTCTAACCCCTCATGTGTTGGTTTTATAACCCTTGGAATGGTCCTTGGACACCCCCCAGACCAGATCCATAAATCATGGGAGATTATGTGAGTTGTGATTAAACAAATACATGGAAAGGGGCTGGCCACGAGGTGGAATTCGAAGTCAAACATGGCTGCATCGGGGCTGGCGGTCGACCAGAATTCATGGGGCGGTCGACCGGAATCTGTAAAATCTCCAACATGTCAGTTCTGGGAGAACCGGTCGACCGGAAGAGTAGGGGCGGTCGACTGAAACCTGTAAATCCTGGAGTGGTTCATTTCTGGAAGAACCGGTCGACCGGGAAGGCAGGGGCGGTCGACTGAAACCTGTAAAATGTGAAATTCTTAGGCTCTGGCAAATCTGGTCGATCGGCCAAGGTGTGTAGGTTGACCGAAAACACCTATACCAGAAAAAATGAAGTGTTAGACCAATGAAACATGTTCATAAGTCAAGATATTCATGTCCTCATCAATTTCATGTATTTTGGGATTGAAATCAACTTAGAATATGCTTTGAGCATTTCTAAATTTTGTTCCGGGGGCTCCGCCCCCGGACACCCCCGCAAGGGACGTTGCCCCCTTGACCCCCGCGACCTGACCGGGCAGGTCGATCCGCGTGCGAGGGCGCAACATTGAGCTTTCACCTTTGCCATTTCCACTGAATTCCTTCGTATCTGTCATGAACAAAACATCGCGTGTGTCAGTCACATGAGAGTGGAAAGTATCAATGACTAATTGTAATACCCTGATTATTTATTAAGTTTTATTGAGCTTTTATTAATTAAAAATTGAATTAAAATGAATTAATGTTTGAATTTCGAAATACTAATATTTAATTCATTAGAAAATAGAACCTATAAAATTTTACTACCTTAAAAAAATCTGTAAAAATAGTAATTGGGTAAAAGATCATTTTTATAGCAATTTTGTCTTCTGGACTTGACCCAAATTAATTACGTAACCTTGTCTAATTAGAGGATTAATCCCGAATTTGACTTTCACCTAACCTTTACCTAATCGTAACTTAAAACGTGAAATTCGACCTTATTACTCAACCAAATGATCTAAAATCAAGGGCAAATGGAAGGCCACGAGGTAAGGAACATTTACCCTCAATCAATGTGAGGTAAACCTAGCCCTAAAACGTGCTACCGACATAGATTTGGTCGAGTCAAGGATTCCGGCGCCGTTTCTAACACGAAACTTGCAGCGCCAAATACTCCCAACTCTAAAGGCTCCAGAAGCCCCATGACCTATAGAAATGTAGCTCTTCGACTCTAGTTTCATTTGGTAGCTGGGTCAGCCGACGAGGAGTCCAGATCTGGGAGCATTCGTCGTTTTGGTGGAGGGTGTTGGTAGTTCGTCGTTCTTCATCTTCAGCCCTTTAATCCGTCGATTAAGGTAGGTACCCTTAACCAATTGATACTTGTAAATATAGTATCTTGATCAGCTCGACGAGAGCTATCCAATGGGACTGAAAGCCCCAAATTTCATTAGGTATCCGTGGAGATATCAAGCTTTTTGTGAGCTGCTGTCAAGCTTGTTCTTCATTCTAGGGTTTCGAAGTCTTTCTCCGATTTGAGGTAGGTTATAACAGCCCAACTTCTAATTAATATACATGAATGTAATCAGTAGCTTGTTAGCTTTCTTTTGACACCAAAATCCCCAAATTCCGTTGTGTATGTTGGGAGAATTTTTAGATTTAGTGGAAGTATGTCAAGAATTAGGTCTTCTTGTGTTCTTCATAGAATCGGTTGTGATTAAGTGGGTTTCTGATGAAATTCGTACTTTAAAACTCATGTATTATGATCCTCATATGTCTAGTAAGATTCCTATAGCATGTGGTTATGTTTCCAACTCAATTGGACCTCATTTGGATGAGTTCATGTGTTTTCTGGAGTCAACTTTCGTTGCTGTTCTTGCAGGGGTCGACCCCAGGGGTCGACCCGTTTTCTGGGAAACCCAGCAGGCCCGAGGGTCGACCCCAGGGGTCGACCCATCCAACCCCTACATGGGGGTCAACCCCAGGGGTCGACCCTTGCGCTGGATTGAAGGGGTCGACCCGTCCTTCAGAATTTGCTGGGGTCGACCCCAGGGGTCGACCCATTCAGCTGCCAGACCCCATTTTTACAAGGGTCGACCCCAGGGGTCGACCCATGTACCAGAAACTCGGTTTTCATCGTTTTACGACCCGTGGATCGATCCGGATCATTAGGGGATCGACCCATTGAACTTAGACCAATTGAAAACTATACTTTTGAAGAACCAGTGACCTAATCATGAGCCTTATGATTTTCAAATTGCATTGGTTCCTATATTCTATCACTATGTAAAAGCATGTCATTCATCATCTTAATTGCAATGTATACAATGGTTTAATAGAAACCCACATAATTAGTGGTTAATGGTGTAATTAAATCTCTGTTAATGCATTCTTTTCCTTCCTGTACAAGCTTGTTCCTTTATCTTATCATCTTGAATCAGCTTTTGGCAATTGTCTTAATGCAAATGATAATGGATAATCTTTGACATGTTAACTTGATAATTAGGATTAATATGTTGATTAGCTTGTTGGATAGCTGATGTACTACAGTAGCGCAGCATGATTAACTCTTATGGGTACTTGGTTTTCAATCTTCTTGATGGTTGTGCTTACCTTGAAATTCTGAAATGAATCTCCTTCCTACTTGAAATTATTATTGCTACATGGTTCAAACCTTGGAATTCTGGCCATAAATTGTGGAAGTCTAGATTCGTGGGATCTTTGATCCAAAGAAATCAATGCCTGACAAACAATTAAGGGCTCGGTCTAGTCCTGGGAGGAGCGCCCGAACACTACGTGTACCCCCGGGGAGGTGAATGACTAGGTGTGGCATTTGGCACCAGTACTATGACATGGGTTAAATCTAGGACTGGCCACTACTCTCTACTACTCTCTACTACTTTTCACTTTCCACTCTTCACTGTTCTATACTCTACTTGTTGATACTTACTTGCTGTTACTTGGACGTGGAAATGAAACTACACACGTGCTTGACATGACTTGAATTATCTTGATATGGCCAACTCTTTATCGTTATCTCCTGTAGTAAATTCTTGTCTTTGTTATTCCTCTTAAGTATTATCATTCTGTTCCTTTATATTTCGTGACCTTGCGAGATCTTTCAATTTTGTTTCATTATATCATCATTACTCTTTTATTGCATTATCCTTTGTAGCATGATATTTTGAAAATGTAATTAAACTGCTAATCACTTATACCTATCTGTTATTTCCTACTGAGCGTTAGCTCATAGTTGTTGTTTTTCCCCCTTTCCAGGCTTTTCAGGTGACGCGCTTACCGATGGGGAAGGGCAGGAGTGATGTTTTGAGTGTATCAGTTAGTTGTGTTTAGAGTGTGTTGTGCTTTAGTTATATTATTGTGGTTTAGAGTTGTTATCCCAGTTGTATTGAGTTGATTTGAGGATTATGTACCAGTTATGTTTTGTTTAATGGTCAATAAGTTATTTCCATTTCTTAGCATTTGTATATATTTAGATTAGTTCTCTCTCTTTCCAGCTCGTTTCTAACTGTACGTCCCGATATTCCGCGTCGGGGCGTGACAGTTTAGTTGGTATCAGAGCCCTAGGTTTCATATTCCTAGGTTCCCTAAGTTTAGGTTTTCTTGCATTGCATCCTAATAATCGGTATATCAAAAGGTGTTGTCCGAACGTTAGGCTACGCCTATCGGGAAGGTCGCATACTTGCGCGAGTGGTCTTCGGACCGATTAGCTCTGCCAGGTACCGAGTTTTTGGTCGTGTTTAGGTGCATTGGACCTCTAACCTTGTTAAAGTCTAGAACCTGACCTGGTGAGATTGGGTAGAAACTTGGGTTAAGTTCGTTCCTTAATCGTGTTATTATCTATTTTATTGGACCCAAGTAATCTATTTCTCGTGTAGATGGCAGCCGAACGTGCTGAATGGAGGAACCTGCAGCGCACGGTTCAAGGCCTGACTCAGGCGTTACATCAGGTAGCTCAAGCTGGAGCAGCAGGTCATGGCACCGATGACTTATACCGAAACTTTTGAGGAATGAACCCGCCAAGATTTACTGGTTCGACTAACCCCGACGAGGCCGAGCATTGGCTCAACGAAATGGGGAGATTTTTTGAAGTCATGCAATGCACCGACCAAGAGCGTGTCCTTCTTTCTACCTTCCAATTGGAGCGGGACGCGCGTACTTGGTGGGATTCCGTCAAGGCAACTCTAGGCGATCAACAAGTCACATGGGAAGAGTTCGAGGAATTCTTCAACGACAAATATTTTTCCGATCGTGTACAAGAGAAGAAGGCGGCGGAGTTTGCGGCTCTAAAGCAGCGAAGCTTATCGGTGGCCGAATATGAAGCACAGTTCTCTCGGCTTTCGCGCTATGCTACTCACCTTATCTCCATAGAAAAGATGAAAGCTAAGCGATTCCTCAACGGGTTGAAGCTTCACTACATCAATCAACTCGCGCCGATGGAGATCTCTACTTATTCTGAGATGGTGAGAAAGGCACAAGTTCTAGAAGATACCTTAGAAATGACGGAGAGGATCCGTGGGCAAGGCATGAAGAAGGAACAACCAACTCCTAGACCCGGATTTGGCACTAGCAAAAAGAGGCCCATGAGTGGGTCTAGTTCGTGGATCGGATCGGGAACGTGGAAAGGCAAGATGCCAAGAAATGAAGAGAAGAAACCCGGCCCTATTGTTCCATTCAAGGGCAAGTGCAAGTATTGTGATCGTCCAGGTCACAAGATGGAGGAATGCTGGCGCAAGCTAGGTGCGTGTTTACGATGTGGGAGTAGGGAACACCGTATCCCTGACTGCCCTCTTCTATCGAAACAAGCTACACCGGCAAAACCTCAAGTTATCAAGAAGCCGCAAGGAAGGCTCCAAGCTTTACATGCGGATGAAACTGGGATTTCTGATGATGGCAGACTCGTCGAAGGTACCCTTACTATAATCGACAAGCCCGCATTTGTTCTCTTTGATACTGGTGCAACGCATTCTTTTATTTCTCGAAAATTTGCGAAGTCGTTATCTGTCGAACCTATTATGATGAATTCTCCATTGGTTATATCAACTCCTATTGGTTCTGGAGCGGCTATTCAATATTACTATCCTTCAAGTAAGGTTATTATTGATGAACGGAACTTTCCATCCGACTTAGTTTGCATGGATATGAAGGATTATGATGTAATCCTTGGAGCAGATTGGTTGGCCAAGCATGAGGCTAGTGTTCACTGCAGTTGTAGCTCAGTGACTTTTACTGGACATTCTGGTTTATCTTTTACGGGGATCAAGCGCCATAACCCTGTATCGCTCATCTCTTCTCTTCGAGCCGACAAGCTGATGAGGCGAGGTTGCGAGGCTTTTCTAGCCTTTGTCCATGCTACACCGGAACATCGAGTTGAGATAAAGGACACTCCTATTGTCCGAGAATTCTCCGAAGTCTTTCCGGAGGAACTACCAGGACTTTCGCCTGAGCGGGAAGTTATCTTCTCCATTGATATTGTTCTGGGCGCGTCCCCTATTTCTAGAGCTCCTTACCGTATGTCCCCTACGGAGCTAAGGGAATTAAAGCAACAGCTGATGGAATTGCTCGAGAAGGGCTTTATTCGTCTGAGTACTTCACCTTGGGGAGCTCCTGTATTATTCGTCAGGAAAAAGGATGGTTCGATGAGATTATGCATCGATTATCGGCAACTGAACCAGCTAACTATCAAGAATAAATACCCATTGCCGAGGATTGACGAATTATTCGACCAGATAGCGGGAGCACATTATTTCTCTAAGATCGATCTTCGATCTGGATATCATCAGCTGAGGATTAAGGAAGATGATATTTATAAAACGGCTTTCCGCAGCAGGTATGGTCATTTTGAGTTTATCGTTATGCCTTTTGGTATAACGAATGCACCAGCATCTTTCATGCAGTTAATGAATAATGCATTCCGGCCTTATCTTGATCAATGGGTCGTGGTATTCATTGACGACTTACTAATTTATTCCAAGACTGAAGAAGAGCATGCCGAACATTTGAGGATAGCATTGCAGATATTGAAAGATCATCAACTATATGCCAAATTTAGTAAATGTGATTTCTGGCTGCAAGAAGTGTCCTTCTTAGGACATATCATCACCAAAGAAGGTATTTCAGTTGATACTTCGAAAGTGGAGGCAGTAAGGAACTGGGATCAGCCTACTATAGTGACTGAAGTGAGAAGCTTCCTAGGCCTGGCAGGCTATTATCGGAGATTTATTCAAAACTTCTCCAAGATTGCGGTATCTCTCACTCGATTGACCCGCAAAGATAACAAGTTTGAATGGTCCGAGGAATGTCAGCAGAGCTTTCAAACATTGAAGGATTGCCTCTCTACTGCACCCGTATTGGCTTTACCTTCTGGCGACGGTGGTTTCGTGGTCTATACCGATGCTTCTGGTATTGGCTTAGGCTGTGTACTCATGCAGCATGGTAAGGTGATTGCATATTCTTCTAGGCAGCTGAAGAAGCATGAAGAGAATTACCCCGTTCATGACTTGGAACTTGCAGCAGTTGTATTCGCCTTAAAAATTTGGAGGCATTACTTGTATGAAGAAACATTCACAGTATTTTCAGATCATAAGAGTCTGAAGTATTTATTTTCTCAGAAATAACTTAACATGAGGCAGAGAAGATGGTTGGAGTACTTAAAGGACTTCGACTTCTCGATTGAATATCATCTCGGTAAAGGCAATGTGGTGGCAAATGCATTAAGCCGGAAGCCTGTGGCTAAATTATCTAGTCTCATGTTACAAGAATGGAGGCTATTGGAACAGTTAGCTAGCCTGGATATAAATGTTGATAATGATCGGGTTATAATTGCACAGATTCAACTTAAGCCCGAATTATTGATGGAGATCAAATCCTTGCAAGATAATGATCCCGAGCTGGTTGAGATCAAGGGAAGTTTGAGCAGCAGACCCGACTTCATGGTGGCTGATGATGGAAGACTGTTATTCCAGGGTAGAACTTGTGTACCTGATGAAGCTGAGTTAAAGAACAAGATTTTGGAGGAAGCACATAGATCCAAATACACTATTCATCCTGGAGGCACTAAAATGTTTAAGGATTTGAAAAGGTACTTTTGGTGGCCAAATATGAAAAGGGAAATTACAGATTTCGTGAGTAGATGTCTGGTTTGTCAACAAGTTAAGGCTGAACATTTCAGACCGGCAGGAAAGTTGAAACCACTCGACATACCCAAATGGAAGTGGGAAAGCATTGGCATGGATTTCATTATGGGTCTACCTAAGACTCGTGGTGGATTTGATGCGATATGGGTGATCGTCGATCGCTTGACAAAATCGGCTCATTTCTTACCCATTAAGTCCAAGTGGACAGTTGATGTATTGGCTGCTTTATATTTGAAGGAAGTGGTAAGGCTCCATGGTATACCTGTCAGCATTGTGTGTGATAGAGACCCGAGATTTACTTCACATTTCTGGAAGGGACTGCAAGAGTCTCTTGGTACTCGTCTGAATTTCAGTACTGCTTTTCATCCACAGAGAGATGGACAGACTGAAAGAACCAACCAGATAGTGGAAGATATGCTGCGAGCTTGCATGATTGATTTCGGAGGCAGTTGGAGTAACCACTTGGCATTGATTGAATTCGCCTACAACAACAGTTACCAATCCAGCATACAAATGGCTCCATTTGAAGCTTTGTATGGAAGAAGCTGTCGTTCCCCGTTGTGTTGGGACGAGGTGGGTGAGAAGCAATGGCTGGACCGGATCTTGTTTCAGAATCATCACAGAACATCCGTGTTATCCGAGACCAGTTACAAGTGGCTCAGTTAAGACAGAAGAGTTATGCCGACACAAGGAGAAGAGCATTATAATTTCAAGTTGGCGAGCATGTGTTTCTGAAAGTCTCTCCTTCGAGAGGGATTCGAAGATTTGGCATTCATGGCAAGCTGAGTCCGAGGTATATTGGTCCATTCGAGATCCTAGATAGAGTGGGAGAAGTTGCTTACAGACTGGCATTACCGCCTCAGTTATCTGGCGTACACAATGTTTTCCATGTGTCTATGTTACGGAAATATGTGTACGATCCCACTCACATCATTCAACATGTGGATTTTGAGTTAAAGGAAGATTTGACTTATGAAGAAAGACCTATCAAGATTCTAGACCGGAAACAGCAGCAACTCCGGAATCGGTCTATACCGATGGTCAAGATTCAGTGAAGTCGGCGTGGAACCGAAGAAGCTACTTGGGAATCAGAAGATACTATGCAGAAGCGGTATCCCGACCTATTCTAGGTGATCTAACTTTTCCCTACTTTCCGTATATAGTGCAGTGAATTTGGAGGACCAAATTCTTTAAGTAGGGGAGGGTGTAATACCTGTAGACACACTAAAATTGACATCATTTTGAGCATATCTCCTATCGCACTGTGATGCCCCATTTGACCCTCAAATCGACTTATTTGAGTGATTTTCCTCCTTTTTATTGAATATCCAACTTCCCCAAGCTTTCCACATGTTTTTCCATTTTTCTCCAATTTTTTCTGAGCCATTTCTCCATTTTTTCGGGCCTTAAATCAAATGGGGGAAGGGACCCGGGCGTCATTTAAGTAACGCCCCGTCAGGGGGCGTCATTTCTTTAATTAGCGACCGTCTGTTCGGTCGTCAATTCTTGTTCAATTCCGAACTCCAGAAGCACCCCTTCCTTTCCTCACTTACACTCCTTTTTCACTTGGGAAAGAGTTCCTATGGCTTCCTAATATTGAAAGGACACTTGGAGGAAGGATCCCCCTTTCCATCCTACCAAAACTAAGTTTTCTAATTTTTTATGAATTAATTCCGAATTTCCCTTCTTTCCTCATTTAACCTCCTTTTCCACTTGGGAAAGGGTTCCTATGACTTTCCAAGGTTGAAGGGACACTTGCCTAATGCTTATCTCTTCCAAATTCCAACTAAAACATGTTTTCTTATTTTCTCTTGATTTAATTCCGAATTTCACTTCCTTTCCTCATTTAATCTCTTTTTCCACTTGGGAAAGGGTTCATATGACTTTCCAAGGTTGAAGGGACACTTGCCTAAGGTTTATCTCTTCCAAATCTAACTAAAACATGTTTTCTTATTTTCTCTTGGATTTAATTCCGAATTTCACTTCCTTTCCTCATTTAATCTCTTTTTCCACTTGGGAAAGGGTTCCTATGACTTTCCAAGGTTGAAGGGACACTTGCCTAATGTTTATCTCTTCCAAATTCCAACTAAAACATGTTTTCTTATTTTCTCTTGATTTAATTCCGAATTTCACTTCCTTTCCTCATTTAATCTCTTTTTCCACTTAGGAAAGGGTTCTATGACTTTCCAAGGTTGAAGGGACACTTGCCTAATGTTTATCTCATTCCAAATCCCACTAAAACATGTTTTCCTAATTTCTCTTGAATTAATTCGAATTTCAACCCTATAAATAGGACTCCTCTCTCCCTTGTGTTAAGAGATCAAGATCAATTCAAGGGGAGGTGCTGTCGGACCAAAGGCTCAAGGAGGAAGACTCCCATGCACCTAAAAGCTTCATCCACGGAGTTCTTCTTCCTCTATTGAAGATTTGAAACCTCTACATCCACAGAGTTCTTCTTCCTCTATTGAAGATTTGGAGCCTCTACATCCATGGAATTCTACATCCTCTTCTTCCTCTATTGAAGATCTTGAAGCCAATTGGAGAAACCACTAAGCTTTCCCCCTCCTATCTCTTATTTTTCTTTAGTTAATTGCATGCATCATTATTCCATCTCTTCCTTTTATTTCTTTTTATCTCCATGTTGAGATCTCCTTAGTGCAACACTTGCACACCTCCCTATTTGCATATCATTCATCATATCTCCCATACCCTTTTGCATAGGGGTTTAAAGGCCAAACACCAATAAGGTGTGTTCATATCCATGCTTTCTATGTCCATATTTACATTTGGATTTGATGCTACACATCTTGGTTTCTAATCCATGTTTGTTTATTGGTGTTTGTTAATTTTGCAAGGGTAATCAATCAAGGAAAACTCTCTTCATCGGCCGGCCGATAGAAAGAGAAGGTGCACTCACAATCTCCCCCACATTTAAGGTATTTATATCGCGATCCCTCCATTGATTATTTGTTATATCCTTTGAGGCCCTCGCGTCTCTGGCGATCACATTCCCCTTAGCATCCTCGCATGCTCCCCTTTTCTCCCTCTTTTCCCATTCTTCTTCTATTCATTTTTTCTTTTTCCCTTTTAATTGTTCTAAGTGGATTTCTTAGAATCTACAAATTGGCGATCACGGTGGGACCACCATTGTTTTTCTTTGATTACCCTTCCCCCTTTGCACCCTCGGTGCAACTCCCTTTGTGCTCCACATAGCACTTTCCTTTTTGTTTTATCACTTGTGCATCGCGTGCACATCCCCCTCCCCTTATGTGATTGCTAACTTGTTGGTTTTTGAAAAATTCCACTTTCTTATCTCTCCATCTTTTTAAAAAAATTTTTTTGGATGCCATGCTTCATATTATGTTGATTGCTATGATTTGTATGGCCATGTGAGTGTTTTACCTTATCTTTCTTTGGTTTGGCTCATATCATGGTTCATACTTTCTTTTCTTTGTCTTTTGCATTAGGACTTGCATTTAGGGCATTTGGCTTGGGAGACCTCCTCTCTCTATATTAGGATTTCACACACCCCCTTGGTGAAGGAAGGACCCTCCATTGAGCATTCCGTCTCTTTGGATTGGAAATTCCTAAACCAAGCCTCCATAAGTCCCCGCACCCGTGGATTCCCTCACGGACGCCGGGCAGGTTGTACCCTTGAAGTTCCCGAGTTTAGTTGGCCTATACGTGGTGAGAGAGTGTTCCTAGTTGGCATTGAAGTAATCATATTGAAACTAGGTTCCTCCCTCGTGTGAATCATTCCAAATCTTTGTAAAAAATCATTAATTCACCAAGGTTCAAACATAAAAAAAAATCAAGGTAACCATTCCAACTTGTGTGCTTCTTTGCAAATTGTTTGCACATTAAATTGCTTACATAATGGCTTACTTTGATAGACAAAACAACATGTTCAATTCAATTAATGTTCATGAGGGTGATCAACCTAGCACATCTTATTCCCCTCAATTCCAACATGTTCAACATAATTCTCACCATAATTCTTTCAAAGGACCACGTCCTCACTCTTATGGTGTTGCCCGACCCATGGGCAATGTCCAATCCAATGGTCTTTTAATCCAATTGCGAGCCACTATTCCCTCGGGACCGTCTCCTCCCAATGATGAGAAGGTTTCCCAAATCATTCATGCATTAGATCATCTCACCCCTCAACAGATCCAAGCCCTTAAGGCCGCCATTGAGGGTGCATCTCATTCCTCTCCTCCTCCTTCTAATCCTACACGGGTGGCCCATCACCCACCTCCCTCTTTTATTCCTACACGGGTGACCCATCACCCATCTCCTCCTATTCATTCTACTCGGGTGGCCCATCACCCGCCTCCTTCTATTCCTCCTCCATCACGGCCCCAAGGCCCATTTATTCCTTGCAATCCGGCCCATCCGGGTTCTTCCATGGGTCGGCCCGTTAATTCTTCTCCACGGCCTTTTTATACGGCCCCTCCTCCTTCAAGGCCCTATCAACCTTCGGTTGCACAGGTCACACCCCTCCAGCAAACTCTCCTTGACAAAATCACTCTTATGGAGGAACAATTAAAGAGGGTTACGAGCCCGCGGCCCGCTCCTCCTACTCCAGTTAATTCTCTTCACGCTTTCCTGGATGACATTACCAAGATGGAGAGTGAATGGAAAGATAGGAGAGATGATTATGACTTTGGCACTTCAAGCAATCAAGAGCCGGCAATTGAAGAATCTGAAGCAATGTATGATGATGAAGCTATGCAGGCACCCCTTCCGAGTTTCCTTAACTTCCCGCTTCCTCCACTATCATTTGATGAACCCCCTGCTCAGGACGAAGCTACCATCCCTGATCCAACCCCGTTTCCGAGACCTCTTGGTGTTACGATGATGGGTCGATACTCCAATCACCCACACCGGCGCATCTTGAGTCTCCTCCCACTCCTAACACCGCTCGCCCCGTCCGGAGTTTTCCCCGCACCAAACCTCCACCAGTTATACCTCCCCCAGTTACATCAACCTTCATATCATCACCCTCCCCTGAACCTTCCATCAAACCTCCACCAATGACACCTCCACCCATTAAACCATTAACCTTCACACCATCGGCCTCCATTGAACCCACCATTAAACCTTCCCCAATTAACATCCCACCACTTCAACCCTCCATTACCCCTTTAACCTCAAAACCCTCCACTATGCATATAACACCTATTCCACCACATAACCCTTCACCTTTACCCGTGGCTAATCCTGAGCAGGATTCACCCTTTTTTGCACTCGAGCCAATCCCAACTGCTTCCGAGCAAAGGGAGAAACTCGACGTGTTTATACCTCCGCCTCCACTTATCCTTTCTCCAACGCCTTTCATTACGCCCCCACCATTCATGGAGCCTTCCGCCTCTGCTTCACCTCCCTCTACTACTCGGAAGGGGAGTGCTTCTACAAACACTTGTGCCGAGGATGATCAAGAGCTGCGAAAGAAGAATTTGGCCATGGCCGCGCTATTCAAAATGCAAGAGTTCATTTGCCGGATGCCAATCCGGGTTATTGTGCCAGGCATGATTGAAGAGGCCAAGTCACCGTCATGCCAAGCACTGATGCTGTGTAAGGGCCGGGCAGGGCACCCTCTGTTCCAACTTCCAAATCTTGAACCCCCGGGCAACATGATGCTTCTGAGCCCTACTTTCCAACTCCCTCACACCATTACTTTTCACCCTCCAAGGGAGTTGTCGTTTACTATTGAAGCTTCGTCATGGGCTTGTATTTCATCCATTAGGCCATTTGGCTGTATTCTTTCACTGCCGTGGAGGGGCAGTTATCTTGGTGCCGAAAGGCCTTCCGCTATTTCATCCACCTTCTTGTCTATCACATCTTTTCCATGGGCCATTCCCAGGGTTAGGAGGAGGATCTCGTCCTCTCGCCCTTCATATTCTCCATATTCTTTGCATCTCATTGCATTCGCGCATTCATTGCATTCATCGCATCCATCCCATTGCATGCATTTGCACCTCCTGCTTCCCGGGTTTCCAAACCCGTATCTTCCCCGCCTTCCGGCACCTCCGAATATTCCGCACTTCCCATCTTATTCATCTTCATCTTTTTATCCACTATCCCTAGGGCATCGCGTCCCTTTTCCTACTATCTCCCTGGAACCTCCAGGAATTTTATCCCTCCTCTTTGGGCATCGCGCCCCTTTTCATCTTCTTCCTCCGGAACCTCCGGACTTTCCCCTCGGGCATCGCGCCCCTTTCCATTCTCCTCCTCCGGAACCTCCGGACCTTTCTCTCGGGCATCGCGCCCCTTTCCACTTTCCTCCTCCGGAACCTCCGGACTTTCCCCTCGGGCATCGCGCCCCTTTTCATCTTCTTCCTCCGGAACCTCCGGACTTTCCCCTCGGGCATCGCGCCCCTTTCCATTCTCCTCCTCCGGAACCTCCGGACCTTTCTCTCGGGCATCGCGCCCCTTTCCACCTTCCTCCTCCGAAACCTCCAGATTTTCCCCTTGGGCATCGCGCCCCTTCTCATTTGCTACCTTCGAAACCTCCGGATTTTCCTCCTGATCCTCCTTCATTCCTCTCTCTTGGGTATCGCGCCCCTTTCTATATTCTTCCTCCGGAACCTCCGGAACCTCCGGATCCTCCACCTGATTGTCTCCATCTTTTCCCCAGGCATCGTGCCCCTTTCCATTTGCTTCCTCTGGAACCTTCGAATTCTCCGTCTTATTCTCTCTATCATCTTCCAGGGCATCGTGACCCTCCTGATTTCATTCCCCCGGAACCTCCGGACCCTCCATCTTTCTTCCGATTCATCTTTCTACTCCTCCGGGACATCACATCCTTCATTTTCTTCTTCCTTTTCCATCATCTTTTTCCCTATTTCTCCCCAGGGCATCGCATCCCTTCTTTCAATATTCCTCCGGAGCCTCCGGATTCCTCCTATCATGATTCTCCTCCTCTGCCTCCGGACCCTCCGGATCCACCTCTTTCCATCTACCAATTTCTTCTTCTGATTCCTCCTAATTCTGGGTCTGACCCAACTTCTTCCACATCCACTGCCTTGGGCATCTGCCCTTTCTCCCATTGCTTCCGAGGCTTTAGTCCTCACCCCTCTTCTTGATTTTCCGCTTCTTCTGTAGACTGTTCCATGTGATCAGGGTCTCCGCGCCTTAGTGAGGGAGTTCTAGCCCTCGCCTCTTTTCCTTTTCTCCTTATTCGTCTGAGTCTGGTTTGAGCACCACTCATTCTTGTTAAGCCACTCCCAAAATCTTTTGCTTCCAATCCTTTTGACTGCCAAAGAGGACAAATCCCATGATGATCAACCTCGCCTCTGACAGCTGCTTCTACAAAGGTTGCAAGGTAACATATTGGCGTAAGTACGCATTTTAATGATATCATTTTCTCATTACTTCACACATGATTTTCAAAATCAAGTGCTTCTTAACGAGATTAAGAGTGGTGTTTTAAACCTTTATCTTAAGCTTTTGTTTAATTGAAATCATTCTCAAAAGAGTCCTTTAGGCTTATTTTTTTTGCAGCACCTCTGGTTAATAAAAACCCGTGTTGGGAATTCAACATTCTTTCCCCGCTTGTTAAGAGTAACCCTTAGCTGGGCATTCCACACACTTCACGGCGTCCTTAGCGGCTCCTTTGGTTAAACACCGTTGCTACCTTGGCCATGCCATGAGTATATCTGAAAGTCTTTTCTCTTCTTTACTCGGCCGCATGCAGGGGCAAGAGGTTGACGGATGAGATGACCAACCTTGGTAATCCCCAATACGAGAGGAGTCTCAAATAGGGGCAGTCTTGACCCAAATTAAATGAGTTTTCATGATATACATTTCGCCAAAAGGGCTATTATGAAAATCAAGTCAAAATTTCGATAAAAGCAAAAGTATGAATTATGGCATGTCAAGAGTGGCAAAGTCCCCGCAGGGAAAACCCTGGTCGTATGCATGTCAAGGGTCTAAAAATTAAAGGCACAAAGCCCCGGCACAACAGACTACCTCTTTGAAGGGAACACCTTGGAAGGAATTCAAGTCCCGATATCTCCCATCCTGCACAAAGTTTATCCTCAATTATTCTTCTCTTCTCCCTCCAAGACCGAATGTTTCTCGGGTATGGCCTTGGTAGGGGCACCGTTGATCAAAGACGGTCGGTTATAAGATGCCAATTTCAATGCACGTCCAGCTTTGGGCAGTTTTTAGCGAAAAGGGAAGGAACAAGGACCCCTAGCCAGTGGTTCAAAACACCCTTTGATGCTGCATTAACATTGTCTAAGCCAAAATCAAACAAAAATTGAATATTTCCTGATCAAAATCCAACAAAAATTGAATATTTTCAAAAATTCATAAAAAATCAAAATATTTTCAAAATCCACATAAAAATTCATATATTTTTCAAAACTCATAAAAATTTGCATATTTCCAAAATCCAAAAATTTGCATTGTATTTTCTGATGGTGTTTTGCAGGAACAGCTTTGCAGAGACCAAAAACACGGGATGGGTCCTCTCTCTACTTATTGCTATCAATCTATTGATTCTTTCTCGATATTTTCATGACATGCCACCAGGGGCATTTTTTTTGATTATCATCTCCCTATATCATTCTGATTATCATATCTCATGATTATTCATCTCCAAATCTTTTTTAATCAACTCCTGCTAATTTCATCTGATCACTCCGCCGATGGGCATTATATCAGATCTTGATCATTCATCTCCAAATCTTGATTAGCCAGATTGTCTCCTCATGATAAAACAACAAACAATGCTATGATTTGACTTATGCTATTCATGCCATATACATGCTATAATTGATGCTTTGATGATTGCTATGCTTAAATGCTTCTTCATTGTTTGTTATCTTTTATATCTTGGCTAATGAATTTTTGAGCGCAGGATAAGAAGCTCTTGGTCCCGCCGACTGGGCATCATCATCAAAGTCCCACGGTGCTTGTAGCTCATTTCTCAGTTCCATGCTTATTGATATCACCATCTCCCTGTATGCATTCTACTATATGTTACATATGTTACTAGATTATATCAAGGACCTTGTGGCTTTGGTAAATCTGGGATTTGAGTTCCCCTTCATCAAAAATAATGATGATTCCAGAGAAGTCTTAGTCACACGGATAGGCCGTTGAGCCGTCCAAGACTGGGGACGATGGTTCCCTTTTTACGAGTTGGTGCGTGGATAAACGGGCTTCGGCTTAGTATCAGCTCGCAGAATTGGTTTCTTGACCCAGTCTGGGCAGTTTAACAATATTATCCTTGATTATATTATATTTTCATTTGTTATTTTCCCTTTAGCCCAGCATGCATTCATGTAGGACTTTGAATTAACGTTGGAAAATCATTCTGATAAGCTGATATTGAGAGTTGAATTGATCTTAATCTTTCTCGATATGAGATTTTCATTGTCGAATTGGATCCTCAGTTCGTTTTATCGCTGTTTTGGGTCTTTTCTCGAGAACTCCTTGTTTGGATTTTTATCATCTTATTTTTTCAATCATTCCCCTTGATCCACCTTGGCTGCAGCACGTCCACATTGGCTGGTAACCGCTCCCCAATGGTGAAATCTACAGGTTTGTGACCTGGGGTACTTCCACCGCGCTGGAAGTTGATCATTTTATTTTATCTCCTTCGTGCACCGCGTGCACATCTCCCCTTTTATCCAAACATTGTTGATTTCGTTGGATTTCCCGAGATTTACTTCATGTCGAGCTTTTGATTTCATTCTCATCAAGTGATGTTGATTGCGTGTCTCATCACACCTTGGCATCTACTTTTCAGTTCGCTCTCACTTCATTCCATTCCATTCCATTCCATTCCATGTTGCTTCACTTCATTCTATTCTATTTCATTCCGTGTCACTCCCTTGCAAAGCAGATGCCAAGGCGGGGCAGCTGTAGACACACTAAAATTGACATCATTTTGAGCATATCTCCTATCGCACTGTGATGCCCCATTTGACCCTCAAATCGACTTATTTGAGTGATTTTCCTCCTTTTTATTGAATATCCAACTTCCCCAAGCTTTCCACATGTTTTTCCATTTTTCTCCAGTTTTTTCTGAGCCATTTCTCCATTTTTTCGGGCCTTAAATCAAATGGGGGAAGGGACCCGGGCGTCATTTAAGTAACGCCCCGTCAGGGGGCGTCAATTCTTTAATTAGCGACCGTCTGTTCGGTCGTCAATTCTTGTTCAATTCCGAACTCCAGAAGCACCCCTTCCTTTCCTCACTTACACTCCTTTTTCACTTGGGAAAGAGTTCCTATGACTTCCTAATATTGAAAGGACACTTGGAGGAAGGATCCCCCTTTCCATCCTACCAAAACTAAGTTTTCTAATTTTTTATGGAATTAATTCCGAGTTTCCCTTCTTTCCTCATTTAACCTCCTTTTCCACTTGGGAAAGGGTTCCTATGACTTTCCAAGGTTGAAGGGACACTTGCCTAATGCTTATCTCTTCCAAATTCCAACTAAAACATGTTTTCTTATTTTCTCTTGATTTAATTCCGAATTTCACTTCCTTTCTCATTTAATCTCTTTTTCCACTTGGGAAAGGGTTCATATGGCTTTCCAAGGTTGAAGGGACACTTGCCTAAGGTTTATCTCTTCCAAATCTAACTAAAACATGTTTTCTTATTTTCTCTTGGATTTAATTCCGAATTTCACTTCCTTTCCTCATTTAATCTCTTTTTCCACTTGGGAAATGGTTCCTATGACTTTCCAAGTTGAAGGGACACTTGCCTAATGTTTATCTCTTCCAAATTCCAACTAAAACATGTTTTCTTATTTTCTCTTGATTTAATTCTGAATTTCACTTCCTTTCCTCATTTAATCTCTTTTTCCACTTAGGAAAGGGTTCTATGACTTTCCAAGGTTGAAGGGACACTTGCCTAATGTTTATCTCATTCCAAATCCCACTAAAACATGTTTTCCTAATTTCTCTTGGAATTAATTCGAATTTCAACCCTATAAATAGGACTCCTCTCTCCCTTGTGTTAAGAGATCAAGATCAATTCAAGGGGAGGTGCTGCCGGACCAAAGGCTCAAGGAGGAAGACTCCATGCACCTAAAAGCTTCATCCACGGAGTTCTTCTTCCTCTATTGAAGATTTGAAACCTCTACATCCACAGAGTTCTTCTTCCTCTATTGAAGATTTGGAGCCTCTACATCCATGGAATTCTACATCCTCTTCTTCCTCTATTGAAGATCTTGAACCCAATTGGAGAAACCACTAAGCTTTCCCCCTCCTATCTCTTATTTTTCTTTAGTTAATTGCATGCATCATTATTCCATCTCTTCCTTTTATTTCTTTTTATCTCCATGTTGAGATCTCCTTAGTGCAACACTTGCACACCTCCCTATTTGCATATCATTCATCATATCTCCCATACCCTTTTGCATAGGGGTTTAAAGGCCAAACACCAATAAGGTGTTCATATCCATACTTTCTATGTCCATATTTACATTTGGATTTGATGCTACACATCTTGGTTTCTAATCCATGTTTGTTTATTGGTGTTTGTTAATTTTGCAAGGGTAATCAATCAAGGAAAACTCTCTTCATCGGCCGGCCGATAGAAAGAGAAGGTGCACTCACAATCTCCCCCACATTTAAGGTATTTATATCGCGATCCCTCCATTGATTATTTGTTATATCCTTTGAGGCCCTCGCGTCTCTGGCGATCACATTCCCCTTAGCATCCTCGCATGCTCCCCTTTTCTCCCTCTTTTCCCATTCTTCTTCTATTCATTTTTTCTTTTTCCCTTTTAATTGTTCTAAGTGGATTTCTTAGAATCTACAATACCCCGATTATTTATTAAGTTTTATTGAGCTTTGATTAATTGAAAATTGAATTAAAATGAATTAATGTTTGAATTTCGAAATATTAATATTTAATTCATTAGAAAATAGAACCTATAAAATTCGACTACCTTAGAAAAATCTGTAAAAATAGTAATTGGGTAAAAGATCATTTTTATAGCAATTTTATCTTCTGGACTTGACCCAAATTAATTACGTAACCTTGTCTAATTAGAGGATTAATCCCGAATTTGACTTTCACCTAACCTTTACCTAATCGTAACTTAAAACGTGAAATTTGAACTTATTACTCAATCAAATGATCTGAAATCAAGGGCAAATGGAAGGCCACGAGGTAAGGAACATTTACCCTCAATCAATTTGAGGTAAACCTAGCCCTAAAACGTGCTGCCGACATAGATTTGGTCGAGTCAAGGATTCTGGCGCCGTTTCTAACACGAAACTTGCAGCGCCAAATACTCCCAACTCCGAAGGCTCCAGAAGCCCCATGACCTATAGAAATGTAGCTCTTTGACTCTAGTTTCATTTGGTAGCTGGGTCAGCCGACGAGGAGTCCAGATCTGGGAGCATTCGTCATTTTGGTGGAGGGTGTTGGTAGTTCGTCGTTCTTCATCTCCAGCCCTTTAATCTGTCGATTAAGGTAGGTACCCTTAACCAATTGAGACTTGTAAATATAGTATCTTGATCAGCTCGACGAGAGCTATCCAATGGGACTGAAAGCCCCAATTGTCATTAGGTATCCGTGGAGATATCAAGCTTTTTGTGAGCTGCTGTCAAGCTTATTCTTCATTCTAGGGTTTCGAAGTCTTTCTCCAATTTGAGGTAGGTTATAACAGCCTAACTTCTAATTAAAATACATGAATGTAATCAGTAGCTTGTTAGCTTTCTTTTGACACCAAAATCCCCAAATTCCGTTGTGTATGTTGGGAGAATTTTTAGATTTAGTGGAAGTATGTCAAGAATTAGGTCTTCTTGTGTTCTTCATAGAATCAGTTGTGATTAAGTGGGTTTCTGATGAAATTCGTGCTTTAAAACTCATGTATTATGACCCTCATATGTCTAGTAAGATTCCTATAGCATGTGGTTATGTTTCCAACTCAATTGGACCTCATTTGGATGAGTTCATGTGTTTTCCGGAGTCAACTTTCGTTGCTGTTCTTGCAGGGGTCGACCCCAGGGGTCGACCCGTTTTCTGGGAAACCCAGCAGGCCCGAGGGTCGACCCCAGGGGTCGACCCATCCAACCCCTGCATGGGGGTCGACCCCAGGGGTCGAACCTTGCGCTGGATTGAAGGGGTCGACCCCAGGGGTCGACCCATCCTTCAGAATTTGCTGGGGTCGACCCCAGGGGTCGACCCATTCAGCTGCCAGACCCCATTTTTACAGGGGTCGACCCCAGGGGTGGACCCATGTACCAGAAACTTGATTTTCATCATTTTGCGACCCGTGGATCGATCCGGATCATTAGGGGATCGATCCATTGAACTTAGACCAATTGAAAACTATACTTTTGAAGAACCAGTGACCTAATCATGAGCCTTATGATTTTCAAATTGCATTGGTTCCTATATTCTATCACGATGTAAAAGCATGTCATTCATCATCTTAATTGCAATGTATACAATGGTTTAATAGAAACCCACATAATTAGTGGTTAATGGTGTAATTAAATCTCTGTTAATGCATTCTTTTCCTTCCAGTACAAGCTTATTCCTTTATCTTATCATCTTGAATCAGCTTTTGGCAATTGTCTTAATGCAAATGATAATGGATAATCTTTGACATATTAACTTGATAATTAGGATTAATATGTTGATTAGCTTGTTGGATAGCTGCTGTACTACAGTAGCGCAGCATGATTAACTCTTATTATGACTTGGTTTTCAATCTTCTTGATGGTTGTGCTTACCTTGAAATTCTGAAATGAATCTCCTTCCTACTTGAAATTATTATTGCTACATGGTTCAAACCTTGGAATTCTGGCCATAAATTGTGGAAGTCTAGATTCGTGGGATCTTTGATCCAAAGAAATCAATGCCTGGCAAACAATTAAGGGCTCGGTCTAGTCCTGGGAGGAGCGCCCGAACACTACGTGTACCCCCGGGGAGGTGAATGACTAGGTGTGGCATTTGGCACCAGTACTATGACATGGGTTAAATCTAGGACTGGCCACTACTCTCTACTACTCTCTACTACTTTTCACTTTCCACTCTTCACTGTTCTATACTCTACTTGTTGATACTTACTTGCTATTACTTGGACGTTGAAATGAAACTACACACGTGCTTGACATGACTTGAATTATCTTGATATGGCCAACTCTTTATCGTTATCTCCTGTAGTAAATTCTTGTCTTTGTTATTCCTCTTAAGTATTACCATTCTGTTCCTTTATATTTCGTGACCTTGCGAGATCTTTCAATTTTGTTTCATTATATCATCATTACTCTTTTATTGCATTATCCTTTGTAGCATGATATTTTGAAAATGTAATTAAACTGCTAATCACTTATACCTATCTGTTATTTCCTACTGAGCATTAGCTCATAGTTGTTATTTTTCCCCCTTTCTAGGCTTTTCAGGTGACGCACTTACCGATGGGGAAGGGCAGGAGTGATGATTTGAGTGTATCAGTTAGTTGTGTTTAGAGTGTGTTGTGCTTCAGTTATATTATTGTGGTTTAGAGTTGTTATCCCAGTTGTATTGAGTTGATTTGAGGATTATGTACCAGTTATGTTTTGTTTAATGGTCAATAAGTTATTTCCATTTCTTAGCATTTGTATATATTTAGATTAGTTCTCTCTCTTTCCAGCTCGTTTCTAACTGTACGTCCCGATATTCCGCGTCGGGACATGACACTAATAGTGTTTAGCCATTATCAAAACCAAGAATATCACAGAACTCATATGACCATAGGATGATGTCGAATGACCCAAGTGACCACAGGATGACTCAAATGACCATAGGGACACAACATTCTCCCCCTTTTTGATGATGGCAACACTGTGAGTCATTATGTGATATGGATGTTTAAAATGGCACAAGTTATAACAAATGCAATATATGCAGCTCAAGATTCATGATAGTAATAGCATGGGAATGCAATTATGAATGCAGATATGAATGCTAGCAGTTATGCAAGCCCCAAGCCCCATCACATACACATATGAGATGCAAAGTGAGCAATGGATTCTCTCCCCTTAGACTCTCCCCGTACACCATTCACACAACCCCCAAAGACAACGCGATAACGCATAGCTAATGCGACAAAGGACTCACACAAAGAATTGGACTCACACAAAGAATTCTCCCCCTTTGCCAACAGCAAAAAGGAGTAATAAAGTGAAATATCTGTGAGACTAGAGCTGAAAGGAGTGAAGAGCAATCCATTATATGCAAACCTGAAACAGACCGTGAGCAACATATATGGTTCAAAGCTAAGAAAGCCAAGATCATCAACAGAGTTCGAAAAGCAGCTACATCCAAGATTTAATAGAAATGAACCAAAGGTGCATATCATGGTAGTGTTTAACATTCCCTTATCTTATATATCCATATTCAATAACGACAAAGGCAATAACATAAAAGCATGTATTGAGGCTAAACAATCATGATTGAAGCATGGAATCGAATGATTGTAGCATATGTTGATTTTCAATATCTTTAGTATTTGAAGGCACATGACTCACTTTATACGAGCAATCAAGTCTAGTTCATGCCTCCTAACCGTAAGAATACACGTTCTTTAGACGCCAGTATCCCTAGGTATTTGGCAAGACTGACGGTTATGCTTCAGAATGAACAGAGATAGCAAAGTCACGTCATGACATATCCAATCTCATTTCTTTGATGAGAGGATATATTTCTCAGTAATTATGCCAGTGCTCTGCCTAGAGTCCAAATAGAATGACGATAGAGATAACAGAGGCACATCATGACATATCATTTGTCACTTGATTTTGATGACATGACATGTTTCTCCGTGCAACAATGTCATTGCTCTATCAAATTGATTTTCAAGAATTCCAGCTCATCAAGATGTTTAAAAACAATACTAAGCCTGAGTGTATCACCAAGATGGTCATGAACTTTGAATTTTCAGATATCAGGATAGTCATTCAAAGCACAATATGCAATCTCTAGTTAAGGTCAATTAAAACCACAAAACATAGATGATTTCAAAACAGATATTTCAGAACGTCAAGGAAATCATTAAATCTGAACCATTTTCATTGGATGGACAATCATTAGGGTATATAATAGAAAGCTCTTACACCATAGTGATGTCTGTCTCTTGAACTTATTTTCACACTGGAGGCCATTGAGGATCAGATACAAAAAGGATGAATGACCCAAGAAAAATAACACGACTCCCCCTAAGAATATGCAATGAATGCGCGAAGGAGTGATGTTTGCAAGCAAGTGTAATGATAATTGTCAAGAGGAGAATGACCTGAAACATGCAGGGGTTGACATGACATGCATTACCCAACACCTAGTTGTACACTTATTCAATGCAACAGAATGAAGATGAAATATATGCATGAATGTAGCACAAGGACAGCTCCCCCTTACTATATGGCTTATATGCGACATTGACACATGGTACTTGGCGGAGGTGAAACCTCATGCATATTGAGTGCTTCGTGACAAGCATAGCCTGTCCTTCTATACATCAACATTTGATATACCATGGCCATGCAAGAATGATGCGACACAAACTATGCAATGCATTGTGAAGATAGATTCAACTTGATTATGCAACTACATGCAATGCGACACCATATGCAAAAAGACATATTGACATATAAACAATGCATGAATACCAACGTGCAAAACACACAACTAATTGAACATGATCATCATTTCAAATACTTATTGGCCTGAGGTCGGCAAAGACCAAGCTCTCTTCTGAGTGTTGAAAACCTGTCATTACACAAGGGCTTGGTGAAGATGTCAGCAATTTGATTTAGAGTATCAACAAAATGCAGTTCAAAATTTTTCTTACTGACCTCGTCTCTAATGAAGTGATGTCTAATCTCAATATGTTTAGTCCTAGAGTGTTGGACTGGATTTTTTGCAAGGTTGATAGCACTAGTGTTATCACACAGAATCGGGACACAACCAAGATCCACCAAGTAGTCTTGGAGTTGGTGTTTAATCCACAACACTTGGGTGCCGCAGCTCCCCGCAGCAACATATTCTGCCACCGCGGTTGAGAGGGCAACCGAGTGTTGTTTCTTGGAGGCCCAAGAAACTAAACACCCGCCTAGAAACTGGCAATAGCCACTAGTACTCTTACGATCCAGCTTGCATCCAGCGTAGTCCGCATCAGAATAAGATATAAGAGATAAATCACATGATGACGGATACCACAATCCCAAATCTTGAGTGCCGGCAAGATATCGAAGGATACGTTTGACGGCAGTCAAGTGGGATTCTCTAGGACTAGTTTGAAATCTAGCACAAAGACATACACTAAACTGGATATCTGGTCGGGATGCAGTCAAATAAAGCAAAGAACCAATCATACCTCTATAGACCTTGGCATCCACCAATTTACCATTTTCATCAGAATCCAGTGAAGTTGAGGTGCTCATCGGAGTTGCAATGATTTTGCTGTTTGCCATGTCAAATCTTTTTAGCAGCTCCTTGATGTATTTGGCTTGGCTTATGAAGCAACCATCTTCTCCTTGGTTGACCTGCAAACCGAGAAAGAATTGAAGTTCTCCCATTAGGCTCATCTCAAATTCGATAGTCATGAGGTTAGCAAATTCCTCACACATTTCAGATTTTGTAGAACCAAACACAATGTCATCAACATAAATTTGAACAATCAAGATGTTCTTACCTTGCTTCTTGGTAAAAAGTGTTTGATCTACCTTACCTCGTGTGTACCCTTTTTCAATGAGCAACGAGCTTAGTCTCTCATACCAAGCTCTTGGTGCTTGCTTAAGTCCAATAAGCGCCCTGTCTAGCTTGTATACAAAATCTGCATTGTTAGAATTCTCAAAGCCAGGGGGCTGCTCAACATAGACTTCTTCTTTGATCAAGCCATTCAAGAAAGCACTTTTGACATCCATTTGATATAGCTTTATCCTAAGGGAGCATGCAAAGGCAAGTAAAATTCTGATGGCTTAGAGTCTAGCAACAGGGGCATAAGATTCATCAAAGTCTACTCCAAACTCTTGATTATACCCTTGAGCCACCAATCTAGCCTTATTTCTTATTATCTTGCCATCCTCACTTAGTTTGTTCCTAAAGACCCATTTAGTGCCTATGACAGATTGTGATGAAGGTCTAGGAACTAGATGCCAAACTTTATTTCTCTCAAACTGGTTTAGCTCTTCTTCATGGAATTTATCCAGTTTTCATCTTTTAAAGCATCATCAATATTTTTGGGTTCATGCTGCGTGACAAGAGCAAGTTGATCTAATTATTCCACAATTTTAAAATGTGACCTAGTTCTAGGTGGGTCATTCAAACTACCAATGACATTCTCCAAGGGATGATCCTTAAGAATTCTAATATTTGTAGAATCGTTACCTTCTTTTGGAGCTTGATCCCTTACATTGCTTGATTCAGCTAGGTCACCATCTTTTTTTCTTTCCTCTTGTGGAGGATCACTCTTATCCTTTATGCTTAGGAATTCTCCATCTTCTTCATTTTTCCTGCAAGAGTTATCATTATTAGAATCATGATATTCATCAAAGGAAACATGGGGTGATTCTTCCACAGTTTGACTTTTGATATTATAAATTCTATAAGCCCTAGATCTATCAGAATATCCAAGGAATATACTTGCATCGCTCTTGGGCTCGAATTTATCTAAGTCTCTTTTGTCATTGTTGTGAATGAAACATTTCGATCCAAACACTTTCATATGTGAGAGAGAGGGCTTTTTACCATTTAGCAACTCATAAGGAGTCTTTTTGGTGTGTGGCCTTACCATAGAGCGGTTGATAATGTAACATGCCGAGTTTACCACTTCAGCCCAAAATCTCCTTAGAAGTTGCCGTTCAGCAAGCATGGTTCTTGCCATCTCTACAAGTGTTCGGTTTCTTCTTTCAACTACACCATTTTGCTCCGGCGTTCTTGGTGAAGAAAATCGGTGTGAAATCCCTTCGGCCCTGCAAAGGTTATAGAAGTTAGCATTTTCAAATTCACCACCGTGATCAGATTGAATCTTGGAAATTTTAAACTCACCATCCTGCTTTATCTTCATGTAGAGTGCTTGAAACTCATCAAAAGCATCATTTTTGTGTGTGAGAAAGAAAACCCATGTGAACTTAGAAAAGTCATCCACCAAGACATATCCATATTTTTTACCACTTAAGCTAGCAGTTCTGGTTGGGCCAAATAGGTCCATATGAATTAGCTCGAGTGGTTTGGATGATGTATTTTCAGATCTTCCCTTGAATGATTTTCTAGTTTGTTTACCTAGGGCACATGCATCACACAATTTATTTTCTTGTTTAAAGGATAGTTCAGACAAACCTTTCACCATTGAATGCTTCAAGAGTTTATGCAAGACATTGTAGCTAGCATGTCCTAGTCTACGATGCCATAACCATGCAATTTTAGATTTTGGTGCAGCAAGATAAAGGTTTGAATAAGAAGGATCATCTAAGTCAATCATGTAAACATTGTTGACTCTATTACCAGAAAATTTTATCTTGTCAGATTTTGGTTCAAAGATTTTACATTCATGAGAATCAAACAACACTTTGTGACCTTTATCACACAATTGACTTATGCTTAGTAGGTTATATTTCAAACCTTCAACTAGCAACACATTTCCAATGGAGTTGGAGAGGTTCTTACCTGCATTACATGTTCCAATGATTTTTCCTTTGTTGTTCCCTCCAAATGTGACATGTCCTCCTTCCTTTTCCTCCAAGAGATAAAATTTTGATTTGTCTCCGGTCATGTGTCTTGAACAGCCGCTATCAAGGTACCACCTGTTATGTATGGCTGCAAGACACTCCTACACAAGCAATTAAGCAAATGTGTTTGGAACCCAACCAAATTTGGGTCCCATCATACTCTTCAAATTTTCAAAGCATGAAACCATTTCTTCTGGAATCCAAACTTTTCTAACATTCATGTTTTGTTTGCTTAGAGCAGGGATTTGGTTTTTCTTTTCAACTTTGACATTCATTTTCTGTTTGGAGGTTCTTGGTTGGAATTTTTGAAAGTTTGATGAAGTTGGCTTCTTAACCCATTGTGGCCATTGGTTATTTTTGGGTTGAGAGTGATTGTTCTGCCACCTAGGAGATTGAAAGTTATAGGATTGATGAACACATGAATCATAATTTCTCCAAAAGTATGGTGGTGTTGGCCTATATGAATGTGCAATTGTGGTGAAATCTGGAAGGTTGAGCATGCAATGTCCAAGGAAGTGTTGGCCTATGTTGTGGGGAAGGTCGACCTTTCTTAGGTTTTTGGACAGGCTTTATGGCAATGTTGGTGACTTCCTCTGCAATCTTTTCTTTTCCTTTCTCCTTTTATTTTTGCTGGTTTTGTGTGGGAGTTATGTTTGAGGTGGAGGCTTCGGAAGATGAGACAAATGTGACTGTTTTTAGCCCAATTGGCCTTTTATTTGTTGGTTCAAAACCCAACCCTTCCTTGTTGAAATTCATCCTAGTACCTAGCAAAGCATCTAGGTTTTCTTTTCCATCCACAAAATTTTCCAAGGATTGTTGTTTATCCTTCAATTCTTTTTGTAAGTTTTCAATGTTTTGCAAGAGTTGAGTGTTGACATGTTTGACAGCTTCATACTTCTCATTGCTTAATTTGCTATCATTTTCATAGGTTTGTATTTTGAGTTTCATGCTGTCAATCTCATTTCTCAAGTTTTCATTTTCAGTTTCCAAGTCAGCCATTTCTTATCTTCCTTCTTCCAAATCCTCAATCATTTTCTTAAGATCTTCAATTTCAATTTCAAGTAGAGCATTCTTATCATCCTTGTCATGATCATGCACAAAAGAATTGATTTTCTTTTTCAATGATTTATTTTCCTTTTTGTACATTTCATATTTTTCCATGAGTTGTATATATGCATCATCCCAATCATCAATTGTATAATCTTCAAATGGAGAATTTACCTCAGTTTCTTCGTCACCTTTGGCCATGAGGTAGAAATCTTCTTTTTCTTTGTCCGAGGAGCTAGTTCCATCATTACTTTCCTCTTCATCGCTCCATGTGGACACCATGGCCTTGTTATTCTTTTTACCCTTCCATTTGTCAGATTTTCTGAATCTGTCGGGACAATCATTCTTGAAATGCCCTGGTTTGTTGCAAGAATAGCAAATGATTTTATCAGATTTCTTAGAATTTTCAGAATTAGATCTGAAACCATTTCTTACCTTTGACCTTTCTCTCATGAAGCTCTTACCTTCCTTTCTTAAGAATTTCTTGAACTTACGTGTGAGCATGGCTACGTCATCCTCACCTCGCTCACTTCCCGAATCCTCACCTTCATAAGAAGTATCTTGACGGCTGGGTCCAGCTTTAAGAGCTAGGGACTTCTTCTTAGGTGCCTCAGCCTCTTTGTTCTTGAGGTTGATCTCATAGGTCATTAATGACCCAATGAGTTCATCTACCTTTGTGGTTGCGAGATCTCTCGATTCTTCAACAACGGTTGCCTTCGTGTGCCATACTGGAGTTAATGATCTGAGAATTTTTCTTACAAGTTCTTGCTCTGTATATTTCTTTCCCAAATCAGTTAAACTATTAGTAAGCATAGTTAAGCGAGCATACATATCTTGAATTGACTCATCAGGCTTCATGCGAAACATTTCATATTCAGAAACTAAAATATTTACTTTTGTTTCTCGTACCTGAGAGGTTCATTCGTAGATTACCTCTAGCTTATCCCACATCAATTTCATAGTTGTGCAGGTGGCTTCTCTTGAGAATTCAACTGGATGGAATGAGCATTGCATGGTATGTTTAGCACTCCAGTTGACGGTGGATTGCCATATTTGTTCTTTGGTCCACAAGTCCTCATTATCTGTAAGCTCATACGGACCTTTGCTGATCACACGCCAAAGTTCGTAGTCTTGGGCGCGAATGAACACCTGCATGCGATGTTTCCAATAAGGATAGTTAGATCCAGTGAAATAAGGAGGTCTGTTCACAGAGTGTCCTTCAGGTAAATAACCCTCAGATGCTGATCCACCATTTCCCTCAATGTCGTTGGACCCCATAATGAGAGATTAGGCTCTGATACCACTTGTTGTGTAGTGGACAACGGATCTAGAGGGGAGGGGTGAATAGATCTGCCCCTCTTTACGTAATGCAACCCTCTATATAGCTAGATAATGATAATAGCAGCGGAATATAACTAGCTAAACGAAGAACACAGTGATTTGCTTAACAAGATGATTATGCAATATAGATATTGAACCTAAGCATGCATCTAACACAAAGTAATCGCACAAGCAAACCACAACACACGAGATTTTAAGGTGGTTCGGAATGAATCTCCAGTCCTACGTCCACCCCTCACCAAATCCGGTGAGGTTCCACTAGTGCCACGCACTGAACCGTAAATCAGAAAGACCACCGATTACCTTCCTACTAACCGTCGGTAGGGACGTCAACACCGCAGATCGGACAGCTTCCGATTGCCTTCCTACTAACCACCGGTAGGGACGATCTTCAGTTCCAAATGTTTGAATGAAATGGAAAAGAACAAGATATGAAAACACTCAAACAAGATATTAAATATGTTCAAAGAGAAAAGATCTTGTCTGAGTTTGCTGGAGCTTGAATCTGATGATTCACTTGGCTTGGAGTTGATCTCCTCTTGAAGTAGCTTGAATCAATTGGAGATATGATGAAGAGCTTCTTCCCGGAGTACTGTTCACAGCTACAGTAACTCGTACTCCTTTCCCTTGAACACACCATTGCAGCTTCTATGGATCACCTTGAGATGAGGAAGAGGAAGATGATTGCAGCTTTTTCTTCACTTGGCTTGAAGTTGATTTCCTCTTGAAGTAGCTTCAATCACTTGAAGATTTGATGAAGAACTTCTTCCCGGAGTAGCTTGATTTCCTTCTTGAAACACCTTGCTTGTGGCTTCCTTTGATCACCCTTCTTATCCTTGAGTGCTTCTAGCTTTGGTGGACGTTGCTTGCTTCAGATCTCACCTTGAAACACCTTGGATGGATGAAGAACTCCAGCCCGAAGTACTGTTCACGGAGGTGCTACAGTACCTCGAAAATGGCCTCCCTTGATCTCTCTTGAAGCCTTGAAGCATTAGAGTTTCTAACCCCTCATGTGTTGGTTTTATAACCCTTGGAATGGTCCTTGGACACCCCCCAGACCAGATCCATAAATCATGGGAGATTAGGTGAGTTGTGATTAAACAAATATATGGAAAGGGGCTGGCCACGAGGTGGAATTCGAAGTCAAACATGGCTGCATCGGGGCTGGCGGTCGACCGGAATTCATGGGGCGGTCGACCGGAATCTGTAAAATCTCCAACATGTCGGTTCTGGGAGAACCGGTCAACCGGAAGAGTAGGGGCTGTCGACCGAAACCTGTAAATCCTGGAGTGGTTCGTTTCTGGAAGAACCGATCGACCGGGAAGGTAGGGGCGGTCGACTGAAACCTGTAAAACGTGGAATTCTTAGGCTCTGGCAAATCTGGTCGACCGGCCAAGGTGTGTAGGTCGACCGAAAATACCTATACCTGCAAAAATGAAGTGTTAGACCAATGAAACATGTTCATAAGTCAAGATAATCATGTCCTCATCAATTTCATGTATTTTGGGATTGAAATCAACTTAGAATATGCTTTGAGCATTTCTAAATTTTGTTCGGGGGCTCCGCCCCCGGAAACCCCCGCAAGGGGCGCTGCCCCCTTGACCCCCGTGACCTGACCGAGCAGGTCGATCCGCGTGCGAGGGCGCAACATTGAGCTTTCACCTTTGCCATTTCCACTGAATTCCTTCGTATCTGTCATGAACAAAACATCGCGTGTGTCAGTCACATGAGAGTGGAAAGTATCAATGACTAATAGTGTTTAGCCATTATCAAAACCAAGAATACCACAGAACTCATATGACCATAGGATGATGTCGAATGACCCAAGTGACCACAGGATGACTCAAATGACCATAGGGACACAACACTTCCGGAACAGTGCCGACGCACCCTCACACAACAAGGAAATTGTGTTGGACTTCTCACAGGCAACCACCTGGCCAAAGTACAGGACACGTCTTGCACAGATTTCATGGCACACATGGGCCAACCAATCGGGCACACAATGCAAGATGATGAACCTTGGCCAAACGTAATCTCTCCAACCAAAAGAGAAACCAATCACACCTCCGACGAATGAAAAATCTCCACACTCGACCAGACCTCGAACCTCGCACATGCTGGGAACAACACCTTCCAGCACCGAGAAAACCATCGCTTCCATCAGGTCAGCGCCTTCGACACACTCAACGAGTGTCACGTCGTACCACAATCACAGCATCTCTCGATGGTCCACCACTGCAATTCCTCGAATAGCAACATGCCACACCAAGAACCGCAATCACGAGCCATAATCGACAACTGCCAACGCTCATCCTCGAGTCCTGAAACCACAGTGGAACCTTGACATCTCAAGCCAAATCCAGGGCGAACACAATCCATTCGCATGCAGAGCGCAGGAGCAAGAACTTACTGAGACAACTCTGCCCGATCCTGCCTTGAAATCCATAAAAATAATCAGGACCAATACGTCATTTCTGACGCCACAGAGCACGACAAGGACATCAGGCTCGAAAATTAGCAACTCACCGAGAAGATCCTCCGCTCACCCGAGCGGACCTCTCGATCAGAACATCTGCTTGATCGCTTCAACCCATAGCCTTAACACCTCACGGGCTGGATAAACCTCAAGCTGGAGTGGCCAGACTCGATAACAGCTCCCTCAGAGCACGCTCACGGCCACTCAACCACGAACAGTCCTCGCCAGACACCTGACCTCACTGCAGAATCGTCCAACATAGCACCGCAGTAGCGCACCTACCGGTAACCTCTGCCCAATGTAGCACAACCGGGGCCACAACCTATCGGGAAGAAATCTCTCTATCACATCCCTTGGCCCCAACACTAGCACTCCAACAGAAGCTACAATTGCCTTTACAGCGCCAACGCCACGCACTCAAGCTCTCAAGCGAGAAACAAAGCGAAAAACATGCACGAAACTCTATGCCAACTGCCGAATGTACTGGACCTTATGGACTCTGATCACTGCAATATCTCGAATTCCCATGTACGTCCACAACCACGCTCTGATACCAACTATAACGACCCAAGATCTGGATACCGGGAAGAACCCGATACCATTCGAATCCTGGCCCGCCGCCCACAAGCTGGGAGGGCTCGGAAGGGCTAAAAGGAGTGTAGAGGTACAAAGAAATAGGAAATAAAGTAGGGCAATTCAATAATTAATAGAAAAAAAATAATCTAACTACAATAGTAGAGTCCAGTCCAACAGAAAGTACCGTCTAAGGTAGAAGAACGTACCCAGCACTGAGTGAACACTCGGCCTGGCGAGCTGGCAACTATGAACCTCCGCACAGCACCCTCGAACCTCGAGGAAGAACCATCGCACCTAAAAAGCAAGGATGAGCCTCCAAACAAAGGCTCAGTAGGGGTCCCGCAGAACCCCAACCGAAAATAACAGTGGAAAGGAAAGCAACACTAGCTAAGCAACAGCAACAGTGGTGGAGTAACAACCACGGTGAAGGGAACCCGTTCACCAACCCATGGCAGCCGATAAGACCACGGCTCTACAGCTACTCCTACTGGTAACGGGGAAAATGAACTCTCGATGTCTCCATCGGGAACTGGACCACACTAACACCACCTACCGAGGCAAAAACCCACGGCAGCTCCACCGTGAAGGCATGTCCTCTCAGACAAGGCTAACCTGGACCACGCTGTCCAAGGTAAGATCATGACCATACTGTCGTGAACACAACTCTAACAAGACACAACCTTGGTAAAGCCACTGGCACCCTGGCCACTACCTTGGAAACACTGGACGGTCCAGAAAACCATGTCTCGCAGACGGGAAACGAAACCAGAATAGGAGAGTCACATCTCACGTGACAGGAGTACCTGCCCACTAGAAGAAAGGCCGGATGTATTCACTGAAGACTTAGTCCATAGCCTCAGGTGTCCCGCTACAATGCCCCAAGCGGAGACAAAGACACTGTACAAGTTACCACAGAACAAGGGTCTAGTCGGGGTCGTGCTCGTCAGCACGTGTCTGAAGTCCCCGACCACGTGTGCACACACTGACTGACTGCGCTACGTCAGGCCCTCTAGCTGGTTGTCCTCCCAGCCCAGACTCGAACCACCACAGGAGGAGGCCTAAGGCAACCAGCCTAAAACTTGTCTCTCTCTGGTAGCCTCGCCAACACTCACTGGTGGGACCACACGCGTGTCGAAAGGCTACGACTAGTGGGGAGTCACTGATGTGACCACTCTCTGGGGAGAAACTCCAAGAACCATGCACGCACCCTGCGCAAAAGTCACGAATAACCAAGTGGCGCCAAGGCACTGGACTCTCGACAGTCCTCTAGACTCACTAAATCTGATGGTCCTTGAGTCACAAGACTCGAGGTCAAGACCGTTGCACCGAACGGCGCTAGCCTTCTATCTATCCTAACCCTAGGGTCAGAAACCTCGGCATGATGACTCACGTGGCAGTGCACAACTACCGAGACCATTCCCTCGAAAATGGAACTAAGAAACCCTCTAGCCCTAAGTTGGGTAATTGGACTCACAGTCTATAGGTCACATACATGGCCCACATAGAAAACACAGAAGCACAATTCCCAAGGCAACTCACAAGCCGCCAAGTCGATTCCCCATCCTAGGGAAAAGTAGGGAACCTCCAGCCCTAGGTTGGGTGACTAGACTCGCAGTCCAAGGCCTTACGCATGGCCCACTCGGAAACCACCCTCCGGAGAAACCCACGACATGCGGGGGAAACCGCACCGCATGCGCACCGATACACGGTGACTCGATCAAGTGTAACATAAAGCCCGGAACACACACAAGGTCACCTAGACCCTCTAAATCTATGGGCATGCTAATCGAGGCACCACGGTACCTCCAGACATCCCAAAAACATGGTCACAAAACCCATGGGATGTTCGGGACACTTACGGGGCCAAAGGTCAATCACTGGGTCACAACCGGGTCGACCGGAGACCAACATAATGCTAAACGGGCACGGCAGGCACAAAACCCAAGAGGCGGACCTCCCTGGACCGTCACATAGCCTGGCGGTCTAGCTAGGACCGCATAGCCTGGCCTAGCGGTCCAGCTAGGACCGCATAGCCCCAGGTGCCTCCAGAACCCAAGCCGTCACTCCCAGACCGCCAAGAGGATGGTGGTCCATTGTCTGACCGCTCGGTGTCACCTAGCAGTCAGCTACATGGGCGCTATACCTCCTGTCCTCGAATAACTCCAAAACACAAAAAAGTCATTCCCTGGCAGCTATTCGGAGAGTGTGGAACGCACTGGATTTCGTGTTCGTGAAAGATATCGGGGTGTTCTTTTTATCGGTTTATCGGTTTATCTAGTGCGAGGGCGTGCCAGTCACCTAGGTGACAATGTGTTTGGGCTTCAAGACTGGAGTGGTCCGAAGCCCGGGGTGCGCTCCGTCTGACTAATCAGACAATTGTGGGTATCGGGTCGAGACTGTGTTGCATCCCTACGGTTTTGATGATGTCTCACACTATAAATCAATCTTCTATCTCTAGATTAATTCATGTTTCACCATGTAAATGAGTGTAGTACATATGAGTGTCAGATAATATGCTCTACCTGGTTCTATATACACTCTGTCTACAGAGTCTGAACAGTGGCGCGTCGACCCCTCCTTGCTGATGAGTCGACGCCTCAGTACATTAATCATCTTACTCTGTCCATTCATTGGCCTGTCTATCCAAGTCCATACAACAGGACCATAGCCTGTTTATCTGAAAGTCTATACATCAGGAAAGGGGCCATGTCTATACATTCTTCCGTTGATTTCATTCAAAGTCTACATCGGTTTGATTGAGTAAGTCTGTACAGCATGCCTTGTCGTTCATTGCCTTCAATGTCTGTACATTGGCTTCACATCAGAAAGTCTGTACATTGGCTTCGCATCAGCAAGTCTGTACATCAGCTTCAGATCTCCAAGTCTGTACATCGCCTTCAGACCTTCAAGTCTATACACTCCATGCTCATTCAAGTCTATACATCAACAGTGTAACTTCAAAGTTTGTACAGGGTCTGCATTGTCTCGCTCACACTTGCCAAAGTCTGAACATCCACAGTGTCTTTCATCGTCTCACTTTGCGTCTCAGTTTGCAAAGTCTATACATTCGCTGCAGAGATCACTGTCAAGTCTATTCATTGGTCCGTCTCTTGCAGCGTCTCATCTGGTCAATGTCAACACATCACTTGAAGGTTTCTGCATCAAGTCTATACATCGACTGTCTTGCTTTAGCTTAAGTCTGTACAGTGTCAGCGTCTCGTTGACCGTCTCTTGCTGTGTCTCACAAAGCATTTCATTTAGCAAGTATGCACATCATCCGTCTCAGCCAGCGTCTCATGCTGCGTCTTAAGGCTTCAAGTCTATACATTGGACCGTGGTTCGCCAAGTCTATACATTGCTGAGCCATTCGGCAAGTCTGTACACTGGTCGAGCATTCAAGTCTGAACATTCACAAAGACCATACATCGACACTGTAGCTTGCATAGCTCAAGTCTGCACATTGGGCTTTCACTTGAAGTCTATACCTTGGCTAAGGGTCTTCAAGTCCATACAGAGTCGTCTGATGCATATTGATTGAAGTCTGTACACTCAGTTAACCTACAAGTCTATACACTCGATTGTTAGGCTTTCAACCCTATACACTCGATTGTTAGCCTGCAAGTCGATACACTCTCTCATTTGAAACGCTTGCTTAAACTGCTGATTCAATGTCTACACATTCGATGCCTTCAAGCATTGTTCTCTTACAAGTCCATACATCCATTGTCTTGTCTACTGAATGAAGTCTACACATTGAGATCGCATGAACACTTACAAGTCCATACACTGAGCTCGCTGAAGAACCTCAACTCTATACACTCTCACACTGTGACACACTTGCCTATTTGGCATCCCTAAGTCTATACACTCGAAGGGCCTCATACACTTCACAGAAGTCCATACATTTGATCCTTTGTGCTAATGCATTCTTCAGCAAGTCTATACACTGAGTTTGCTTGAAGTCTCACAAGTCTATACACTCCTTCAGTGTTCACACTTACTTAATCTGATATCCTAAAGTCTATACATTCGTATCTGACTGAACTAACTAATCACAGTCCTTTGTCTCAGCCTGCAGGTGATACAGGTCAATGATTGGGCACGTGAACCAAGGATGATACTTGGCACTTGATCCGAGAAGGCTCTGGAAAGGGAGGGAACGAGACTCCCTCGTGTGAAGGCCTGAAACTCAGGTCGAAAGCCATATAAAAGGTGCCCTCTGCGAAGAGATGGAGTGAACTGGAGAAAAAGCCTAAGAGCAGAATTCCTGAGCAGAAGAAGAAAAGAGAGAGAGCCTCTACGTTCCAGAAAGAAGATAGAGAGAAAAGATTAGAGAGCAGTCCTGTGAGAGAAAAGTCTGAGTGAGAGAGAAGAGTCTATTTGCTTCTTCGGAAGCTACATTTTGTATTTGATTTTTCTGCAACGATTTGTGTTCTTCGTTGTTCTTGTTTGCATTTCTGTTTTTCCTTTTATTTCTTTACATATCTGATTTTGAGCTGTTACCCTCCGGTGTTTGGAGGAAGGGAGTGTTACTCCGGTTTCCCTCTGGGCTACAGAGGAAGAGAGATCGTAGATATCTAGTTCTACTAGTGACAGGTTGTCATTAGCAGGTTCCCTCCAGGTTGGAGGAAGGGAGAGCTATCTCCGGTTCTATTCTAGCTGGTAGCTGGAACAGGTTCCCAAGCTCTGTGGGTAGCAGAGTTTGGTTGAGGGATTTGTTTCCCTTGGTTATTCAAGCTGTGTGGCAGCACTTTGTTCGCAGACTGAGTCTGCAGGTTTCTAGCATTGGCTAGTGGAATCCTTACTCTAGTTGGAGTGAGGGGTGGATGTAGATTGTGGATTACCCACAGAGCTTGGAACCACATTAAAATCTCTTGTCTCCTCTGTGGTTTGCTGCAATCGTTGATGCTCTCTATCTGCTTGGCAATGTGCTTGTGTGTGGACGGCCTATTCTAATCGCATTTTATTACTCTGTCTTAGTTTCTCACTGCATTGGCTAATTTGTTTAGCTATATTCGGTAGGGTGATTTTCGAAGGAGTGATTTTCCACTAAAGTTGTTTAAATAGGGAGTGATCTATTTATCCCCCCTTCTATATCACTATTGTTGCGCTAACATTTGATATCAGAGCAGGTTCGCATCAGGTGGGCGAACGGTCAGGGAAATGCTAATGGTCCTAGAAGCTTCATGGCTGAAGGTCAATCCATTAGTCGCCCTCCATTTTTTGATGGTAATAATTATCTATTTTGGAAGAACCGGATGGAAGTGTTTATCAGAGCACAGAGCCACAAGCTATGGAGGGTAATCACGGTTGGCCCATATGATCTGCCACCGAACGAGGATGCGTGGATAGATGACCATGTCAAGCTATCTTCACTCAACTGGACGGCGCTGAACATCATCCAATGTGCTGTTCACCTAGAGGAATATGCCCGTATATCTGCCTACAGGACTGCCAAGTGAATGTGGGATGAGCTGCAATTAATCTACGAAGGTACAGCTCAAGTGAAAGCCTCGAAGGTAAACCTCTACACCTCTAAGTATGAAATGTTTAGGATGAATGCAGAGGAGAATATTACTGAAATGTATGCCAGGTTGTCCCTCATCACGAACACACTTAAGGGGCTAGGGAAGGATATAGCTGAGGTAGACATAGTCAGGAAAATTCTTAGATCCTTATCCCCAGCATGGCACACTAAGGCCATCGTGATTGAAGAGTCAAAAGATCTGACGACCTTGACAGTGAATGAACTCATAGGATCCCTCATGACCTATGAGATGAATTTCAAAGGAGGTGGTGAAGGAAGTGATAGGAAGGCTAATAATGTAGCACTTAAGGCATCTCGCAACAAGAGTAGCAATAGCAGCAGCAGAAGTAGCGGTGAGTCTGATGGCTTCTCAGATCTCGACCCGAAGGAGCAGGCAATGCTCACACGTCAGTTCAGTAAATTTTTAAGGAGAAAGGGGAAGACATTTAGGAGGAAAAAGCCATACTCCTTTAACAAGAATGTTGAATCTACCAATTATAGGGATAGAAATCCTAAGAGACTGACATGTTATCATTGTAACAAATAGGGACACATGAAAGGCGAATGCCCAGATCTTCAGAAGAAGGTTCCCTACTTCCAGAAGAAGAACACAAAAGTGCAGAAGAAGAAGAAGCCGCAGGCGATGGTATGCACATGGAGCGAGGAGGAAGAAGATCCTGAAGATACTTCCTCAGAGGAGCATGAAGAAGGAATTTGCCTTATGGCAAACAGTGAAGAGGAGGTAACCAATGTTTTTGAAAATTTTACGATTCATAACTGGGAAGATGCTTATGCTGAGTTATTAGATAAGTTCAATTCTCTTAGTAAAGAGCATAGGGTTCTGAAAAGAAAATTTAATACTAATGTTGAAGAACAAACCCAGGTCTGTGAGAAAAAACAGAAACTAAAAGAGCAACTAGAAGAAATGACCTCACTAAGAAAAGAAAATGATAAGCTCAAGGGAGAAAACCAAGAAAGTCAAAATCAGCTCAATGAACTCAAAATAAGAATCGAAGAAAGCTTGAATGAAAGTAGAGTGAACTCAGAAAAATATGAAGCTGTTAAGAAAGTCAATGGTGAACTTCTAAAAAATTCTAAGTCCCTTCAAAAGGAGCTCGAAGACAAACAGAAAGTTTTGGAAAACTTTGTCCAAGGAAAATCTAGTCTGGATGCTATACTAGGGGCTAGGGTTAACTTCAATAAGGAAGGTCTAGGCTACGACGCAACTAACAAAAGACCCCTACAATTCAAAACCATTACCTTCTGCCTAGAGAAGGGAAAAGAAAAGTTGGACACACCATCCAGCTCAAACAGCAGCAAGGGAACTCAAAGTCAGAAGGAATGTCCTAAAAATAGTGCTGGCCAACCATTTAAGATGGGAATGAATTCTGTGAAGAATTTCACTAAGCCTACCAATCAGAACATAAATGGTAAATGGACCAAGCAAGTGAATCAAAAGAAAATCTGGAATTACTACAATCAAATGGGTCCAAAGAGGACCTACTGGAGAAATGATCATCATCTTCAAAAATCTGCTGATCAACAAACTTACATGAGATATTCTAGAAATGGCAAGCCTAATGTATGGAATAAAACTTACTTTTCCAGACCAGCCGGCTACAATTTCAATAAAACAGAAGTAAAGGTGCCAGAGAAAACAATGCTGAAGGAAATTTGGATTCCTAAACACTTGATTAGAAATTTAAAAAATGTCCTTGGACCCAACTCATCTTGGGTTCCAAATCACTCTGCTTGATGTTACTTGTGTAGGTCGGCCTGGCAGCTGAGGACAACAAGTGGTACCTCGACAGTGGCTGCTCCAGGCACATGATAGGTGTCCGATCCAAGTTCAGCAACATAGAGATGAAGGTAGGGGGTCTGGTCAAGTTTGGAGGAAAGAACAAAGGTAAGATTGTTGGAGTTGGCACAGTAGGTAAGACTTCCACAAACTCCATTGAAAAGGTTCTACTTGTGGAAGGTCTGCAACACAACCTGATTAGCATTAGCTAGTTATGTGACAAGGGTCACAGGGTTGTATTTGATGATAATTCGTGCAAAATCTTTGAAATAAATTCTGATGTGCTTTAATTTGTAGCCAACAGGATTAATAATGTCTACATAGTAGACTTAGATGAGGAATCTAAATCTAATATTTGTTTATCTGCCAATTCTGAAAATGATGTTTTTGAATGGCATAGACGTCTAGGTCATGCTAGCTTTACAACTTTAAATAAATTGGTCAAGCATGATTTAGTTAGAGGCATGCCTAGAATTAAATTCAACTCGATATCAAAAGCATGTGATGCCTGTGCTCTAGGCAAACAGACCAGAAATTCCTTTAAATTAAGATCTGAGCCATTATCTTCTAGATCAATGGAACTTCTTCATATGGACCTTTTCGGTCCCACTAGAACTCAGAGTCTTAATGGAAACAGGTTTGGCTATGTCATCATAGATGACTTCTCTAGATATTCATGGATATTCTTCTTAGCAAATAAAAGTGATGCATTTCAAAAGTTTAATATGTTCTTCAATAAGGTCAAACAAGAAGGAAAACACAAGATCTGTACTATTCAATCTGATCATGGAGGTGAGTTTGAAAACTCCATGTTTTCTGATCTTTGTGAAAGAGAGGGACTAACTCACAGGTTTTCTTCTCCCAGGACACCTGAACAGAATGGGATTGTGGAAAGAAGAAATAGAACTGTGGTGGAGATGGCCCGAACAATGCTGATTGAAAGTAAGTTACCTAGAAGGTTTTGGGCAGAAGCGGCTAATACAGCAACTTACATAATCAACAGGGCCATGGTAAGACCCATTCACAAGAAAACACCCTATGAGCTTCTAAAAGGTAAGAAACCAAACTTGTTTCATTTCAGAATTTTTGGAGCAAAATGTTTTATTCACAATAATGACAAGAAAGATTTAGACAAGTTTGAAGCTAAAAGCTCCCTTGGAATATTTTTGGGATATTCAGAAGTGTCTAGGGCATATAGAGTCTTCAACATAATAGACAAAAAGGTTGAAGAGTCTCCACACATTATATTCAGTGAAAAGAAAGATGTGTCTAACATTGAAAATTTTGACAGAGACTCCAATCATGATGGGGAATTCCTAGAAGACCAAGAAGAAGAGAAGACTCAGCCGAGTGGAACAACAAATCCCCTCAATCAGGAAGGGCCAAGAGAAACAGGTGAGTCTTCAACCAATGTTAGATTTCTTAAAGACCATCCGATAGATAATGTCATAGGCAATCCTGAAGATCCTCTTCGGACTAGGTCTCATTTTAGGAATGTGAATAATGAAGACTTAATTACTTTAGTCTCACAAATTGAACCCAAATCAATAGAAGAGGCCTTGGCTGATCAAGCTTGGGTTAATGCCATGAGTGAGGAATTAGGCCAGTTCGAAAGAAACAATGTCTGGGAACTTGTTCCAAGAACAGATAATGTTAATATCATAGGAACTAAGTGGGTGTTAAAAAATAAAATGAATGAAGATGGAGTCATCTCAAGGAATAAGGCCAGATTAGTAGCCAAGGGTTACTGTCAGGAATTTGGTGTAGGCTTCGATGAATCCTATGCACCTGTTACTAGGATGGAAGCCATAAGAATGTTGCTTGCCTTTGCATGTTCAAAGAATATAAAACTCCAACAAATGGATGTTAAAAGTGCCTTTTTAAATGGAGTCATTAAAGAAGAGGTTTTTGTTGAACAACCCCCTGTAGATTCTATTTAAAATCCACACTTATAAAATTAATTAACAATAAGCATGAAAATATGCATGGAATAGCAATGAAAATATATGTAGCATGAGATGCTATAGTGGAGTGTGATCGCCAGAGACCGAGGGTCTCAAAAGGAGATACAATATGAATACGTAGGGAGATGATCGCAAATACCTCAAATGCGGGATGATGTGATTGTGAGTACTCCTTTTCTCTTCAAATCGGCCGGCCGACGAAGAGAGTCTTTCTATTTGATTACCCTTGCAAAAAGACATACACAAATAACAAGATAGGAATTAGAAATAATGTGTGTGTAGTATCAAATTCCAATAGAAGATATGCGCATGAAGATCTATGAAAGACACACCTTGTGGGGGTGTTAGCCCTTAAACCCCTATGCAAGAAGGGTGGGAAAAATGATATGATGAATGAAAAAAATATAGAAATATGGGGAAAGAGTGCAAGTGTGTACTGTGGGGAAAATCTCAATATGATTGAGATGAAATCAATAATATGATGAATGAACGATGCATGAATATGAATTATTCAAATAAAATAGAATAAGGAGGAGGTGAATAAAAATCTGATTTTTAATGAAGCTTCTTGGCTTGAATCTCCAATCGGGAGATTGCTTCAAAAATATTGAGATTGGTCTTCAATAGAGAGCCCTCCTTAAGCCAAAGCCCTTCCCTTCCCCTTCCTCCTTCGGTTCCTGCAGAGGCAAAGAAAACAAAACAAAAAGAAACACACAGGCGGAAGAGAACAGAAGAGAGAAGAAAAGAGAAAGGCAGAAGAAGAAGAAGAAAAAAAAACGCAAGAAGAAGAAGCGGCTGAGGTGACTGCGGAAAGAAAAGAACAAAACGAAAACACCAAAAAAAAGAAACAGAAGAAGGGGAAAAGAAGAGAAAAAGCCTCTCGGGAACTTCGGAACCGAACCAAAGGATCAACTCCACCCCTTTAAATAGATTTCAAAAAAGAAGATAAATAAGGGAAGGAGATAAGAACAGCAAGAGTCCTCAATAGGGGAAGACAAGAACGAGGAAGGTGCCCAAACGAAGTAGGGACTCTTTGAGGAAAGGCTGAGTTCGTTCAGAACTCGGAAGGCAAAACACGACTTGAACAAGGGCGTTTCTTTAAAAATTGACGACTTGTACACAGGGCGTTTCTTTAAAAAAACACGCCTTGGATAAGGGCGTTAATTCAAAAATCAAATTTTAGAATTTATTTGGAAAATTATGAAACACGTCTGATTCAAAGGCGTTAATTAAAAAACGCCTTATCAAAGGACGTTAATTCAAAATATTCAAACTAGGGCCATTTTTATTTCTTAATATTATTTTCTCATTTTTTAGGTGGAGGTGCATCTCGTCGCCCTGATTCCAACGACTATTTTTGCGAATTTTTCTGACACCTGGAAGGCCACCAAATCACCTCTGGAAGGGGGTTAAAAAAATAATAATAATAAAATCCATTTGAAAGACACGCCCTCACGTGAGGCGTGAATTCATTTTTTTTGATTTTTTATTCAAAATAACGCCTTATGATAAGTCGTTAATTCTCGAAAAATTCCGAAAAATTCCCAGAAAAATCTAGAAAAATGGAAATTTCAAAGAATGGACGCCCTTACATATAGTCGTCAATTTTTAAGAAAACGCCCATGTATAAGTCGTTATTTAAAAGACGCCCCCAGTTAAGTCGTTATTTCTGAAAAATAGAGAAAAATGCCCAGTAAATCCAGAAAAATTCAGAAAAATCCAAAAAAATCCAGAAAAATAGGGAAAAATAGAAAAAAATAAGAAAAGGGTGAAAAAAAGGAGAAATCCAAGAAAAATGGGGAAAACCACTCAAACAAAGCTAATTTGAGGGTCAAATTGGGGCGTTACAAGGTAATAATGAGATGCACTCTCAGTAATGTCAATTTTGGCGTGTCTACAGCTGCCCCGCCTTGGCGTCTGCTTTGCAAGGGAGCAAAGCAAACTGAAAAGTAGATGCCAAGGTGTGATGAGACACGCAATCAACATCACTTGATGAGAATCGCAATCAAAAGCTCGAGATGAAGCAATCTCGGGAAATTCACGGAAATCAACGATGTTTGGAAAAAAGGGGGAGTGTGCACGCGGTGCACGAAGGAGATAAAAATGATCAACTTCCAACGCGGTGGAAGTACCTCAGGTCACAAACCTGTAAGTTTCACCATTGGGGAGCGGTTACCAGCCAGTGGACGTGCTGCAGCCAAGGTGGATCAGGGGAAAGTGTTGAAATAAGATAATAGAAATCCAAACAAGGAGCTTTCGAGAAAATGACCCAAAACAGCGACGAACTGAAGACACAATTCGGCATGGAATATCTCATATCACGGGAGATTAAGATCAATTCAACCCTCAAAGTCAGCCCATCAGAATGATTTTTCACAATTATTTCAAATTCCTACATGAATGCATGCTGGGTTTAAAGGGAAAATTAAATCAAACGAAAATATAATATAATCAAGGATAATATTGTTAAACTGCCAAGACTGAGTCAAGAAACCTATTCTGCGAGCCGATACTAAGCCGAAGCCCGTTTATCCACGTACCAACTCGCAAAAGGGAACCATCGTCCCCAGTCTTGGATGGCTCAACGGCCTATCCGTATGACTAAGACGCCTCTGGAATCGTCGTCGTTTTTGATGAAGGGGAACTCAAATTCCAGATTTATCAAAGCCACAAGGTCCTTGATATAATATAGTAGCGTAATAACATATAGTAGAATGCATACAGGGAGATGGTGATAACAATCAGCATGGTGGGACTGAGACAATGAAGTGCAAAACACCGTGGGACTTGGATGATGCCCAGTCGGCGGGACCAAGAGCTTCTTATCCTGTGCTCAAAATTCATTAGCCAAGATATAATAATAACAAACAATGAATAAGGCATTTAAGCATAGCATCCAAGTGTGCACAACATGAATAACATGAATAATCATTGTAAAGCATCATTTGCAAAATATCATTGTTTGTTGTTATGTTATGAGGATGACAGTCTGGCAATCAAAATTTGGAGTTGGATGATTGAGGAATCGAGAAAATGCCCAGCGGCAAATGATCAGGAACAATTAGCAGGAGTTGACTGAATGATTTAGAGATGAATAATCAGAATGATACAATCAAAATGCCCAGCGACAAATCATGATCAGGTAAAATCAGCAGGAGTTGATTGAATGATCTCAGAATGATATAATCAGAATGATAATCAGGAGAATAATCAATAGAATTTGATTGAAAGATCTGGAGATGAGTAATCAAAAAATGCCCAGGGTGGCATGATAATATCGGGAAGAATCAATGGCTTGATAGTAATGATTGGAGATAGGACTCATCCCGTGCTCTTGGCCCTTGCAAAAACTGTTCCTGCAAAACACCATCAGATAATACAATGCAATTTTTTGGAGATTTTGAAATATGCAAATTTTTATGAGTTTTCAAAATTTTCAAATGTTTATGAATTTTATAATATGCAAATTTTTATGAGTTTTCAAAATTTTCAAATGTTTATGAATTTTTGTAATATGCAAATTTTTATGAGTTTTCAAGAAGTTTTCAAATGTTTATGAATTTTGTGATATGCAAATTTTTTGTGTACTTTTGGAAAGATATTCGATTTTTTATGGATTTTGGCTTAGACATCGCAAATGCAGCATCAAAGGGTGTTTATTGAACCACTGACTAGGGGTCCTTGTTCCTTCCCCTTTTGCCAAAAATTACCCAAAGCCGGGCGTGCATTGAAAGCGGCGTCTTATGACCAACTACCTCTGATCAACGGTGCCCCTACCAAGGCCATACTCGAGAAACATTCGGTCTTGGAGGAAGAAGGGAAGAACAATTGGGGACAAGCTTAAAGCAGGATGTGAGACATCAAGATTTGAATTCCTTCCAAGGTTTTAACCCTCAAAGAGGTAGTCTGTTGCGCTGGGGCTTTATGCCTTTGATTTTTAGACCCTTGACATGCATACGACCAGGGTTTTCCCTGCGGGGACTTTGCCACTCTTGACATGCCATAATTCATAATTAAATTATCGAAAGTTTGACTTGATTCTTAATTGCCCTTTCTGGCGAGATATGTATATCATGAAGTTCATATTTTCTTCGGGTCAAGACTGCCCCTGTTTGAGACTCCTCTCGTATTGGGTTTTACCAAAGTTGGTCATCTCATCCGTCAAACTCTTGCACCTGCATTCGGCCGAGTAAAGGAGAGAAAAAGACTTTCAGATATACTCATGGCATGGCCAAGGTAGCAACGGTGTTTTAACCAAAGGAGCCGACTAAGGACGCCGTGAAGTGTGTGGAATGCCCAGCTAAGGGGTACTCTTAACAAGCGGGGAGAGAATGTAGAATTCCCAGCGCGGGTTCTTATTAACCAAAGGTGCTGCGAAAGCAAGTCTAAAGACTCTTCTTTTTTCTTTTTTTAATTAGAATCAAAAGCTTAAGATAAAGGTTTAAAACACCACTCTTAGTCTTGTTAAGAAGCACTTCATTTTGAATATCATGCGTGAAGTAATGAGAAATGATATCATAAAAATGCTTACTTACGCCAATATGTTACCTTGCGACCTTTGTAGAAGCAGCTGCTGCGAGAGCGTCTTGATCATCATGAGATTTGTCCTCTTTGGCAGTCAAAAGATTGGAAGCAAAGGATTTTGGGAGTGGCTTAACAAGAATGAGTGGTGCTCAAACCAGACTCAGACGAATAAGGAAAAAAGGAAAAGAGGCGAGGGCTAGAACTCCCTCACTAAGGTGCGGAGACCCTGATCACATGGAACAGTCTACAGAAGAAGCGGAGAATTAGAAGGTGGAGTGAGGACTAAAGCCTCGGAAGCAGTGGGAGAAAGGGCAGATGCCCAAGGCAGTGGATGTGGAAGAAGTTGGGTCAGACCCAGAATTAGGAGGAATCAGAAGAAGAAATTGGTAGATGGAAAGAGGCGGATCCGAGGGTCCGGAGGTAAGAGGAGGATCGTGATAGGAGAATCATCCGGAGGCTCCGGAGGATAACGAAAGAAGGGATGCGATGCCCTGGGGAGAAATAGGGAAAAAGATGATGAAAAAGATGACGGAAAAGAAGAAGAGAATAAAAGATATGGAGTCCTGGAGGAGCAAAAAGATGAATTGAAGGAAATATGGAAGGTCCGGAGGTTCCGGAGGAATGAAATCAGGAGGGTCGCGATGCCCTGGGAGATGATAGAGAGAATAAGACGGAGAATCCAGAGGTTCCGGAGGAATAAAATCAGGAAGGAGAAGGTGGAAAGGGGCGTCGTGCCCGAGGGAAAAGTCCGGAGGTTCTGGAGGAGGAGAATGAAAAGGGGCGTGATGCCCGAGGGGAAAGTCCGGAGGTTCCGGAGGAAGCAAATAGAAAGGGGCGCGATGCCCGGGGAAAAGATGGAGACAATAAGGTGGAGAATCCGGAGGTTCCGGAGAGATGAAATCAGTAAGGAGAAGATGGAAAGGGGCGTCGTGCCCGAGAGAAAGGTCCGGAGGTTCCGGAGAAATAGAATCAGAAAGGGCGAGATGCCCAAAGAGGAGGGATAAAATTCCTGGAAGTTCCAGGGAAATGGCAGGAAGGGGGACGCGATGCCCCAAGGAGAGTGGATAAAAAGATGAATATGAATCAGATGGGAAATGCGGAATATCCGGCGGTGCCGGAAGGCGGGGAAGATACGGGTTTGGAAACCCGGGAAGCAGGAGGTGCAAATGTATGCAAAATGATGGATGTAATGAATGCAAAGAATGGAATGAATGAATGAATGAAAAATGCATGAAATTCGAAGAAGAAGAAGAATGTGAAGGGTGAGAAGGTGAGATCCTCCTCTTTTCCCTTAGAGTGACCCATGAAGAAAAAGTGATTGAAATGGATATGGATGAATTTGAATGAATAAGAGTGGAAGAAATCGGGGACGGCCTCTTAAGGCAATTGCCCCTCCACGGCAATGAACATGTACGACCAAGTGGCCCAATAAAGGAAGCTTCAATAAATGACAACCCCCTTGGAAAGCGAAGATCAATAAGGTGAGGGAGTCGTAGAGTTGGAAAATGAAGCGTTGCCATGCCCATTGATGGTGATGAATATGGAATGTTGAATAAAATGGGCATTCGCCCCTTGTAAATGAATTCGGAATTCGAAGGTTTGAACAAAGGGTGCCCTGCCCGGCCTTCAAACGGCATCAATGCCCGGCATGGCGGCGACTTGACTTCTTCGGCCGTGATTGGCACAATAACCCGGATTGGCATCCGGCAAATGAATTCCTGTATCTTGAATGGCACGGCCGTGGCCAAAGTTTTCTTACCCGGCTCTTGCTTATCCTTGGCGCAAGTAGCTGCAGAAGCACGCCCCTTCCGAGTAACAAAGGGAGGTGAGGCGGAGGCGGAAGGCTCCGTGGATGGTGGAGTTATAATGGAAAGTGTTGGCAAATGGGTGAATGGGGGCGGAGGTTCAAACACGTCGAGCTTCTCCCCTTGCTCGGAAGCAGTCGGGATGGGCTCGGGTGCAAAAAGTGGTGGATCCTGCTCAGGATTAGCCATGGGTAAGGGTAAAGGGTTCAATGGTGAAATAGGCAAAGTGGGTTTTAAAGGGATAATGGAAGGTCGAGGTGGAGGTAATGGGAGGTTAATTGGTGAAGGTTCAACGGTGGGCTCAATGGAGGCCGATGGTATGGAGGTTAAGGGTTTAATGGGCGCAGGTTTGATGGAAGACTCAGGGGAGGTTGATGGTGTGAAGTTTGATGGTATAACTGGTGGAGGTGTAATGTAAGCAGCGTCAGGGATAGGAGGAGACTCACAATGTGCCGGTGTGGGCGATTGGAATATCGACCCATCGTCGTAACACCAACTGGTCTCATAAACAGGGGTTGAATTAGGAGTGGTTTCCTCCTGAGCAGGGGGTTCGTCGAATGAAAATGGGGAAAGTGGAAAGTTAAGGAAACTCGGAAGGGGTGCCTGCGGAGCTTCATCATCATCGTATACTGCCTCGGATACTTCGAGTGTCGGCTCTTGCTCACTTGAACCGCCGACGCCGTAATCATCCCTCCTGTCTTTCCACTCTCTCTCCATCTTTGTAATCTCGTCTAAAGCGGCATGGAGAGGATTGACTGGAGTAGGAGGAGCCGTGACCCTCTTTATTTGTTCCTCCATCAAAGTAATCTTATCAAGCAGAGATTGTTGGAGGGGTGTGACTTGAACAACCGAGGGCTGGCAGGGCCTTGAAGGAGGAAGGGACGCATAAAAAGGCCGTGGAGGGGAATTAATGGGCCGGCCCATGGAAGAATCCGGATGGGCCGGATTGCAAGGAATAAATGGGCCTCGGGGCCGCGGTGGAGGAGGAATAGAAGGAGGCAGGTGATGGGCCACCCGAGAGGAAGCATGAATAGAAGGGGATGGGTAATGGGCTACCCGATTAGAAATATGAATAGAAGAGAGAGATGGGTGATGGGCCACCCGTGTAGGAATAGGAGGAGGAGGAGATGCAGGAGATGCACCCTCAACGGCAGCCTTAAGGGCCTGGATCTGTTGAGAGGTGAGATGGTCTAATGCATGCAAAATTTGGGAGACCCTCTCATCATTAGGAGGAGACGGTCTTGTTGGAATAGCGGCATAAATTTGAGGAGGGGGACCATAAGAATGGACATTGCCCATGGGTCGGGCATGACCATAAGAATGAGGATGGGATCCCCTAAAAGAATGATGAGAATTATGAACATGTTGGAGTTGAGGATTATAAGAAGTGCTAGGTTGTGCATCCTCATGAATTGAATTAAACATGTTTCTATCAAGATAAGCCATCATATAAATATAAACCAAGTTCACAACAATATGCAAAGAATCACACAAGTTGGAATGGTTACCGTGACTTTGATGTGTTTTAAACCTTGGTGAATTAATGAATTTTATGTAAATTAGTATGATTCACACAAGGAGGAACCTAGTTTCAAAATGTGATTTCACTTCAATGCCAACTAGGAACACTCTCTCACCACGTACGGGCCAACTAATTCGGGACTTCAATATGGGTACAACCTGCCCGGCGTCCGTGAGGGAATCCACGGGTGCGGGGACTTATGGAGGCTTGGTTTAGGAATTTCCAATCCAAAGAGACGGAATGCTCAATGGAGGGTCCTTCCTTTACCAAGGGGGTGTGTGGCTCCTAGATGTAGAGAGAGGAGGTCTCCCAAACCAATGTAAAATGAATGAATGAATGCAAGATGATATAATATACAAGATGTAATATGCAAATCACAGGGATAAACAAGGGCTCGGTGAAAACCAGAGGAAAAGACGCCCTGGGGCAGGGCGCTACCAACTCATAAGACGCCCTGGGGCAGGGCGTGAACAAAGTAAGACACGCCTTGATGTGAGGCGCTACCAGCAAAAGGAACGCCCTGGGGCAGGGCGTTAACTATCACGAGAAGCCAAACAAATAACAAACGCCCTCTGGAAGGGCGTTATCAATGGAAAAGACGCCCTTGGAGTTGGGCGTCAGTTCTCAAGCGCTGGGATAATCAAACAAAACACGCCCTGTAAGAGGGCGTTACCAATAAAACACACGCCCTGGGTGAGGGCGTTTTAAATAAGAACACGCCTCTGACGGGGCGTTACTAATCTGATGACAGAAACTCTCGGCGGCCAGAAAGACAGAAATACTCACAAACAGCAGGCAATCAATAGAATCATGCTCATCAAAAAAAAATTTAAATAAGTGGAGATTTTTAAAATAAATCTATTCAATTGACAATCACTTAGGGGAGAGTGCAAAGCACAATGGAGGGATGCCCGAGGGGCATAAGGGAAAGGATACCGAGGGTACCAATGGGAAAGGGCACACGCGGGTGCCAATAGGAAAGGGGTAATCAAAGAAAACAAGAAAGGGTCCCACCGTGATCGCCAATTTGTAGATTCTATTTAAAATCCACACTTATAAAATTAATTAACAATAAGCATGAAAATATGCATGGAATAGCAATGAAAATATATGTAGCATGAGATGCTATAGTGGAGTGTGATCGCCAGAGACCGAGGGTCTCAAAAGGAGATACAATATGAATACGTAGGGAGATGATCGCAAATACCTCAAATGCGGGATGATGTGATTGTGAGTACTCCTTTTCTCTTCAAATCGGCCGGCCGACGAAGAGAGTCTTTCTATTTGATTACCCTTGCAAAAAGACATACACAAATAACAAGATAGGAATTAGAAATAATGTGTGTGTAGTATCAAATTCCAATAGAAGATATGCGCATGAAGATCTATGAAAGACACACCTTGTGGGGGTGTTAGCCCTTAAACCCCTATGCAAGAAGGGTGGGAAAAATGATATGATGAATGAAAAAAATATAGAAATATGGGGAAAGAGTGCAAGTGTGTACTGTGGGGAAAATCTCAATATGATTGAGATGAAATCAATAATATGATGAATGAACGATGCATGAATATGAATTATTCAAATAAAATAGAATAAGGAGGAGGTGAATAAAAATCTGATTTTTAATGAAGCTTCTTGGCTTGAATCTCCAATCGGGAGATTGCTTCAAAAATATTGAGATTGGTCTTCAATGGAGAGCCCTCCTTAAGCCAAAGCCCTTCCCTTCCCCTTCCTCCTTCGGTTCCTGCAGAGGCAAAGAAAACAAAACAAAAAGAAACACACAGGCGGAAGAGAACAGAAGAGAAGAAGAAAAGAGAAAGGCAGAAGAAGAAGAAGAAAAAAAAACGCAAGAAGAAGAAGCGGCTGAGGTGACTGCGGAAAGAAAAGAACAAAACGAAAACACCAAAAAAAGAAACAGAAGAAGGGGAAAAGAAGAGAAAAAGCCTCTCGGGAACTTCGGAACCGAACCAAAGGATCAACTCCACCCCTTTAAATAGATTTCAAAAAAGAAGATAAATAAGGGAAGGAAGATAAGAACAGCAAGAGTCCTCAATAGGGGAAGACAAGAACGAGGAAGGTGCCCAAACGAAGTAGGGACTCTTTGAGGAAAGGCTGAGTTCGTTCAGAACTCGGAAGGCAAAACACGACTTGAACAAGGGCGTTTCTTTAAAAATTGACGACTTGTACACAGGGCGTTTCTTTAAAAAAACACGCCTTGGATAAGGGCGTTAATTCAAAAATCAAATTTTAGAATTTATTTGGAAAATTATGAAACACGTCTGATTCAAAGGCGTTAATTAAAAAACGCCTTAGCAAAGGACGTTAATTCAAAATATTCAAACTAGGGCCATTTTTTATTTCTCAATATTATTTTCTCATTTTTTAGGTGGAGGTGCATCTCGTCGCCCTGATTCCAACGACTATTTTTGCGAATTTTTCTGACACCCGGAAGGCCACCAAATCACCTCTGGAAGGGGGTTAAAAAAATAATAATAATAAAATCCATTTGAAAGACACGCCCTCACGTGAGGCGTGAATTCATTTTTTTAATTTTTTTATTCAAAATAACGCCTTATGATAAGTCGTTAATTCTCGAAAAATTCCGAAAAATTCCCAGAAAAATCTAGAAAAATGGAAATTTCAAAGAATGGACGCCCTTACATATAGTCGTCAATTTTTAAGAAAACGCCCATGTATAAGTCGTTATTTAAAAGACGCCCCCAGTTAAGTCGTTATTTCTGAAAAATAGAGAAAAATGCCCAGTAAATCCAGAAAAATTCAGAAAAATCCAAAAAAATCCAGAAAAATAGGGAAAAATAGAAAAAAATAAGAAAAGGGTGAAAAAAAGGAGAAATCCAAGAAAAATGGGGAAAACCACTCAAACAAAGCTAATTTGAGGGTCAAATTGGGGCGTTACAAGGTAATAATGAGATGCACTCTCAGTAATGTCAATTTTGGCGTGTCTACAGCTGCCCCGCCTTGGCGTCTGCTTTGCAAGGGAGCAAAGCAAACTGAAAAGTAGATGCCAAGGTGTGATGAGACACGCAATCAACATCACTTGATGAGAATCGCAATCAAAAGCTCGAGATGAAGCAATCTCGGGAAATTCACGGAAATCAACGATGTTTGGAAAAAAGGGGGAGTGTGCACGCGGTGCACGAAGGAGATAAAAATGATCAACTTCCAACGCGGTGGAAGTACCTCAGGTCACAAACCTGTAAGTTTCACCATTGGGGAGCGGTTACCAGCCAGTGGACGTGCTGCAGCCAAGGTGGATCAGGGGAAAGTGTTGAAATAAGATAATAGAAATCCAAACAAGGAGCTTTCGAGAAAATGACCCAAAACAGCGACGAACTGAAGACACAATTCGGCATGGAATATCTCATATCACGGGAGATTAAGATCAATTCAACCCTCAAAGTCAGCCCATCAGAATGATTTTTCACAATTATTTCAAATTCCTACATGAATGCATGCTGGGTTTAAAGGGAAAATTAAATCAAACGAAAATATAATATAATCAAGGATAATATTGTTAAACTGCCAAGACTGAGTCAAGAAACCTATTCTGCGAGCCGATACTAAGCCGAAGCCCGTTTATCCACGTACCAACTCGCAAAAGGGAACCATCGTCCCCAGTCTTGGATGGCTCAACGGCCTATCCGTATGACTAAGACGCCTCTGGAATCGTCGTCGTTTTTGATGAAGGGGAACTCAAATTCCAGATTTATCAAAGCCACAAGGTCCTTGATATAATATAGTAGCGTAATAACATATAGTAGAATGCATACAGGGAGATGGTGATAACAATCAGCATGGTGGGACTGAGACAATGAAGTGCAAAACACCGTGGGACTTGGATGATGCCCAGTCGGCGGGACCAAGAGCTTCTTATCCTGTGCTCAAAATTCATTAGCCAAGATATAATAATAACAAACAATGAATAAGGCATTTAAGCATAGCATCCAAGTGTGCACAACATGAATAACATGAATAATCATTGTAAAGCATCATTTGCAAAATATCATTGTTTGTTGTTATGTTATGAGGATGACAGTCTGGCAATCAAAATTTGGAGTTGGATGATTGAGGAATCGAGAAAATGCCCAGCGGCAAATGATCAGGAAAAATTAGCAGGAGTTGACTGAATGATTTAGAGATGAATAATCAGAATGATACAATCAAAATGCCCAGCGACAAATCATGATCAGGTAAAATCAGCAGGAGTTGATTGAATGATCTCAGAATGATATAATCAGAATGATAATCAGGAGAATAATCAATAGAATTTGATTGAAAGATCTGGAGATGAGTAATCAAAAAATGCCCAGGGTGGCATGATAATATCGGGAAGAATCAATGGCTTGATAGTAATGATTGGAGATAGGACTCATCCCGTGCTCTTGGCCCTTGCAAAAACTGTTCCTGCAAAACACCATCAGATAATACAATGCAATTTTTTGGAGATTTTGAAATATGCAAATTTTTATGAGTTTTCAAAATTTTCAAATGTTTATGAATTTTATAATATGCAAATTTTTATGAGTTTTCAAAATTTTCAAATGTTTATGAATTTTTGTAATATGCAAATTTTTATGAGTTTTCAAGAAGTTTTCAAATGTTTATGAATTTTGTGATATGCAAATTTTTTGTGTACTTTTGGAAAGATATTCGATTTTTTATGGATTTTGGCTTAGACATCGCAAATGCAGCATCAAAGGGTGTTTATTGAACCACTGACTAGGGGTCCTTGTTCCTTCCCCTTTTGCCAAAAATTACCCAAAGCCGGGCGTGCATTGAAAGCGGCGTCTTATGACCAACTACCTCTGATCAACGGTGCCCCTACCAAGGCCATACTCGAGAAACATTCGGTCTTGGAGGAAGAAGGGAAGAACAATTGGGGACAAGCTTAAAGCAGGATGTGAGACATCAAGATTTGAATTCCTTCCAAGGTTTTAACCCTCAAAGAGGTAGTCTGTTGCGCTGGGGCTTTATGCCTTTGATTTTTAGACCCTTGACATGCATACGACCAGGGTTTTCCCTGCGGGGACTTTGCCACTCTTGACATGCCATAATTCATAATTAAATTATCGAAAGTTTGACTTGATTCTTAATTGCCCTTTCTGGCGAGATATGTATATCATGAAGTTCATATTTTCTTCGGGTCAAGACTGCCCCTGTTTGAGACTCCTCTCGTATTGGGTTTTACCAAAGTTGGTCATCTCATCCGTCAAACTCTTGCACCTGCATTCGGCCGAGTAAAGGAGAGAAAAAGACTTTCAGATATACTCATGGCATGGCCAAGGTAGCAACGGTGTTTTAACCAAAGGAGCCGACTAAGGACGCCGTGAAGTGTGTGGAATGCCTAGCTAAGGGGTACTCTTAACAAGCGGGGAGAGAATGTAGAATTCCCAGCGCGGGTTCTTATTACCAAAGGTGCTGCAAAAGCAAGCCTAAAGGACTCTTTTGAGAATGATTTCAATTAAACAAAAGCTTAAGATAAAGGTTTAAAACACCACTCTTAGTCTCGTTAAGAAGCACTTGATTTTGAAAATCATGCGTGAAGTAATGAGAAAATGATATCATAAAAATGCATACTTACGCCAATATGTTACCTTGCGACCTTTGTAGAAGCAGCTGCCGCGAGAAGCGATCTTGATCATCGTGAGATTTGTCCTCTTTGGCAGTCAAAAGAATTGGAAGCAAAGGATTTTGGGAGTGGCTTAACAAGAATGAGTGGTGCTCAAACCAGACTCAGACGAATAAGGAGAAAAGAAAAGAGGCGAGGGCTAGAACTCCCTCACTAAGGCGCGGAGACCCTGATCACATGGAAGGTCTACAGAAGAAGTGGAGAATTAGAAGGAGGAGTGAGGACTAAAGCCTCGGAAGCAGTGGGAGAAAGGGCAGATGCCCAAAGCAGTGGATGTGGAAGAAGTTGGGTCGGACCCAGAATTAGGAGGAATCAGAAGAAGGAATTGATAGATGGAAAGAGGCGGATCCGGAGGGTCCGGAGGCAGAGGAGGATCGTGAGAGGAGAAACCATCCGGAGGCTCCGGAGAGATAACGAAAGAAGGGACGCGATGCCCTCGGAAGAAATATGGAAAAAGATGATGAAAAAGGAAGAAGAAAATGAGAATAAAGATATGAGTCCTGGAGGAGCAGAAAGATGAATCTGAAGAAATATGGATGGTCCGGAGGTTCTGGAGGAATGAATCAGGAAGGGGCGCGATGCCCTGGGAGATGATAGAGAGAATAAGACGGAGAATCCAGAGGTTCCGGAGGAATAAAATCAGGAAGGAGAAGGTGGAAAGGGGCGTCGTGCCCGAGGGAAAAGTCCGGAGGTTCTGGAGGAGGAGAATGAAAAGGGGCGTGATGCCCGAGGGGAAAGTCCGGAGGTTCCGGAGGAAGCAAATAGAAAGGGGCGCGATGCCCGGGGAAAAGATGGAGACAATAAGGTGGAGAATCCGGAGGTTCCGGAGAGATGAAATCAGTAAGGAGAAGATGGAAAGGGGCGTCGTGCCCGAGAGAAAGGTCCGGAGGTTCCGGAGAAATAGAATCAGAAAGGGCGAGATGCCCAAAGAGGAGGGATAAAATTCCTGGAAGTTCCAGGGAAATGGCAGGAAGGGGGACGCGATGCCCCAAGGAGAGTGGATAAAAAGATGAATATGAATCAGATGGGAAATGCGGAATATCCGGCGGTGCCGGAAGGCGGGGAAGATACGGGTTTGGAAACCCGGGAAGCAGGAGGTGCAAATGTATGCAAAATGATGGATGTAATGAATGCAAAGAATGGAATGAATGAATGAATGAAAAATGCATGAAATTCGAAGAAGAAGAAGAATGTGAAGGGTGAGAAGGTGAGATCCTCCTCTTTTCCCTTAGAGTGACCCATGAAGAAAAAGTGATTGAAATGGATATGGATGAATTTGAATGAATAAGAGTGGAAGAAATCGGGGACGGCCTCTTAAGGCAATTGCCCCTCCACGGCAATGAACATGTACGACCAAGTGGCCCAATAAAGGAAGCTTCAATAAATGACAACCCCCTTGGAAAGCGAAGATCAATAAGGTGAGGGAGTCGTAGAGTTGGAAAATGAAGCGTTGCCATGCCCATTGATGGTGATGAATATGGAATGTTGAATAAAATGGGCATTCGCCCCTTGTAAATGAATTCGGAATTCGAAGGTTTGAACAAAGGGTGCCCTGCCCGGCCTTCAAACGGCATCAATGCCCGGCATGGCGGCGACTTGACTTCTTCGGCCGTGATTGGCACAATAACCCGGATTGGCATCCGGCAAATGAATTCCTGTATCTTGAATGGCACGGCCGTGGCCAAAGTTTTCTTACCCGGCTCTTGCTTATCCTTGGCGCAAGTAGCTGCAGAAGCACGCCCCTTCCGAGTAACAAAGGGAGGTGAGGCGGAGGCGGAAGGCTCCGTGGATGGTGGAGTTATAATGGAAAGTGTTGGCAAATGGGTGAATGGGGGCGGAGGTTCAAACACGTCGAGCTTCTCCCCTTGCTCGGAAGCAGTCGGGATGGGCTCGGGTGCAAAAAGTGGTGGATCCTGCTCAGGATTAGCCATGGGTAAGGGTAAAGGGTTCAATGGTGAAATAGGCAAAGTGGGTTTTAAAGGGATAATGGAAGGTCGAGGTGGAGGTAATGGGAGGTTAATTGGTGAAGGTTCAACGGTGGGCTCAATGGAGGCCGATGGTATGGAGGTTAAGGGTTTAATGGGCGCAGGTTTGATGGAAGACTCAGGGGAGGTTGATGGTGTGAAGTTTGATGGTATAACTGGTGGAGGTGTAATGTAAGCAGCGTCAGGGATAGGAGGAGACTCACAATGTGCCGGTGTGGGCGATTGGAATATCGACCCATCGTCGTAACACCAACTGGTCTCATAAACAGGGGTTGAATTAGGAGTGGTTTCCTCCTGAGCAGGGGGTTCATCGAATAAAAATGGGGAAAGCGGAAAGTTAAGGAAACTCGGAAGGGGTGCCTGCGGAGCTTCATCATCATCGTATACTGCCTCGGATACTTCGAGTGTCGGCTCTTGCTCACTTGAACCGTCGACGCCGTAATCATCCCTCCTGTCTTTCCATTCTCTCTCCATCTTTGTAATCTCGTCCAAAGCGGCATGGAGAGGATTGACTGGAGTAGGAGGAGCCGTGACCCTCTTTATTTGTTCCTCCATCAAAGTAATCTTATCAAGCAGAGATTGTTGGAGGGGTGTGACTTGAACAACCGAGGGCTGGCAGGGCCTTGAAGGAGGAAGGGACGCATAAAAAGGCCGTGGAGGGGAATTAATGGGCCGGCCCATGGAAGAATCCGGATGGGCCGGATTGCAAGGAATAAATGGGCCTCGGGGCCGCGGTGGAGGAGGAATAGAAGGAGGCGGGTGATGGGTCACCCGAGAGGAAGCATGAATAGAAGGGGATGGGTAATGGGCTACCCGATTAGAAATATGAATAGAAGAGAGAGATGGGTGATGGGCCACCCGTGTAGGAATAGGAGGAGGAGGAGATGCAGGAGATGCACCCTCAACGGCAGCCTTAAGGGCCTGGATCTGTTGAGAGGTGAGATGGTCTAATGCATGCAAAATTTGGGAGACCCTCTCATCATTAGGAGGAGACGGTCTTGTTGGAATAGCGGCACAAATTTGAGGAGGGGGACCATAAGAATGGACATTGCCCATGGGTCGGGCATGACCATAAGAATGAGGATGGGATCCCCTAAAAGAATGATGAGAATTATGAACATGTTGGAGTTGAGGATTATAAGAAGTGCTAGGTTGTGCATCCTCATGAATTGAATTAAACATGTTTCTATCAAGATAAGCCATCATATAAATATAAACCAAGTTCACAACAATATGCAAAGAATCACACAAGTTGGAATGGTTACCGTGACTTTGATGTGTTTTAAACCTTGGTGAATTAATGAATTTTATGTAAATTAGTATGATTCACACAAGGAGGAACCTAGTTTCAAAATGTGATTTCACTTCAATGCCAACTAGGAACACTCTCTCACCACGTACGGGCCAACTAATTCGGGACTTCAATATGGGTACAACCTGCCCGGCGTCCGTGAGGGAATCCACGGGTGCGGGGACTTATGGAGGCTTGGTTTAGGAATTTCCAATCCAAAGAGACGGAATGCTCAATGGAGGGTCCTTCCTTTACCAAGGGGGTGTGTGGCTCCTAGATGTAGAGAGAGGAGGTCTCCCAAACCAATGTAAAATGAATGAATGAATGCAAGATGATATAATATACAAGATGTAATATGCAAATCACAGGGATAAACAAGGGCTCGGTGAAAACCAGAGGAAAAGACGCCCTGGGGAGGGCGCTACCAACTCATAAGACGCCCTGGGGCAGGGCGTGAACAAAGTAAGACACGCCTTGATGTGAGGCGCTACCAGCAAAAGGAACGCCCTGGGGCAGGGCGTTAACTATCACGAGAAGCCAAACAAATAACAAACGCCCTCTGGAAGGGCGTTATCAATGGAAAAAACGCCCTTGGAGTTGGGCGTCAGTTCTCAAGCGCTGGGATAATCAAACAAAACACGCCCTGTAAGAGGGCGTTACCAATAAAACACACGCCCTGGGTGAGGGCGTTTTAAATAAGAACACGCCTCTGATAGGGGCGTTACTAATCTGATGACAGAAACTCTCGGCGGCCAGAAAGACAGAAATACTCACAAACAGCAGGCAATCAATAGAATCATGCTCATCAAAAAAAAATTTAAATAAGTGGAGATTTTTAAAATAAATCTATTCAATTGACAATCACTTAGGGGAGAGTGCAAAGCACAATGGAGGGATGCCCGAGGGGCATAAGGGAAAGGATACCGAGGGTACCAATGGGAAAGGGCACACGCGGGTGCCAATAGGAAAGGGGTAATCAAAGAAAACAAGAAAGGGTCCCACCGTGATCGCCAATTTGTAGATTTGATTTAAAATCCACACTTATAAAATTAATTAACAATAAGCATGAAAATATGCATGGAATAGCAATGAAAATATATGTAGCATGAGATGCTATAGTGGAGTGTGATCGCCAGAGACCGAGGGTCTCAAAAGGAGATACAATATGAATACGTAGGGAGATGATCGCAAATACCTCAAATGCGGGATGATGTGATTGTGAGTACTCCTTTTCTCTTCAAATCGGCCGGCCGACGAAGAGAGTCTTTCTATTTGATTACCCTTGCAAAAAGACATACACAAATAACAAGATAGGAATTAGAAATAATGTGTGTGTAGTATCAAATTCCAATAGAAGATATGCGCATGAAGATCTATGAAAGACACACCTTGTGGGGGTGTTAGCCCTTAAACCCCTATGCAAGAAGGGTGGGAAAAATGATATGATGAATGAAAAAAATATAGAAATATGGGGAAAGAGTGCAAGTGTGTACTGTGGGGAAAATCTCAATATGATTGAGATGAAATCAATAATATGATGAATGAACGATGCATGAATATGAATTATTCAAATAAAATAGAATAAGGAGGAGGTGAATAAAAATCTGATTTTTAATGAAGCTTCTTGGCTTGAATCTCCAATCGGGAGATTGCTTCAAAAATATTGAGATTGGTCTTCAATGGAGAGCCCTCCTTAAGCCAAAGCCCTTCCCTTCCCCTTCCTCCTTCGGTTCCTGCAGAGGCAAAGAAAACAAAACAAAAAGAAACACACAGGCGGAAGAGAACAGAAGAGAGAAGAAAAGAGAAAGGCAGAAGAAGAAGAAGAAAAAAAAACGCAAGAAGAAGAAGCGGCTGAGGTGACTGCGGAAAGAAAAGAACAAAACGAAAACACCAAAAAAAGAAACAGAAGAAGGGGAAAAGAAGAGAAAAAGCCTCTCGGGAACTTCGGAACCGAACCAAAGGATCAACTCCACCCCTTTAAATAGATTTCAAAAAAGAAGATAAATAAGGGAAGGAGATAAGAACAGCAAGAGTCCTCAATAGGGGAAGACAAGAACGAGGAAGGTGCCCAAACGAAGTAGGGACTCTTTGAGGAAAGGCTGAGTTCGTTCAGAACTCGGAAGGCAAAACACGACTTGAACAAGGGCGTTTCTTTAAAAATTGACGACTTGTACACAGGGCGTTTCTTTAAGAATTGACGACTTGTACACAGGGCGTTTCTTTAAAAAAACACGCCTTGGATAAGGGCGTTAATTCAAAAATCAAATTTTAGAATTTATTTGGAAAATTATGAAACACGTCTGATTCAAAGGCGTTAATTAAAAAACGCCTTATCAAAGGACGTTAATTCAAAATATTCAAACTAGGGCCATTTTTATTTCTTAATATTATTTTCTCATTTTTTAGGTGGAGGTGCATCTCGTCGCCCTGATTCCAACGACTATTTTTGCGAATTTTTCTGACACCTGGAAGGCCACCAAATCACCTCTGGAAGGGGTTATAAAAATAATAATAAAAAATTCAATTTGAAAGACACGCCCTCAATTGAGGCGTGAATTCATTTTTTTTGATTTTTTATTCAAAATAACGCCTTATGATAAGTCGTTAATTCTCGAAAAATTCCGAAAAATTCCCAGAAAAATCTAGAAAAATGGAAATTTCAAAGAATGGACGCCCTTACATATAGTCGTCAATTTTTAAGAAAACGCCCATGTATAAGTCGTTATTTAAAAGACGCCCCCAGTTAAGTCGTTATTTCTGAAAAATAGAGAAAAATGCCCAGTAAATCCAGAAAAATTCAGAAAAATCCAAAAAAATCCAGAAAAATAGGGAAAAATAGAAAAAAATAAGAAAAGGGTGAAAAAAAGGAGAAATCCAAGAAAAATGGGGAAAACCACTCAAACAAAGCTAATTTGAGGGTCAAATTGGGGCGTTACAAGGTAATAATGAGATGCACTCTCAGTAATGTCAATTTTGGCGTGTCTACACCCCCCGGATTTCAATTCTCTCCTCAACCTAACCAAGTTTTCAGGTTAAACAAAGCCTTGTATGGTCTAAAGTAGGCTCCAAGAGCATGGTATGAAAGATTGACTGAATTTCTGATCAGCAAGGGCTACAAAAGAGGTAAGGTTGATCAAACTCTATTTACCAAGGGTACAAATAGAGATATCATCATAGTTCAGGTATATGTAGATGACATAGTATTTGGATCAACTAAGCATGAACTATGTGATGAATTTTCTAAAATGATGTCTGCTGAATTTGAAATGAGCTTGGTTGGTGACCTAAATTACTTTCTTGGCCTGTAGATACAGCAGCTAGAAGATGGGTGCTTCATCAACCAGACCAAATACACATTGGAACTGTTCAAGAGGTTTGGTATGGAACACCTAAAGCACATTACAACACCCATGGGTACCAATACCTCACTGGATGCAGATGAGACAGGTAAAGAAGTAAATGCCAAACTTTATCGAGGTATGATTGGATCTCTTCTTTACTTGACAGCTTCTAGACCTGATATACAATTCAGTGTAGGAATGTGTGCAAGGTATCAGTCTAGACCTACTGAATCATATTTAGCTGCAGTGAAAAGAATTTTCAGATATTTGTCAGCTACTCATTCTCTTGGATTATGGTTTCCTGCATCATACACATTTAACTTAGTTGCATACACAGATGCTGATTATGCAGGCTGTAAACTAGACAGGAAAAGCACTAGTGGTCATTGTGAATTTTTGGGTGGGTGTTTAGTGTCTTGGGGCTCCAAGAAATAACATTCTGTGGCACTCTCCACTGCAGAAGCTGAATATGTAGCTGCAGGGAGTTGTGGAACACAAGTCATATGGATTAAACACCAGCTTCAGGACTACCAAGTAGACCTGGGGTGCACACCTATCTATTGTGATAACATAAGTGCCATTAATCTTGCCAAAAATTCTGTTTTGCATTCACGCACCAAACACATAGAGATAAGGCATCATTTCATAAGAGATGAGATTTCTAAAAGCAATTTTGAACTGATTCATGTAGGCACAGATAATCAGATTGCTGACATCTTCACTAAACCTTTGGATAATGAAAAATTCACAACACTGAGAAGAAAATTAGGCTTATACAAACTGTCTTAAATGTGAAGTTTGTTCTTCTTGTGAGGGGGAGTTCTGTCTATCTGTTGGTTAGCTTTCTGGACTGCTTTGAGTGAGGGGGAGCTGAGTTCTGTGAGAGGAAGAGTTCTTTGACAGATTCAAAAGGTTTGACCAGATATGTGTCTTTGCTGAATTTCATGACAGATCTAGTGTGGTTCTCTCAGATAGTAGAATGTCACTCAATTCTTAAGTCTATAAGTCAGTGATTCTAAAATCCAGTCAGAATCTTTCCTTTAGTATTCTTTCAGAGATATGGATTAACTGTAAAAGGTATATCTTCCTACATTGTTACTAATTTTGGTTCAGGGTAAAACTTGTATGTCTTGATATCTGACCCAATCAGCTTGAAATCTAGACTTCAAGACATACTTCAAGAAATAGTCCTTCTGGTATTGTTTTCAATCATTCTATCTCTTCAACACAAGGGCTTAACTGAACAAACATGTCTTGTTTTGGGCACTGAGAAACTGGGAGTTTCATCAATGAAATGCATATTTCTCCTATGTCATGAGGTGTCAAATGCTTAAAAATGAATGAAAAGACATGACAGAGCAATGGTGGCTTGCTGGTGAGTAACTGGGGACTCTGGCCTCTAATCAAGGTGTTTACTCATGTCAAAAGCCACAGTTACTAACTCTGTTCCTTAATAAAAAAAAGGGGGAAGTAATGAGGTACTCACTCTTAGTAACTGGGGATTCAGGCCTCTAATCAAGGTGTCTCTCTAATGTCAAAAGAGTGAATCACCAACTTACTCATTGATCTTCTTGAAAATCATCTCAAAAATTCCTTGTTGTTGTGTAACTAATGGATTGCTTGTCCTCAATACCTTGAGAACACCTCTCTGAATTTGTCTCTTGCTGTCTTGTAGGATAGTTGAATGCTCAGCTATATCAGGCCAAACTTGTTAACTCCTGCTCTAAATCATACACTTTGTATGCTGATAAACCTTTCTATCATTCTAAGTCTCAATTGAGTACTGGAGTTGACAGAATCTTTACTTGAGTTTAGAACCTCACTTATTCTCTTAAGACCTACTCATGACTTTCTGCACTAAGCAGTTACTGCACTTCATCCTCATGTCTCCAGCACTTTCATACATTCTGCATTTCCTTTTGCTGATGTCAAAAGGGGAGAGAAGTTTAGCAATATCAGTAGATCAGATCATGAGTTTAGGGGGAGATTTGTTCTTGAGCCAAGGAAATAACTTGTCTTGTGAGGAAAAGAGCTGAGAGTGAGTTGTGGGGGAGTGGTTTTTGAGAAAGAAGTGCTTCTGCAGTAGTATTTAATTTGTCTGTGCTTGCACTTGCTTTGAATTTGCTTTGTCTGTTAAAGCTGCAGTTAATTGCTAGATATGCCATGATATTGCTTGATTCATAGTGTTGCCATCATCAAAAAGGGGGAGATTGTTGCATCCCTACGGTTTTGATGATGTCTCACACTATAAATCAATCTTCTATCTCTAGATTAATTCATGTTTCACCATGTAAATGAGTGCAGTACATATGAGTGTCAGATAATATGCTCTACCTGGTTCTATATACACTCTGTTTGCAGAGTCTGAACAGTGGCGCGTCGACCCCTCCTTGCTGATGAGTCGACGCCTAAGTACATTAATCATCTTACTCTGTCCATTCATTAGCCTGTCTATCCAAGTCCATACAATAGGACCGTAGCCTGTTTATCTGAAAGTCTATACATCCGGAAAGGGGCCATGTCTATACATTCTTCCGTTGATTTCATTCAAAGTCTACATCAGTTTGATTGAGTAAGTCTGTACAACATGCCTTGTCGTTCATTGCCTTCAATGTCTGTACATTGGCTTCGCATCAGAAAGTCTGTACATTGGCTTCGCATCAGCAAGTCTGTACATCAGCTTCAGATCTCCAAGTCTGTACATCGCTTTCAGACCATCAAGTCTATACACTCCATGCTCATTCAAGTCTATACATCAACAGTGTAACTTCAAAGTTTGTACAGTGTCTGCATTGTCTCGCTCACACTTGCCAAAGTCTGAACATCCACAGTGTCTTTCATCGTCTCACTTTGCGTCTCAGTTTGTAAAGTCTATACATTCGCTGCAGAGATCACTGTCAAGTCTATTCATTGGTCCGTCTCTTGCAGCGTCTCATCTGGTCAATGTCAACACATCACTTGAAGGTTTCTGCATCAAGTCTATACATCGACTGTCTTGCTTTAGCTTAAGTCTGTATAGTGTCATCGTCTCGTTGACCGTCACTTGCTGTGTCTCACGAAGCATTTCATTTAGCAAGTATGTACAACATCCGTCTCAGCCAGCGTCTCATGCTGCGTCTTAAGGCTTCAAGTCTATACATTGGACCATGGTTCGCCAAGTCTATACATTGCTGAGCCATTCGGCAAGTCTGTACACTGGTCGAGCATTCAAGTCTGAACATTCACAAAGACCATACATCGACACTGTAGCTTGCATAGCTCAAGTCTGCACATTGGGCTTTCACTTGAAGTCTATACCTGGGCTAAGGGTCTTCAAGTCCATACAGAGTCATATGATGCATATTGATTGAAGTCTGTACACTCAGTTAACCTACAAGTCTATACACTCGATTGTTAGGCTTTCAACCCTATACACACGATTGTTAGCCTGCAAGTCGATACACTCTCTCATTTGAAACGCTTGCTTAAACTGCTGATTCAATGTCTACACATTCGATGCCTTCAAGCATTGTTCTCTTACAAGTCCATACATCCATTGTCTTCTCTACTGAATGAAGTCTACACATTGAGATCGCATGAACACTTACAAGTCCATACACTGAGCTCGCTGAAGAACCTCAACTCTATACACTCTCACACTGTGACACACTTGCCTATTTGGCATCCCTAAGTCTATACACCTGAAGGGCCTCATACACTTCACAGAAGTCCATACATTTCATCCTTTGTGCTAATGCATTCTTCAGCAAGTCTATACACTGAGTTTGCTTGAAGTCTCACAAGTCTATACACTCCTTCAGTGTTCACACTTACTTAATTTGATATCCTAAAGTCTATACATTCGTATCTGACTGAACTAACTAATCACAGTCCTTTGTCTCAGCCTGCAGGTGATACAGGTCAATGATTGGGCACGTGAGCCAAGGATGATACTTGGCACGTGATCCGAGAAGGCTCTGGAAAGGGAGGGAACGAGACTCCCTCGTGTGAAGGCCTGAAACTCAGGTCGAAAGCCATATAAAAGGTGCCCTCTATGAAGGGATAGAGTGAACTGGAGAAAAAGCCTAAGAGCAGAATTCCTGAGCAAAAGAAGAAAAGAGAGAGAGCCTCCACATTCCAGAAAGAAGATAGAGAGAAAAGATTAGAGAGCAGTCCTGTAAGAGAAAAGTCTGAGTGAGAGAGAAGAGTCTATTTGCTTCTTCGGAAGCTACATTTTGTATTTGATTTTTCTGAAACGATTTGTGTTCTTCGTTGTTCTTGTTTGCATTTCTGTTTTTCCTTTTATTTCTTCACATATCTGATTTTGAGCGGTTACCCTCCGGTGTTTGAAGGAAGGGAGTGTTACTCCGGTTTCCCTCTGGGTTGCAGAGGAAGAGAGATCGTAGATCTCTAGTTCTGCTAGTGAAGGGTTGTCATTAGCAGGTTCCCTCCAGGTTGGAGGAAGGGAGAGCTATCTCCGGTTCTGTTCTAGCTGGTAACTGGAACAGGTTCCAAGCTCTGTGGGTAGCAGAGTTTGGTTGAGGGATTTGTTTCCCTTGGTTATTCAAGCTGTGTGGCAGCACTTTGTTCGCAGACTGAGTCTGCAGGTTTCTAGCATTGGCTAGTGGAATCCTTACTCTAGTTGGAGTGAGGGGTGGATGTAGATTGTGGATTACAATCGAACCACCTTAAAATCTCTTGTCTCCTCTGTGGTTTGATGCAATCGTTTATGCTCTCTATCTGCTTGGCAATGTGCTTGTGTGTGGACGGCCTATTCTAATCGCATTTTATTACACTGTCTTAGTTTCTCACTGCATTGGCTAATTTGTTTAGCTATATTCGGTAGGGTGATTTTCGAAGGAGTGATTTTCTGTTGAAGTTGTTTAAATAGGGAGTGATCTATTCATCCCCCCCCTTCTATATCACTCTTGATGCGCTAACATTTTATATCAGAGCAGGTTCGCATCATGTGGGCGAACGGTCAGGGAAATGCTAATGGTCCTAGAAGCTTCATGGCTGAAGGTCAATCCATTAGTCGCCCTCCATTTTTTGATGGTAATAATTATCTGTTTTGGAAGAACAGGATGGAAGTGTTTATCAGAGCACAGAGCCACAAGCTATGGAGGGTAATCACGGTTGTCCCATATGATCTGCCATCGAACGAGGATGCGTGGACAGATGACCATGTCAAGCTATCTTCACTCAACTGGACGGCGCTGAACATCATCCAGTGTGCTGTTCACCCAGAGGAATATGCCCATATATCTGCCTACAGGACTGCCAAGCGAATGTGGGATGAGCTGTAATTAATCTATGAAGGTACAGCTCAAGTGAAAGCCTCGAAGGTAAACCTCTACACCTCTAAGTATGAACTGTTTAGGATGAATGCAGAGGAGAATATTACTGAAATGTATGCCAGGTTGTCCCTCATCACGAACACACTTAAGGGGCTAGGGAAGGATCTAGCTGAGGCAGACATAGTCAGGAAAATTCTTAGATCCTTATCCCCAGCATGGCACACTAAGGCCATCGTGATTGAAGAGTGGTCCGAAGCCCGGGGTGCGCTCCGTCTGACTAATCAGACGATTGTGGGTATCGGGTCGGGACTGGAGACCTGCCGCGCCATAAAGGCCACGACGTTAATTACATCCCCTCGGAGAGGGGAAGACCTCTGATTAATCGCCATGAAAAGGGGCCAAATGACCTAAAGATCATTTTTCATTAAAGCATGCGAGTTGGGTTGACATGATTTAAACCCTCCGCATCGGTATACAAAATGGTGCTCAAGACCATACAAATACTTTTTTTTCTCTAAATTACGAGTCACCTAGTGAAAAAGGGAGAGTGCACCCACTTCCAGCGGAAGAGAATGTTCCCACTCCACCTAAGAACACTAAGTGCTGCTTTTATTATATGTAAAGTGGCATTTACAAGAGGAGGGCCATAGCCTTACAGAAAATGGCAAACGGCCAGCAATAAAGAAAGCCCCAGAAAAGGTGGAAATATTTCTCAAATCTCGCCAAGTGAAGAAAACAAAAAAAGGATAACAACTAAACAAGGCTTCTGCGGAAGTTTGGAAGAGCAGCTGCATCCGCCAGTGCATAAGCTTTCGCCCTTGACGGTAGCTCATGGTGAGTAAAAAATACCCTATTTTCAGCTTGAGTGGTAGCAAAGTCAGCTAAAGAATCAGCTACTTGATTAGCTTCCCTGTAAACATGAATAATAGAACATCTCATGGAAGAAAGGAGAAAAAGAATTTCATCCCACCATGGGAAAAGAACCCAAGGAGGGGACTTTTTGTTAACTATGGTATTCACAAGTAAAAGAGAATCAGAGTAAATGACAGATATAGGAATGGATAGGCTAAAAGCCAATCTCAATGCATCCAGAATTGCCCGCCCTTCTGCCTGGATAATATCGCCCAAACCGTACCAAAAAGAGAAGCTTAAAATAATATCTCCATGAACATTTCTAATACACCCACCTCCACCAGACAAACCACTATTGGGCTTGAAACAACCATCACTATTAATACAGTGATCAACTAATGGAGGAATCCATCGAACTAACTTGAATGCAACTTGTTTAAATCTGGCTTTGATATTAAAAGCATGAAGGGCATTGATATAAGCAGAGTTAACTGGCGTATTAAACTTGATATTCTGGACAGAGTTTCTAACTGTATGTAGGATATCAGCAACAGATCTGATTATGTAAGGTTTACCTCCTTCATACCTGCAGTGGCACCTAACCTTCCAGATCTCCCAAGTTGTAGTCACAAGTGTAACCAAAGTGATAAAACCAACAGCGGAATTTATCTTCACCTCTCGCATCAGCCAAGTGAACCAGCCCAGGAAACTCCCTGATCTATATCTGTAATCTGCTAGCAGGGGATTGATAGAATTCCATAATGCAACAGCCAATTCACTAAATAAAAATAAGTGGTCAAAATCTTCGACAGCATTATTCCCTAAACAACAGGAACAACGAGACACAATCTCAATACCCATACTCTGCAACCTGGAATCAATGGGAACAGCCTTGTGGATTAGCTTCCAGCAGTAGAGACCAGCCCTTGGGGGCAGTTTATTGGATAAAAGTTTAATGCTGCCATCAACTGGGGACAGAAGAATAACATGTTTCTTCCATTGTCTATACACTGACTTAACAGACAGATCACCAGAATCAGTAAAAGCCCAAACAGGGATATCATCTCCCTCCAATAATGTAAATGATTTTAACTCCTGAATAACAGCTTCATCAGATAGAATGGACCACACTGGGTGAGAATGATCAGTCAATACCTCTCTAACAGTGCAGTGAGAAAGATCAGAAGAATAAGAATCAGAGACTGTTAAAGGGATTCTAAACCAATGATCCTTTAGAAAATTTGTGTTGTTGCCATTCCTAACAGACATACGAAAACCCTCCAATAATAAGCCTTTAGCTCTGTCAAAATCTGACTTTCTGATACCAGCAGGGAATGGATATACACAGTCAGAGACATGAGATCCTTTCAGATATTTGTTTCTAACAAACTGAGCCCACAGTGAATTACTAACAGCAGCTAACCAAATAAGCTTAACCTGGAAGCATACCTGAATATCTTCCATACTTCGAATACCAAGCCCACCCTGATCAACTGGACAGCATATCCTCCGCCAAGAAATCCAGTGTTTTCTATGAATATGATCAAGCCCTTGCCAGAAAAAGTTTGAACAGATGCTATCAATCTGCCTGCAGATAGACTTAGGAACAGATATGGCACTGGCAGTGTAAATAGACAAAGATGATAAAACAGCCTTAATTAAAGTGACCCGTCCAGCTTGAGAGATGAATTTGGATTGCCAACCAGCAAGTTTGCTTTGAATCCTATCAACCAAATATTTGAAATGAACAATTTTCTGTCTGCCCTTGAAAAGAGGTATCCCCAGGTAAGTGATAACAGATTTCTTATGAAGGTAACCAGTCTGGGATTTAATCCTATTAATAGCAGCAACAGGCATCCTCTGAGATGCAATGAAACAACTTTTCGAGCAATTGATAGATTGGCCAGAAGACCTTTCATACTTTTCCAAAAAATTAAGAAGATGCTGGATTGATTTCTTGCAGCCATTTGAGAATATAATACTGTCATCAGCATATAAAATGTGAGAGTGCAATGGAACACCACGAGGAACATGAAAATAACTACAATCACCAGATTGAAAAAGCTTGGAGAGACCTCTACTCATCACTTCCTCCGCTATGATAAATAAAGTGGGAGCAAGGGGATCCCCTTGTCTCACACCCCTGGTGGATTTGAAATAGCCCTTCAACTGCCCATTGAAAGAGATGGAGAACCAGCAATTCATCAAGGTCTGACCAACCAAAGAGGTAAATCTAGAAGAGAAACCAAATCTTTTCATGACCATCAAAAGGAAATCCCACTCAATTCTATCATAGGCCTTAGCCATATCTAATTTAAACAAAACATTATGCCCTCTGACCGGTCTGTCTAATTCCATAAATAACTCTCTAGCTAACAGAAAATTGTCTGATATCAATCTGCCTTTGATGAAACCACTCTGCTGTGTTGAAATGATAGTAGGAAGAACATGCTGGAGCCTATCATTCATGATCTTGGTTATTACCTTAAAGGAGAAGTTGCAAAGACTGATTGGTCTAAACTCTGAATAACAGGAAGGACTTTTCACCTTGGGTATCATACAAATAATAGTTGAAGACATGCCTTGAGGAATGCCCCAACCTTGGAAAAAACCTTGGACAGCACATATAACATCATGTTCCACAATTTCCCAGCAAAAGGTGTAGAAGCTACCAGTATAACCATCTGGACCAGGGGAACTATTGCTAGACAAAGAGAAAACGGTTCTTTTAATCTCTGCAGCAGAAGGAATCATGCATAAAGACTCATTTAATCCACCAGAGATCAGATGAGGAATAACAGTCAGCATGTCTGGATCAATGTTGTGAATTTCAGAAGATAAGAGTTTGTGGAAATGATCAACAGCCCCCTGGGCTAAGATCTCCTGATCTTCTTCCCAAGCTTCATTAAGTTTCAGTCTTTGAATGAAGTTCTTTTGTTGTCTGACTTTGGCAAAATGATGAAAAAACTGAGTATTTCTATCACCATAATTCAGCCATTGGATTCTAGATTTCTGGAGCCAGAAGATTTCTTCCCTAACCAGGGCTTGCTTAAGTAATGCATGAGCTAGATTCAACCTCATTTTGTGTTCTTCTGAAGGGATATTATCAAAATTGGCCTGAGCTTTTTCTAAATCAGTCACTGCCTTATCTTTTGCTTTATGAATGTTTCCAAAAACAGTCTTGTTCCACTGTCTAAGGTGAACCTTTAAAGATTTCAGTTTGTGTTGAAGCAGGAAAAGGGGGTTAACAGTGACACAATTAACTTCATCCCACCGGGCTTTAACGAAACTCAAAAAATCATCATGGGTGTGCCACATAGCCTGATAAATAAATCTACCAGGCTTAGGTGTGATATTAGCCATTGAGACCAACAAAGGAGCATGATCAGACACCCCCCTTACCAAATGTTTAATGCTCATGTTCCAGCCTTTGTCCAACCAAAAGGAGTTATAGAACACCCTGTCCAATCTGGCCTTAATGTGAAAGGAACCCAACTGATTATTTGACCAGGTAAATGGAGAACCAGAAAATCCAGCATCTATAAGTCCAGAGGCAGATTGAAAACTATGAAAGTCAGTCAAAGAGGGCATAAAAGGAGGTCTTCCACCCACTTTTTCATCAGGAGATGTAACACAGTTGAAATCTCCTCCAACCAACCAAGGGACTGAAACCCCTTCACCAAATGAGATGAGTTCATCAAACAGAACTCTTCTAGTAACATAATTACATGAGGCATATACAAAAGAAAACAGCATGCTGATCTCATTATTTTCAATAAGACCCACAGTTAAAAACTGATGATGCATTTGAACTACTTGAATATTCAAACCTGGAACATAGAATAACCATATCTTAGAAATATCCCCTTCATTAGCTTCATTACCAATGACAGTATGCAATCCAATCTTACGGGCAATCCCCTGAGCAGAACTGAATTTAATATTAGGTTCAGATATAGCAACCATCTGGATGCCATTAGATCTAACTAACTGGCCCAAGCTTCTAACAGAGGCTGAATTGCCAATGCCCCTGATATTCCATATTAATAAAGGACTAATCATTAGGAACAGTAGGAATATCCCCAGCCAACACTTTGGCTTTAGCTCTGGTAAGCCTCACATCACTTAACAAGTCCCCAGGAAACATAGATGGGGGTGCCATCTTGGGAGGTTGTTGCAAAATACTACTAACAGTGCTTAACATCTTGGAATTCTCAGCTAAGGAAATGGATGAAATAGCACCTACATTCCTCCTTTTCAGAACTGATTTCACTTCTTCAGGAGAAGAAATATTGACCAGACCATCCACATTCGTAAACAATTGTGCAGCAGAATCTTCAGAAATTAACTCTTCTTGGATACTGGATAAAGAACCACTGGCTAAGGAGACAGACTTCCCTTTTCTAATAGCAGATGAACCAGGGATATCAAGGTCAATATTCTCAACTATCACCCCAACAGCCTGAGAGTCAGATCTGACCTCATTAGTCTTATCATCCTCAAGCTGATGTAAAACCCCAAATTTGTTTCTTGTAGATATAGCCTCAACTAAGGCATTCTTTTTCGGTCTGAATTCCTGTTTCCCCTGTTTCTGAGCCAAAGTGCCCATCTCATTTGTTTTGGAAACAACTTTATTTGTCTTCTTTCTACAGTTCAGCTCAATATGCCCAATTTTATGACAAAATGAGCACAGGGTAGGAACTCTACGATAGTCCACATTCTGCCAATATCCACCCCCTCCAATACCAATCCAAATTCTATCCCGTCGAACTTTTTCTAAGTTTAGCTCAACACAAACAATGGCTTCTGTAGTATTGGACTGAGCTAAAGTAGTATCATGTATGCGCAATACAGGTCCGATATTGCTAGCTATGGACTTTAACATATCCTCGCGGAAAAAATTAGCAGGCAAACCAGGAAGGGATATCCAAGCTGGAATAACCGGAGGATCAGCTTTGAAATCAAAGTCAAGTTGCCATTTAAAGAAACGGAACAGAAAACCTTTAATAATGGCACTCTTCTGCAGCAAAAGCTTAATGAAGTCCTCCTCGTTGTTCAATCGGATGAGAAGGTGCCGGGGATCAAGTCTACTGATAACAACCCCATCTAGATGAAAAGCTTGGATTATATGTGATTTTACCTCTGGAATGGAGGGTCGCCCATAGGAGCATTTTGCGATAACAGCATGAAGCAGATCCTCGCATGAGTCAGCAATATCTTCCATAGTAAAAAATACAGCCGGTTCTCCATCGGTGGTGAAGGCTGGTGGCTTCACTATCTTCCCACTACAGGGTCTTAGTTTCCCCTCAATCAAAGTTTGCGCAAAGGATTTGTAGCCCACCAAATTGCCACCCGCCGCAGTGTTGTTTGTCGGAATTTCACCAGCTGTTAAACCAGACCCCGGAGGACTCACCGCCTTACCAAGCGCAGGAAAGGAGGCCCCAACATCAATTACAACTGCGGACTGGCAAAGAGAAACCCCAGCGTCAAACGCCTCAACATACCCAGAAGATTCAGCATCGCCCCCTGTCTTATTAACCACCGAAGAGACATCAATGAGTCCGCCGGGAGAACCCCTCTTATCTACCGATCTGGAAGCTCCAGACGAAGAACCCCTCCCCGCAGGCTCTGAAACTCCACCCACCACCTTCATGCTCGGCATAAAAAATCCAGAGAAGCAACAGCACGCCGTCACCCTAGCAACTATTCTACTCCACCCATCACCAAGAAGTTCAGGCAGAGAAAACCCCCCTCCACCCCCGTCGGCGGGGAGGGAAACACGATCGCCACAAGCCCTCTCACTGCCGCCGACGGGATCGCCACAAGCCCCCGAGACTCAGCCCTGACCTCCGTTGGTCTCCTCTTCAATAAGCCTGTTTTGGTTTTCTTCATTCATTCATTGAACCAAGACCATACAAATACTTGCTGCGAGTGCGACAAATTTAATGCAAGTGCAGGATTAGATCCCGGTATATATATATATATCAGTCACTAATGGACCATCCAGTGTTCGGTCGAGAGTCCACATTCGAAGCATCAAAGGTAACAACAAAGACATTCGGATATCTACTGTAGGTACGGCACGTTTCATGTGGGTGCGGGATCGGATCCCGGAAGAAGTGGGCCAAGCTGATAAACTATCGGCCCAAGAGGTGCACGGATCATGACCATGTCGGGGATCCCGAGGTCCACGTCCAATACCACGGGGCATCATTACACAGTCCGGGGGAGCGGGTTGTTAAGTGTAAAGCCAAAACTTGGCAATGTGCGCCCTCGCATGCGGATCGACCTGCGCGGTCAAGTCACGGGGTTCGAGGGGGTAGCGCCCCTTGCGGGGGTTTCCGGGGGCAGCGCCCCCGGATCAAAATTTTAATTGTGGGGGGGGGTATGCTATTGTCATTGTTCCGACCATTGAATTAAGTGTTTTATTCTCATTCCATTCTTTCTATTTTGTTTATTGATTTAGTCCTTATTCTCTGGTTTATTCTTTAATTTCAATAGTTTTCTTTCTTCTTTTCATTCTTTTAGTTCTCTTTTACCACGCCGTATTAGCACGTTGCAAGAAGATGGGCGCGCCGGTTAAGGGGCGCCGGGTTAAGATGTGAAGGGGCGCGCCAGAATTGAAGGGCAAGGGAGGAGGAAATGGGGGCGCGCTGTTTTTAGGTGTTCACAGAAGGAGATGGGGGGCGCGCCGTTTTCGGGTGTTCACAGAAGGAGATGAAGGGGGCACGCCGTATTAAGGCCATTCAAGGGGAGAGGGGCGCGCCGGTTTAAACGGCATCGGATTAGGATCGAAAGGGGTTCCGATTGTGGCTAAAACGGCGCGGGGGAAGGTAACCACGCGGGGATAAAGTCTTCCGAGGGTTGTTTTCATTGCTATTGACTATGTGTTTCTTTTATTTCACCTGAAAGCCGGTTTGATGGTTGGTTTGTTCATCCATTTGGAAGATTAAGTTGATGAAAAGGGGGGGGGGTTTAATCGTTTTAATCGTTTGTTGAGGTGAATTAGCATGGATGCTTAAGTATTCGTTCAGGGGGTTTAGTTCCCAGATTTTACTATGTATTGGATTAAAAACTTAGTTCGTTCTTGAGTGGCTCAATTTGTTCACTTGTTCTTGGCCCTGGCGAGAATCGGGCAGCACCTCCCCTGGACCCGAAGGGTCTGGGAAAAAAAATGGGGCGCGCCATACGGAGAGAGCTCCGACGGCCCCGAAACATCTCGGTGTGCGCATAAGCGACAACACCAGTAAAATTACCCCATTTGGGGCCGGAGGTCCCGAGGGCTAGCCTACAAGGGAGTCCGGTGGCCCATGGGTTGTTGCGATCATATCGACTCCCCCCGTTCGGGGCCGGAGGTCCTGAGGGCCAGCCTACAAAGGAACTCCGGTGACCCGAGGGTTGCCGTGATCGCGTGGCTGAAGACCACGTGAGAGCTGAAGTCGACACAAGAACACGGCGGAAGGGAGATTTAGGGGATAAGAAAGGATTGGGGTTAAAGGCCCCATGCTTCATTTCCACTTAAACAGAAAGAACTACATCGGGGCTGGACGTCGCCGAGCAGAATACAATGGAAGAGGAGAAAGACAATGACCCACCCTCACACGGCTGGGTTTCACTCTTCCTCACCCTTTCTTTCTTCTTCTCCACACTTCGGAGCAGGGCTTCACCGCTAGTAGAGCGTCCCTCCTCCTTTTTGCTTCTTGCCTGGGGCTTGTATTTATAGGGAGAGCAGGGAAGCAAGCTTCCCGTTTCTGTGGCTTTTTGTTCTATTCGCAGTTGCCATTGCTGACGTTGCTGCCCGGATGTCCTATTGCTGCCGTGACTGGCTCGCGGAGGACGCGGATGCTGCTGCTGACGTTGCTGGGGTCACCGTGTCAAATGCCACTGTCGTGGACGTCACCTCCGCCGCAGCTACAGTGTGACTGGGAGAGGGGCTGAGGCATGGCCTCCTCCTTCGCTGGCATATCCACCGCGACCCACGTTGCTTTCATCATTTGCAGGGGAATGGGCGGCCGACTGATGGAATGAGCGCTCGATGGTGCAAGGCTCAAGAATTTCCATTTGAAGAACATGCTTGGATGCCCAACGGATCGAAGCAGACATTTAGCCATTTTAAGTAGTTCATCGACGTGCTATTCGCAGGAAACAGGGGACCGTATTGATGACGGGATGGGTCGATTGCACGCCCGGGAAGCGCTTCAGAGAATATGTTTAGGGGTTAAAACTGCGCCACATTCAAAGGGGCGCCGTTTCAAGCATCAAAGGGGTTAAAACGGCGCCATATTCAAAGGGGCGCCGTTTTAAGCATCAAAGATGGAAGCCCCTTCGAGCGCGCCGTGTAGCCAAAGAAAAGAAAAGGGGCGCGCCGTTTTAAGTGGGGGGCGCGCCGTTTTAAGGCGCGCCGTTTTAAGGCCCCTTCGTGCCGTTTTAAGCACTAAACGGATTCTTCTCGAAGTCGCGGCCGTTTATATGAATGTCGGCATTCCCAGGATATTCCGGTTGCGATGCAGGGCCTCTGCAATATTTCGTTTGCAGCCTCTGGGGCTCGGTCCCAGACTTTGCGTGACTTTCGGTGCACGCCGGGCTGTGTCGGAGTTCTCGACTCTTCTTCGATTCAGATCTCGGCACGGCCGGCTGTAGAGTTGTGGTCGTATCTTCCGCCCGGGGGGCTCCCTCATCGGCTAGCGGACCACCAAGCGAGTCCTCATCTTGATCGGGCAAGGCATGAGATTTATTTGGCATTTCCATCTTCGGCTTGCTCTCGAGTGTCGAGACGTGCATGCCGTATGACCATCATCGACATTTTTCGACGTCCACAGAGAGTAGCCGTCAGTCACGAGGCCGCTGCTAGAGCTAGGCGGTCACCCTCAGGCTGCCATATGCCCACTGCAACAAAGACTATAAACGGTCCTGGCCTGACCGCCACAGGGGGCATGGCGGTCCACACCAGGCCGCTAAGCCCTTTAGGCGGTCTATCACACGACCGGAAAACTTACCGACATAAGGGGGGTAAGTGGCGGTCTCCAGAGGACCGCCAGGGATAGTGGCAGTCCCTGGTAGGACCACTACTTGTCTGCAAACCTGAAAACGGCGAGTTCGGTGGAAAACTCTATTCCACGCCCCGTTCACGCCCACGTGAAGGAGAAAACAAGGGAAAACTAGTCCCCAACCCCTCTAGCATCGAGAGGACCCATTTGAACCACAAAAACGTAGTTAAAATGCTAGATCAGGCTCACTCCCCAAAAACCTGCAGTTTTCCAAAAATGCTCAAATAAGCCCGCTCGGCTTACCACGGCCTACCAAAATCACGGGAATGGAAGTACACGAGCAAGGGATCCATCTCCCTACCTCCACCGAAGATTTGATGCGCCGTGGATGCCGATCCAAGAAGAAAATGCCGTTGGAACTCCCCCGGGACAGGAAGTCATGGTCGAGCTTCCACGCGCCTCCACGCCTCGATCCTCACTCCATCCTCGCCCGTGCCTCACCCGCGCTGTCCCCGCCTAGCCCGCGCCCCGCTCCGTCGGCCGCCGGAGAAGAGAGGGTGAGAGGAGAGAGCATGAGAGAAGAGAGAGGGAGAGAGTGAGCGGAATGAGAGATGGGGAGAGAGAAAAAGGGTGAGGGGTTATTTATAAGAAAATCTGGAAATTTTAGAAAATACTGAAAATAGGGAAAAATACTCCCCGCGATCCTCAAAAAATGCACAACGTTGTAGACATGCGAAAATCGATACTATGTTGAGTAAATTTCATGTCACGATGTAATGCCCAATGTGGACTTCATTACTGGCTCAATATAAGGCTTTTTATAATTTTTCTGTATTTTTCTATAATTCGCGACTATCTTCTGGGCGCCATTTAATGAACGACCGTGCGGAGTGTCGCCATTTACCTTCACCATAGGACGACATGGTCCTCTGGTAGGTCGACTGACTTTAATGAACAATCGCTTGTGCGGGCGCCATTTTCTATTTTTTGGATTTCCATTAAAAATTAAAATTCAAAGAATTGGCGCCCTGTTGAGCGGGCGCTCATTAATGAACGCCTTCTTAAGCAGGTGTTGTTTCCTATTTTCAAAATATGGAAAGTCCATTATTTCTATAATTTACTCAAGAATGAGCGACAATGTGAATGGTCGCCCTTTTAATTGACGCTAGTGGAGTAGTCGCCATTTTCATTCTGTGTCCAGCACGTCTGCAACTTCCTCTGCATGGCGTTCCTTGCCCATTTTGGTTCCAAGTTATTCTGAGGAAGGAGATCTACCTCATGGATTGATCCCCTTTGTTTTAATCCCATTAGAATAAGGTTTTAAACCCTATAAATACTCCTCTCTTTTGTCTATCGTGGGATCCCCCTTTTTGGCGAGAACACACAGAGTTTCTGATTTTAGAGAGTCCACAGCGAGAGAGTTCTGAGAGTTTAGGTGCATTGTTTCTAACACTTGCAGGTTCACGTTGCAAGACATAACCTTGCTCTCTTTTACACTTGGTGCACCTGTAGCTATTGATCTCTCTCCTGCTCTTCTGCCGCAGCTGACTTCTTCTTCCTCCTGCGGTTGAGCTTGGTTGATCTCTCTATTCCCTATCTACTACAGGGGCTTTGAAGGGCCAACCTTCATACTATCTTTTCTCTTAGTTTCTTCATCTATTATTCTCCTTCTTAGTTTATTTATCTTCCTTTAGTCTACACATCCATCATCTCTGGCTCCCTTGCTAGTGTATTTCAACATCATATTTTGTTTATTTTGCATGCATGCATATCATCTCCCACCTTTTGCTCCTTCTTAAAGGGATTTTAAACAAACACACAAGGTGTGTTCATGCCCATGTTGCATAGTTTAATTTTCAGAGAGCATTGACATTACACACTTTTGGCTAATCCAATCTTCTTGTCTTTGCTTGTTTTCTTTCAAGGTTAATCAAGATAAAAAACCCCCTTCATCGGTTGGCCAGTAGAAGGCGGAAGTTGAACTCACATCTACACCCGCTTGCAAGGTACTTTTCGCGATCACTCTTCCCTTTTGAGGTAACCCCTCTGGTGATCAAACTCCTAGAGTAGCATCACATGCTCCCTCCCCCACCTTTGTCTTTATCATCTTTATTATCATCTTCCCATATCATTATTTTAACGTTAACTTTTCTTTCTTTTTAAAAATATCTATGTGACACGTTCACAAATTGGTGATGACAGTGGGACTCTTTTTGTCTTTATTTTGATTACCCCTCCTTTGGCACCCACGTGTGCCCCTCCCTTTGGCACCCTCGCATGCCCCTCCTTTTGGCACCCACGTGTGCCCTTCCTTTGTGCTCCATGTAGCACAATCCCTTTGTAGACCACGTGCACACCTCCTACTTGATTAGCCAGTGTTTGGACTGTCCATAGCATTTTTAAAGAAGAAAATTTCATTTCTGTCATCTTTACATGAGCTTCTGTCTCTCTGGACAAATCTGCGACCGATCAGGCGGCCGCTATTTCATGCATTCGCGACCTCTCACAGAGGCGCTCATCGTTTTTATTTTTAAAATATTCACTATTTATTACAATCAGTGCGCCTCCATAGAGGCGTCATTCACATATTCTGCGCCTGACCCCAAGGTGCCGTTTCAGCTCAGTCACTGTTCACCTCATTGATTATTGCTATCAGCGCCCCTCTACATAGGCGCCAGTTCCTGATTTAGCACCTTCTCTGCAGGCGCAGTTTATTTTCACCAGCACTGTCCACTTGATTTAGTGCCTCTGTGAGGAGGCGTCAGTTTCATAATAGCGACTGTCATACAGTCGCTATTCACTGATACATCGACCACTGTGTGGCCGCCATTCATTTCTGTTCTCACAGAATTGCTATATTTGCTGTTGGTTTGCCTTGTTTGATTGGATTATTACTTTCATTCATATTGCTATTGATCCTACCTGCACTAGGTTGCATTAGGACATTTGGTTGAGAGACTTCCTCTCTCTACATCCCTAGGATTTCCTACACTTTCTTGGGAAGGGTAGGACCCTCCATTGAGCATTCCGTCTCTTTGGATTGAAAATTCCCTAACCAAGGCCTCCATAAGTGCCCGCACCCATGGATTCCCTCACAGACGTCGGGCTGGTTGTACCATTTGAAGCACCCTGGAGTTTAGCTAACACATACGCTTGCGAAGAGAGAGAAAGAACCTAGTTGACATAGAGTTTACACCCACATTGCAACTAGGATCTACATTGAAGAGAGATAATTGTTTCATTAAAATCCATTTTGTCTAAATCTCCAAAGAACCTTAAAATCTTACACAATCATCATAACTTGGTTGACAACCTACTTGAGTGCTTGTGTGTTACGCATATTTGTTTGATTCAAATAATTCTTTATAACAATCATGATGCTTCGGTCAGGTAGAATTGTCAACATGGCCAATTATGGGTATTCATATGATGGTTGTGAGGAGGGTCAATTTGGCCCATCCTATGAGGTCCCCCCTCAAGGCCCTATTCATTATGAGGGAAACTATACTCCCTCTCATTCTCATTACCCTCAAGTTTATATGGTGGACACCACCACTAAAGGGGTTGAGCCTTCCTCTCAATCTCAACCCATCACTCAACACACATCCGGGGAAGCTTCCCCATCTTTTAATTTGAATGATCTCATCAACGCTTTGTCCCAATTCGATGATACTCAACCCCAAGTAGTCCAGGCCACTCTTAAAGAGAAATCTATCCCTTCTTCTTCAAATCCCCCTCATGCCGTGGGTGGCCTTCAAATCACTACCTCTAATGACCAGGCGGTCTCACAGAAAATTCCATCACGTCCATAAACTCCCATTGTTCTTGCATCGGCCCAACCGGCGAGTCATTCTATGGTTAGGCCACAATATCCCCCACCTCCTCAATTTTTGAGAAGGCCTATCCTAAACACTTTTCCTACTAATCTGGCCCCGACTGAATCTGACACCAATACTCTTCTCCTCCAAAAGATTGCTAGTATGGAGGAACAACTTAAGAAGGTCACAGCCCCTAAGAATGCTCCGAAGGTTACTCTTCCAGTTTTTCACTTGCCTCCGTCAGAGATGCCTAACTTCAGGCGCTACAATGGAATAGGCAACCCGTTCATTCATTTGAAAGATTTCATGTATGAGGCATCCTTCTGGCAAGATAATAAGACCTTCTTGGCCTATCTGTTTAGAAGGTCTCTCGATGGTCCGGCCCTCGAATGGTTTTACTCCCTGGAGCCCGCTGAAGCTGGAGATTTTGATATTGTTCAGAGGAAATTCTTACAAAAGTATAGAGACTGTGTGGGTCCGTCTTTGTCTGTCACTGATCTTGTAGCTAAGAAAATGAAACCGGAAGAAGACTTTGTCCAGTTTGCTGACCGTTGGAGGTCGATGGCTGAGAAATTAAAAGACACTCTGTCCGAGTCGGAACAAGTGAAGATGATAGTCTCAAATGCGACTCCGCAGTTCTGACATATATTGGCCATGAATAAACTCAGCACAATGGAGGAGCTCTATGAGCGAGCTAGATACATTCAGACTCAAATGAAGGACTCGCCCATCATGAGCATGTTTGAACCAAGGTCGAGAGTGATAAGGAAGAATAATAATGTCAATACTAATGGTGGAACTACCGAGGGCACTGTTACCAATGAGCAGGTGGGCGCGGTTGGCAATCCTGGATCTTTCTGCAATCCTTCCAACCCAAAACCCCCACAACAACTACAACAATAACAGCCCTCCTTTAACCAGATTCCCCACCAAGCAAACAACCCTCCTCAATCGTTCTGGCCACCTCCACAAAACCAAGCTGTGCCACAAAACCCACAAGTTCCCCAACAATATCACTAGGTACCACCTCCCATCAATTATGATCCTTAGCAACCGAAAAGACCCATGGGCCCCAAAAGAGCACAATACCCTTCATTACCCGAGAGCCTTCCCAATATATTCAACGCCCTTATGGCCGCCAACGCGCTCCCATTGCCAAAAGAGAGGACAATTTGGCCGTAAAATGTGGATACCTCTCGGTATTATGTCTACCATCGGCAACTCGGTCATAATATAGATCATTGCTTTCACTTTAAAGATTACATATATGACTTGAATGATCAAGGCGATATTGATTGGGACGAGATGAGGCGATTCATTACAACGTTGAAGGCACGCAGACCCCCTCGGCAGCAGTAGGCTCAGCAGCCACATCAACAACAAGTTCAAGAACCTCCTCAGTAGCAACAAGCTCCCACACCACAATCGGACATGGGGATTGTCCACAATCCGCTACCGGAGCACCTGGTACCAAATAAACAGTTGAACCTTGTCACCTCCTTCCATGAAGTGGAGAGAGGGCAAGGGTGGCATGAGGAAAATGCCTTTATCGGGGCATTGTGAACGTGTCACAAAGACATTTTAAAGAGAGGGAAAAGCTTTAAAATGGAAATAGGTGAAAATGTGCTAAAATATGAGGGACATGAAGGAAAAGAGGATTAGCATGAGATGCTCTATGGAGGGTGATCGCCAGAGAGTTTACCTCAAAAATACAAAGATGATCGCATGTACCTTGTATGAAGCGGGTGAGATTGCAAGTTCTTCCTTCCTTCTTCTACCGGCCTGCCGATAAAGGGGGTTTATAGTTTGATTACCCTTGCAAGAAAAATACACAAAAATAAACAAAGATGTGGATTAGCCAAGTATGTGTAGTATCAATGCTCTAAAAGTATGGAATCAAGCAAATCAAACATGAACACACCTTGTGTGTTTTAGTTTTAAACCCCTTAAGAAGGAGTAACAAAGGTATGGAATATGAATGCAATGCAAAGTTGAGAACAATATATGTAATATGGCGATAACTCTAGCAGAGATTTAGAAGGAGTGCACGATGATGCTGATACGATGATCACACAAAACAAACTAAAAAGGGGGAGGGAGTGTCCTTGCTGCTATGTGTATAGCAGTAAAAGAGAAGCAAGAGCCGTAGCAGCTGCAGCAACAGGATGAAGAATTCGTGGATGAAGATGCTACCTGTGTGAAGGAGAACGCATGTGGAGGAAGATCACGCCGGGAGGAAGAGTTTAAGAGAAATACCTGAAAAAAGAACAAACACTCTCCTTTCTCTGTTGGCTCTCTCGTTCTCGTTGTTGTTTTCTTCGTTCTCTCTCTCACGCGTGAGGGATTCAAGGGGGTATTTATATGCCCAAAATCCTTGTATCAATAGGATTAAAACAAGGCAATCAATCCTCCAACAAAGACCCCTCTTCCTAATCGAACACTAGGTGTAAAATGGGGAAAGGATCATTACTGGAAGGTAGCAGACGGAGAGGAATCAGAAGTGAAAATGACGACTTGGCGAGGGGCGTTACTTGAAATGATGACATTCACACAGTCGTTAATTCCTGGATTTATTTATAGCAATAAAGGACTTTCTAATTTAAAATTGACAAATGACGCCTGTTTGACTAGGCGTTAAATAATTAACGCCCCCCAGGCGGGCGTCAATTCTTTGAATTTTATTTTCTTTAGGATTCGTAAAATTCAGGATGCAACACCTGTTTGAACAGTCATTTTTTTGTGAAATGACGACCCCCATCAGGTCGTTAGTTAAATGACGTCCTTCCTTCAGGCGTTAATTACAATTGTTATGGAAAATTAAAATTTGCCTTGGAAAAACTACCAAATGATTAGAAAAAACTTCATATTAAGCCAATATTGAAGTCCACTTTGGGGAACCACGTGGTGATATGAGATTTACTTAACATAGCATCGATTTTGGCCTGTCTACAACTGCCCCGCCTTGGCGTCTGCTTTGCAAGGGAGTGAGACAGAATAAAGCGAAAGTGCAACAAGCGGAATGAAGTAGGAATGAACTCATAAGCAGATGCCAAGGTGTGATATGACACACCTCCGACACTAAGAGTTGGAAATCTTTCCAGGATACAACCTCAGATGATTATGAGAAAGCAATGATTAGCTGGATGAAGGAACTAAACTAATAAACAAAATGTGCGCGAGGGCACAGAAGGAAAGATACCATTGGAGAGCGGTTACCAGCCAATGTGGACGTGGTACAACCAAGGTGGGTTTGCATGAAAATAAAATGAATGTGAGATAATGACCCAGCGAACAAATGCTTTCAAGGAACCGACCTGAGCGGCTTCAAGGAGAATATAGTACTCGATTTGGAATGGAATATCTCACGTCAACTCAGTTAAGAGCGAGCGGCCCTCATTGTTGGCGTAATATGAAGATTTTTATCATTAAAGCTCAAAGTCCTACATGATGCATGATGGGCTAAAAGAAAAATTAAAACAAACTAAAAATAGAAAATAATCAAGGATAATATTGTTAAACCATCTAGACTTGGTCAAGAATCCAGATCTCTGAGTTGACACTAAGCCGAAGCCTGTTTGTCCACGTATCAATTTAGAAAGTGGAACCGTCGTCCCAAACCTGAAATGACCCAACGGCCAATCCGTGCGATCAAGATTCCCCTGGAATTATCACTATTTTTGATGAAGGGGAACTCAAATTCTAAGTTCATCAAAACCACATGGTCCTTGATATGCTATAATAGCGTAGACTACCATATAGTAAAAATGCATACAACATACAAGGTTAGAATGATATTACCCGTGGAGTAAATCCAACCATTTCAAGACTTGCATGGACTACGTTTTCTGTGCTAAAAAATCATTAGCTCTTAGAAGATTGTTAGCTCAGAATATGATCATAAGTGCATAATACAATCAACTTCATCAAGATATAATACCACTTAAGTTCATGAATAATCGTAATGCTGTAAAGCAATTCAAAAGTGTAAGCTCAAGAAATGACGACTCTGCATCGAGGGGTTAGAATGATAAATGACGACGGCCAAGGGGGTGTTAATTATGATCATCATTCGATATGGAATCGGACTGCAAATGACGCCCGCACAGGAGGCGTTAAATAAATGACGACACTGCGAATGTCGTTAATTAATAAAATGACGCCAGTGTATATGTCGTCAATTAACTGTCTCACTGGCGCTCCGTTCCTTGCTCGGAAACAAAACTCTAGCGACTAATTCGAACTCGAACTCAAACTGTGATGTTCTAACGGCTAGCCAAAGCTCCAAATCATTATAAAAGGAATCACACATCCTCTACTGCATACATCAAACGCCTGAGAGCTGCAACAAAGAACCAGAGAACCGAAGAGCAGCAAGAGAAGAACAGTAGAAATAGTCACTTGTTTTCAAAACAAAAGATGGACAGGATGTTACAGAACCCTTCAAAGAAGTCTAGGATGAGCTTTCCTAGGATATCTGAAGTTGCTGGGCACATTAGCGGAAGAATAACTATGGGCCAAGTAAGCATTGATCTTATTTTAAGCTTTTTATTTCATTCTTCCTTTCTCTCTTCTTCCAAAAATTCTGATCACATGCCCCTTCTTTTATCTTTCATTTTTACCAGGACTACCCAAATGTACCGGGACCATGGAGGTTCTTGAAGATCAAGTGGCTCCCCTTACTCCTCTCTAAGCTCTCTTAAGACATGAGATCTTTTCTTAGTAGATGGCACCCACTATGATGATATCCACCTAGATTGGGCCTCCATAGGAGCACTTATAGCATTATGGCATCCAAACACTCATACTTTCCTCTTTCTTACCTTTGAAGCCACTATTCTCCTAGATGAAGTAGAGATGCTCTTTGGGTTAAGAAAGATGATACAAGGAGAAGAGTCAAAGATGGCTAGTATGATTAAACCAATAAATGCCCATGACATGCTTACTAGCCTCATACCAAGCCCAAATCTAGTGAACCAAATCAAAGCCAATAAGGGAATCAACCTCTTAAAGATAGCCTCATGGGTATACAGGAATATGGATAAAGCCCAAGAGGATGAGGATTTGTTGGAGAGAGTAATGAAAGGCTTTACAATATGCATGGTAGGAGCTCTACTCTTCGCTTCAATGGAAGACCACCTAGAGGAATGCCACTTGAGTGCCATAGCTAGTATTTGGGAAGGAAAAAGGATAGGTCCGGCGGTGCTAGCCAACCTATACAATGGACTCACCTCGGCTTCCTTGGGACGGCCTCTCTACGGGTCGATGCTACTTCTCTCTTGTTGGGTGGATCTCCACCTAAAGTTTGATCCATGCCAAGAAACCCAATCGGCCTCAAAAATCTTTTCTAAGAGTCCTCTCCGGTATTTGACGGATTCTGTAGGCCTATGTGAGGGGGTGACAAATCGGGTGCCAAAGCTAAAGAAGAGAAGTGATTGGAGGAACTACTTCAAGACCATGCCAAAGGACGGCTTTATATGCACACCGGGGTTCCTCAAGACCCAAGAGCTTCACTCAAGACTCTCCTCTGGCATCAAGCTACGACTAATCGGCGGGACCGACTTCATCCTCTACAATGCTCACCGGTGCCTCCCACAACTTGGTCTACCTCGGCACACATTTGAAGAAGCTTCTCACCTTCCACCACTCAAGAGGAGGGAACTAGGCTCAAGTGGGGATCAAGAAGAAGTCAAGACAATCATGGCTCAATGGAAAGTTGGACTACTACATAGGTCCAAAACACATGTTGAAGAGGAAGAAGACAAATGCAAGTCTTATGTAATAGCACTTAGGAAAATAAGGCCCATGATGGCTCATTGAATGTAACAATGATTTTCTTTGATGAAATAAAAGAATCTTTCCTTATTTGGGCCAAAACAACATGTTATATGATCTTTTCTTCCAATTCAATGTGATTCTGTCTGATAAAACTGAGTTTCGGGTCTCTGTTCTGAGAAGCGCCTTCCATAATGACGTCATTTCCTTAAACAGCGCCCGCCAACACATCGTCAGTCTCTATTAATCAATTTCCCCGAAAATGAATAAAACCCACAATTGACGCCCTCGTAAACTGGCGTTAATTAATATGCGCCCTAACTTAAGGCATTTATTGCTTAAAATTTTAAATTCTATTCAAAATATCCTGTTCAATTTTTTACAAATAACGCCTTGACCAACGTCATTTCTTAACGAACTGACTCCTCCTCTAGTGACGTCAATTCCTAATCGTAATCATGACTTCCAATCACATCAATCAAATTCCTATTAATGCGCCTGACGATGGTGCACGTTCCCATGCAAAGGTAAATGACGCCCGAAACCATGTCGTCATATCCTGAAACCACGCCTTGATCTAGACCGTCAATTAATAGATTGATTACATCAATTAGGATGTCAATTCTTTTTGATCGTTAAACCCTATTTCCCTCTTCTCTTCTGCTTCCTTCGTCTACTTTCCCTCTTCTGCAACCAAACCCTAACCGAGCCCCCATTTCTCTTCCATCTCCCATCTCTCTTCTCTGCTCTCATTTCTACCCATGGCGGGCGGCGCACATAAGCGTCAACCTGTCTCTGCCCCCGAGCTCATGAACCTCGGTGACGACGAGCATGCCGTGGAGGAGGCTCTTCCTGCGGCGGCCGAAGACGCTCCGGTGGTGGAGCATGGTGGAGGAGAAGAAGCGGCCAACGAAGAGGAAGGGGAAGATGACGACGAGAGCGATGGAGAAGAAGAAGATGAAGACGATGGTGAGGATGAAGAAGATGACGAGGAAGACGACGACGGGGAGGAAGAAGATGAAGAAGGAGAAGAAAGAGAGGAAGGAGAAGAGACACCGGCGGCGGACCCTCGACCACGGCGACCACGGCAACCACAGCAGCCTCGACAGCCCCGTCAGCAACGGCAGCCTCTCTGTGGGGGACTGCTAACACCAGAACGGAGCAAGGTAGGTGCCCCTACCCTAGCTCTTTCATTTTATTTTCTTTTATTTTATTCATCAATTTTCCATAGCCCTCGTTGAAGGGAAGAAATGTCAAACCTGTGACACAGTCAAATGACGCCCCAGTGGGTGCCGTCAATTCAAACAACGACCCCCTTCGTGTCGTCAATTTAAATCATTTTCAATTTCTGAAGATGGATAATTCATGAAACCACGCCCCGCCGCGTTTCGTCAATTTAAAATATCATGTTTATTTATCATGCTGTTAATTTCCATGCCATTTTTTATTGATATATGTCTCTGTTTTGTTTACTTCGTGCACTGTTTATTTTTAAACACCCCAGAAAATAACGCCCCCCACCGAGGCGTTTATTTATTAAACAACGACCACAGGGTGGTCATCAATTCAAAATTATCACAATCATGATTTCTTGGGACCGAAAATATCCTTCCAAATAGTGCCTCCCACAGGGGCGTCACTTAAACAAATAACGACTCAGGGTTGGTCGTCAATTCAAATTACACATAAAAATACCAAAAACACATTTTGAAATAACGCCCCCCACAGGGGCGTTAATTAAATAAGTCATGACCGAGGGTAGGTTGTCAATTCAAACAGAGAGCAAACTGAATCAGCAGATGAACACCCATCAAACTTAAAACTTATATCACAATATTCTTTTTTGTTGGCAGGGATTGATGAGGACTCGGATCTCCTGGGTCCAGGTTCGAGCTGCCTACTACGGACTTCCAGATTTCCAGAGGGACAGGGTAGATGCCATGGGTTTCGGATCCTTCCTTAGCATAGAGCCCATGAGACCTGACCTACCCTTGATCCAGGTTCTTAGGGAGAGATGGGATAGGACTAGCCGGGCATTCTTGATGCCATGGGGTCACATGGTTCCTAGTCTAGAGGATGTTGCTAGGATCACTGGGCCGAGGGTGGATGGCAAGGCTGTGAGCGGGATCACCCTACCCGACTATAGCGAGTTGACACAGAGACTGCAAGGGTTAGACGCGATAGCAGGGACACCTAGAGAGTGTAGGACCATCTACCGCACCGACCTTACCATTGCTATGGGGTTGGGTGATTCTAGATAGAGGTCGAGGGAGTCTCTGGAGCAGTTCTCGCAGAGGCTGATTGAGAGAGCTAGGGCCACCTACTGCCAGGGCCCGGTTGAGAGAGAGAGAGAGAGAGAGAGAGTAGATCAAGATTTGAGGAGATTCCTTTTCCTGATGCTTGGGAGGTTATTGCTCGAGATGAAGGGCGACATCATCAACTGTCGATTCCTGGGGATCCTCGAGGACTTGGAGAGCGTCGGCAGATACGCTTGGGGAGCTGCTCTGCTAGCGCACTTGATGGCCGACCTATCCATAGGGGCAGGTCGAGAGACGACTGTCAGTGGCTTCTCACCTTTCCTTCAGGTATGCATTTTTTCATTTTTTTTCTTTTTCTCTTTTAATGCATGTGAATGCTTTACTAATGCAATGGATGGATATAGGTGTGGAGCCACCTGTACATGCCGATGGGGCGTGCCGACCCCCGACCCGAAGATGAGGGATCTTTCCCACTGGCGCGACGTTGGCTGCCACTAGTGACTGGAGCGCCATTCGCCTATGAGCTGCGAGTTTTACGACGAGAGTTCCGTGACTACCCCGCCTCACTGGTATGCATGCTAAATATGATGCAATTCTTTTATGAAATATGTATGAAATGATATGAGATATGATGATATGCATGTTTGTGAATGTAGGTGATGTGGAGACCCTACGAGGGCATGACCGACGAGGGCCAGCCCTGGGTCGTAGCGGGCCGACCTCGCTTTGGGCATGAGCTTTGGGTTCATTGCCTGAACGAGATTGAGCCTCTACGGCTTAGGCTGGTCATAAGGACCCTCGGCCTACACCAGGAGTGGGTCGATGTAGGAGAGGCCTGAGGGATAGGAAAGATGACCCGCGGTCGCACGAAGGTGACCGACTGGAAAGTCCACTACCCTGACCAGTACGCTGACTGGCAGCGCGGTGGGACCCAAGTCACTTCACAGGCAGTGTACAGCTCCGAGTACCTCCGACGCTACTGGGAGGTTTACGCCGATCGACTCCAGATGAGGGTCCTAGGGGTACGTATGGATGCACTTTCTATTTATTAATTGCAAATGTTATATGTCTATTATGCGACTAATATATGTGATGAATGTAGGATGCACGGGATGTTGCGGCAATGGACATGCAGGTTCACCTCCACAGCCTAGAGGCCCAGCTGTCCGCCACACGGGCAGACCTACAGACCCTGGTGAGTGTTTAATTATTTATATGTAAATGATTTCTTGAATTATTAATGATTAGCCATTGACAATCATAATAAATGCAGCGTGCCCAGTAGGGAGTAGCAGTGAGAGAGACCAGAGGAGCCTCCAGCTCGAGAGGGCCTATTGCAGAGACGACAGCACTAGCAGAGCAGCTTGCTGGAGCAGTGGCTCGGGCTGAGGCAACAGAGCGTGACCTCGCCGCACGGGTAAGTTCAAACTCAAATTCAAAATGCACTCGATTATATTTCATTATGTGTTCATGAAAATTGTGTTTTGACAGACCGAGGAGCTCTGAGCCTCGCTCACCTACATCGAGGTAGGGCAGCGCGCGATGGCTACCCGGGTGAGTTAATAACAATCTGTTTCAGTTATTTTATGAAATTGAATTAAATGTGGAACTTATGATTTATTTAATTGATTGTAGATCACAGAGTTACAGGCGGCGCTTACCAAGGCTGCACTGGCCGGGACGGAGCTGGCCATCCGCGAGCAGCGAGTCACGGAGCTCGAGAAGGCCTTGAGGCGGCGAGAGGAGCTACCTCAGGATGTGGCAGAGCTGAGGGTCACCCTCGACATGAAGCGTAGGGAGCGTGCCTGAGAGAGAGAGAGGAGCGCACGGCAGAGCGGACCTGATGTGACACCACCTAGGACTTACCAAGCAAGCATAATTTAGCATTCAAACAGACCGATAATGGCGACCGCTCACCCGATGCTCACCCAAGTCCCGGGGTAACTTGGTAATGCCAAGGTGAGGTTGAGAGGGTTGGGCCCTTGCTGGTAGAGGGCCAGCAAGGCCAAGTTTGATTCCCAAGGGTAATGGCAGCCCAATTCAAGGGAGCCGACGTTGTGCCGAGGGCACGGGTTCCACACTTTCCCACGACGATCTCTTATAGCAAGGGAGCTTAAGGATCGGGCTCTCATTCACGGCCAGTGGAACTAAGAACCAATATTGAAAGAACAAGCACAAATTAGAGAAATGTTTCGAGCCCTTACTCGACCGGTTTGAAGAAACCGGTCCCGCTCGGAGACGAGGGCGAGCGGGGAGGCGAGGGGATCCCCACACGCCGCGTCGGGACAGCTTGACCTTTTTTAACAATTACAAAACTACCTCTCGCAGGAGGGGGATCTTGGGGTGGGGAACAACTTGTTATTACATCCAAAACTACCTCCACACAGGGAGGGGCCTTCAGCCGGCCAAGTGGGAAGGGGAGAATCGGGGAAAAGAATGCCGAATGGAGGCCGAGAATAATTCTGCCTGCTCTCTGCGAGTGCTGATAGACGGTCGAAGAAGTGGCTGCTGTGACTGCTCCAGATTTTTGTTGGGGACGAAACCACCGGGAAAATCTTCGTAGGAGGATCGAAAAGTCGTCCAAAATTTTCTGGAATTTCAGGAAGTCACTGTTGGCCGGGGCGGAGTCTCCAACAGGGAGGCAGACCTTCAGTTCTGACTGCTTCTGGATCACCACAACAGGAAGAAGAGGTTGCCACCAGCGCTCCCGAGCTCAGAATGAGGCGCCGCTGAAGTTTTTGGAGCCGCCTATGAGTCCTCTTCGAAACGATCCTGACGGAGATGCCAAATGTTGTCGGAGCACCCCGGTAGACTCTGAACACTGAGGGGGGGTCGGTGCAGACTGAGTGGAGGCAGAACCGCGCACCCGGGGAAGAGAATTGATAACTTTCAGATCCGGATGCCAAACTGAGTTTTGCTTTTTGGGGATGAAAGAAAACTTGGATTAGAAGATTTTTTCAGAAGAACTCTCGTTCATATTCCCAGTAGGATCGCCGTAGTCAAGCTTCCACTCAGGTTCTGGGTTCCTGCCAGAGATGCTTTGTGCAGTCGAGGGAGAACTGCTCTCCCGGGCAGTACGATGCTCGGACGATGACGAAACCACCGACGTTGCGAAGATGACTGGAAGACGCTTTTGGAAATGCCTCTTGTGCTTCCAGGGATGCCAGGATGAAGACGTGGCCGACTCTGCAAGATGCTGCTTCTCTGCAGGACTCTCAGATGTGGACAGGTTTGCCGGTGCAGCTTCGGATGAACATGAGAGGGTGATGGTAGGCTGTGGGGGTGACCCTAGGCTATTAGGGGGTATGGGAGGGGAAAACCAAGGTGAGGGAGGGGCAGAATGGGGACTGGAAGGGGGTCTAGCAGGTGGTGAGAGGGAGAGCTACTAATTTGGTGTTGGAGGGTGAGGGAGAGGGAGATCTCTCTCTCTTGGGGAGTCTAGGGCATGGGGGAGGAGAAAGTGGAGGGAAAATATTCAAACTTCTCTAGGGAGTTGGGAGATTGTGTGGGGAAGGGAGGAGATTGTGTTGGGGAGAGGGAGATTGTGTTGGGAAGGACAAGATGCTCCTAGGGAAGGAGGGGGGTAGGTGGTAGTTGGGGAGGTGGTAGTGAATGCACTTAAGGAAGTGGAGAGGTGGTTGGGGGGTGGCTTAGGTGGATGGGCTAGGGTTGATGTGGAGGGTGAGGTGGAGGAGAGTGAAAAAATTTGAAATTGGGTGTGGAGGAGAGAGAAAGGGGAGTGGAAGAGAGAGATTAAGAGAGAGATGGGTGGGATTCTCTCCCTAAGGCTTCTCACCTCACGAATGGATTCACTCCACAATAAATCTGAAGTTAGAACTCACAAAATGGCAAATTTTCATTCATTCATTGATTTGAAATGGGGGCAATGGGGTCCTATATATAGGCAACCCACATTTTACAAAAAGTCCCTGACTCTTGCAACAATGACAAATAACCAAGGGAAGGGGGGGCGCCCTTGGGCCTAACCCAATGAATTGGGCCCATAAACTAATCTATCATGAGGGTTGGGGGAAGATTGAGGCTCTTCTTCTTTATTGGTGGGAGCTTGGGCTTCCTCTATCGTGATAAGAGGGTCCATATGGGCATAAATCTTCCTAAGTTCATTTCTCATCTCAACCCAAGAGTCGATGGGCTCTTGCCTTCCAACTTCCCTTAAGCCTACAATGTTTTGCCATTCATTCCTAGCTTGGCGCCAGAGCAAACTTTTGGCATAGTTGACTTGCATAGACCCTGACAGGGTGAACCTCCCAAAGTGGTGATCTATAGAGCTTTCCCATTCTAGATATAAACTAGGGTGGGATCCATCAAACACAAAGACGTCTATTGGGTCCAAGCAAGACGAGTAGGCTAAGTAGGAAGTGGCCATGGTGATCGGGTGATAAATGCAATGGCCCTAGGACAAGACTTAGTAGAGACAAGTCTAGAACTTGCTCTGATACCAATTGATGTGACACCACCTAGGACTTACCAAGTAAGTACAATTTAGCATTCAAACGGACCGATAATGGCGACCGCTCACCCGATGCTCACCCAAGTCCCGGGGTAACTTGGCAATGCCAAGGTGAGGTTGAGAGGGTTGGGCCCTTGCTGGTAGATAGCCAGCAAGGCCAAGGTTGATTCCCAAGGGTAATGGCAGCCCAATTCAAGGGAGCCGATGTCGTGCCGAGGGCACGGGTTCCACACTTTCCCATGGCGATCTCTTATAGCAAGGGAGCTTAAGGATCGGGCTCTCATTCATGGCCAGCGGAACTAAGAACCAATATTGAAAGAACAAGCACAAATTAGAGCAAAGTTTGGAGCACTTACTCGACAGGTTTGAAGAAACCGGTCTCGCTCGGAGACGAGGGCGACCGGGGAGGCAAGGGGATCCCCACACGTCGCGTCGGGGCAGCTTGACCTATTTTAACAATTACAAAACTACACCTCTCGCAGGAGGGAGATCTTGGGGTGGGGGACAACTTGTTATTACATCCAAAACTACCTCCACACAGGGAGGGGCCTTCAGCCGGCCAAGCAAGGAGGGGAGAATCGGGGAAAAGAACACCGAATGGAGGCCGAGAACAATTCTGCCTGCTCTCTGCGACTGCTGATAGACGGTCGAAGAAGTGGCTGCTGTGACTGCTCCAGAATTTTGTTGGGGACGAAACCACCGGAAAAATCTTCGTAGGAGGACCGAAAAGTCGTCCAAAATTTTCTGGAATTTCGGGAAGCCACTGTTGGCCGGGGCAGAGTCTCGAACAGGGAGGCAGACCTTTAGTTCTGACTGCTTCTGGATCACCACAGCAGGAAGAAGAGGTTGCCACCAGCGCTCCCGAGCTCAGAATGAGGCGCCGCTGAAGTTTTTGGAGCCGCCTATGAGTCCTCTTCGAAACGATCCTGACGGAGATGCCAAATGTTGTCGGAGCACCCTGGTAGACTCTGAACACTGAGGGGGGGTCGGTGCAGACTGACTGGAGGCAGAACCGCGCACCCGGGGAAGAGAATTGATAACTTTCAGATCCGGATGCCAAACTGAGTTTTGCTTCTTGGGGATGAAAGAAAACTTGGATTAGAAGATTTTTACAGAAGAACTCTCGTTCAGATTCCTAGTAGGATCGCCGTAGTCGAGCTTCCACTCAGGTTCTGGTTTCATGCCAGAGATGCTTTGTGTAGTCAAGGGAGAACTGCTCTCCCGGGCAGCACGGTGCTCGGACAATGACGAAACCACCGCCGTTGCGAAGTCGACTGGAAGACACTTCCGGAAATGCCTCTTGTGCTTCCAGGGACGTCGGGATGAAGACGTGGCCGGCTCTGCAAGTTGCTGCTTCTCTGCAGGACTCTCAGATGTGGACAGGTTCGCCGGTGCAGCTTCTGATGAACATGAGATGGTGATGGTAGGTTGTGGAGGTGACCCCAGGCTATTAGGGGGTCTGGGAGGGGGCAAACCAAGGTGAGGGAGGGGGAGAATGGGGACTGGAAGGGGGTCTAGTAGGTGGTGAGAGGGAGAGCTGCGAATTTGGTGTTGGAGGGTGAGGGAGAGGGAGATCTCTCTCTCTTGGGGAGTCTAGGGCATGGGGGAGGAGAAAGTGGAGGGAAAATATTCAAACTTCTCTAGGGAGTTGGGAGATTGTGTGGGGAAGGGAGGAGATTGTGTTGGGGAGAGGGAGATTGTGTTGGGAAGGACAAGATGCTCCTAGGGAAGGAGGGGGGTAGGTGGTAGTTGGGGAGGTGGTAGTGAATGCACTTAAGGAAGTGGAGAGGTGGTTGGGGGGTGGCTTAGGTGGATGGGCTAGGGTTGATGTGGAGGGTGAGGTGGAGGAGAGAGAAAAAATTTGAAATTGGGTGTGGAGGAGAGAGAAAGGGGAGTGGAAGAGAGAGATTAAGAGAGGGATGGGTGGGATTCTCTCCCTAAGGCTTCTCACCTCACTAATGGATTCACTCCACAATAAATCTGAAGTTAGAACTCACAAAATGGCAAATTTTGATTCATTCTTTGATTTGAAATGGGGTGAATGGGGTCCTATATATAGGCAACCCACATTTTACAAAAAGTCCATGACTCTTGCAACAATGACAAATAACCAAGGGAAGGGGGGTGCCCTTGGGCCTAGCCGAATGAATTGGGCCCATAAACTAATCTATCAACCTAATGACACTTAATCCTAGGTAAATGACTCATTAACCTAGGTACAAGACTCAAATATAAGGAAAATTACATAATTAAGACTCAAAGAAAATATGAAAATTACATGAATTGACTAAGGAAAATGTGACGGACACATTGGAACCATGCTAGCGAGCAACCGGGGTTTTAAAAATATGAAGGGCGAGAGATGCCCCCATCATACTCCCGGGGTGCGGAGAACTCGACTCCGTCGAGTAAGAGTCCTTCCCTCCTCGGAGGGTGTAGAAGTGATGCCACCCTCAAGTCTTCCGAAGGAGATCGATCCATCCACCCAACGAGGTAGCGCTCATTCACCTTGCTCCTGGTGATAGTGACATGTTCATCCAATATTCGTTCAATGCGCTCACGCTGGGCTCTCTTGGCTGGTGATCTCTCCTCACGGGTGGGTGCTCTCTCAGCAGGAGGAATATGCTCAATATTCTCACTGGGTACCACCGTGGGCCCCTTATATAGCACTAGGTCGGCTACATTGAATGTGGGACTCACTCCATACTCGTCGGGAAGATCTAACTCATAGGCATTAGTGGCAAGGCGTCTCAGAACCTGGAAGGGACCAGCCCCACGAGACCTCAATTTTGAGATGGCTCCTGGGGAGAGTCTCTCTATCCTCACCATCACAAAGTCACCAACGTGGAATTCTTGGTGATGTCGATGAGAGTCGGCCTGCCTTTTATAAGTCTCATTCTTTTTGCTGATGTGCTTGCCAAGGTTTTTATGCAATTTTGTGAATGCTGACATTCTAGGGGTGATGGGTGGACCTGGGCAACCAAAAGTAGAGCAATCATGCTTTGATGCCAAGAAGACTTTGATGGAATTAGGAGGGCCAGGGCAACCATATGTGGACTTATCATGCAATGCTGTCATGTAGACTTTGGTGGGCCTAGGTGGGCTGGGACACCTGTATGTGAACCTATCATGCAAAGTGGTGATGAATGTCGGGGGACCCGGACATCCGTAGATGCTTTTGACATGTGTATGACCAATGTTAAATGAGGGAGGGTCAATACACCCAAATATGAACCAATCATGCATCCTACTTGGCTTGTGGGTGATATGAACGAGTGGACCCGACTTATGAATCATGCCAAGTGGTGTTGTATGCCAAGACTTATGCACTCTTGTGCCAAAGAGGTCTCCTATGTGTGGGCTTTTGGACTTCCATTGGAATGGATCAAAGGGGTCTAGGAAGGTGGATATCATGAAGTGGGGCACTTCCTTGATCCCTAGGAGTATATTGTCCATAGTCATAGCTCCCATGGTGTAACTCGAGTCTAGGAAGGGGTGGGTTTGATCCATCACGGTGGGTTGGAGTAGGGAAAGGTGGGTGGTGGGTAAGGTGGTTGGGCCACATGGGTATCCGTACTCCCATTGGAAGGAGTCAAAGGGATCATGGTAAGGGCTACCTAGAGAGAGGAACTCCATGTCCCCAAGGTCATCACAAGGTGGTGAGTCATCCTCCTCCCAAGTAGTTGGTCCAAGGTCTCTAGTGGGTTGACCGTTCAAGGTACTTGGGATCTCAAGGGGTGGGGAGTAGATCGGGATGGGTTCTTCCTCCAAGGGGAGAAATAGGAGGATTTCACTAGTACAATGCCCACTTGTGCAAAGGGAGGTGATGGAACCGATGGATGGGTGGACAAAGTTGACGGTGCTAGGCTCCAATGGTCCCATGGCAAGTAGGCCGGTTAAGTGGGCTTGCCAATGTAGGCAATCCACAAGGTCTCCCAAGTCTTCCACAGAGTAGAAGTTTTGATAAGTGACATGGGGAGGTCGGATGGGAACAATTTGGGATTTATATATCAATGGTGGTGAGCTAGGGAGGGTGGGACATTGCTTGAGCCATTGGAATATGGACTCATCTATGGTGAGGGTGCCATGTGTGACGGCGCATGGCCTTTGAGGATCCGGACCATGAGGGTTGGGGGAAGATTGAGGCTCTTATTCTTTATTGGTGGGAACTTGGGCTTCCTCTATCGTGATAAGAGGGTCCATATGGGCATAAATCTTCCTAAGTTCATTTCTCATCTCAACCCAAGAGTCGATGGGCTCTTGCCTTCCAACTTCCCTTAAGCCTACAATGTTTTGCCATTCATTCCTAGCTTGGCGCCAGAGCAAACTTTTGGCATAGTTGACTTGCATAGACCCTGACAGGGTGAACCTCCCAAAGTGGTGATCTATAGAGCTTTCCCATTCTAGATATAAACTAGGGTGGGATCCATCAAACACAAAGACGTCTATTGGGTCCAAGCAAGACGAGTAGGCTAAGTAGGAAGTGGCCATGGTGATCGGGTGATAAATGCAATGGCCCTAGGACAAGACTTAGTAGAGACAAGTCTAGAACTTGCTCTGATAGCAATTGATGTGACACCACCTAGGACTTACCAAGTAAGTATAATTTAGCATTCAAACGGACCGATAATGGCGACCGCTCACCCGATGCTCACCCAAGTCCCGGGGTAACTTGGCAATGCCAAGGTGAGGTTGAGAGGGTTGGGCCCTTGCTGGTAGATAGCCAGCAAGGCCAAGGTTGATTCCCAAGGGTAATGGCAGCCCAATTCAAGGGAGCCGATGTCGTGCCGAGGGCACGGGTTCCACACTTTCCCATGGCGATCTCTTATAGCAAGGGAGCTTAAGGATCGGGCTCTCATTCACGGCCAGTGGAACTAAGAACCAATATTGAAAGAACAAGCACAAATTAGAGCAAAGTTTGGAGCACTTACTCGACCGGTTTGAAGAAACCGGTCTCGCTCGGAGACAAGGGCGACCGGGGAGGCAAGGGGATGCCCACACGCCGCGTCGGGGCAGCTTGACCTATTTTAACAATTACAAAACTACACCTCTTGCAGGAGGGAGATCTTGGGGTGGGGGACAACTTGTTATTACATCCAAAACTACCTCCACACAGGGAGGGGCCTTCAGCCGGCCAAGCAGGGAGGGGAGAATCGGGGAAAAGAACACCGAATGGAGGCCGAGAACAATTCTGCCTGCTCTCTGCGACTGCTGATAGACGGTCGAAGAAGTGGCTGCTGTGACTGCTCCAGAATTTTGTTGGGGACGAAACCACCGGGAAAATCTTCGTAGGAGGACCGAAAAGTCGTCCAAAATTTTCTGGAATTTCGGGAAGCCACTGTTGGCCGGGGCGGAGTCTCGAACAGGGAGGCAGACCTTTAGTTCTGACTGCTTCTGGATCACCACAGCAGGAAGAAGAGGTTGCCACCAGCGCTCCCGAGCTCAGAATGAGGCGCCGCTGAAGTTTTTGGAGCCGCCTATGAGTCCTCTTCGAAACGATCCTGACGGAGATGCCAAATGTTGTCGGAGCACCCCGGTAGACTCTGAACACTGAGGGGGGGTCGGTGCAGACTGACTGGAGGCAGAACCGCGCACCCGGGGAAGAGAATTGATAACTTTCAGATCCGGATGCCAAACTGAGTTTTGCTTCTTGGGGATGAAAGAAAACTTGGATTAGAAGACTTTTACAGAAGAACTCTCGTTCAGATTCCTAGTAGGATCGCCGTAGTCGAGCTTCCACTCAGGTTCTGGTTTCATGCCAGAGATGCTTTGTGTAGTCAAGGGAGAACTGCTCTCCCGGGCAGCACGGTGCTCGGACAATGACGAAACCACCGCCGTTGCGAAGTCGACTGGAAGACACTTCCGGAAATGCCTCTTGTGCTTCCAGGGACGTCGGGATGAAGACGTGGCCGGCTCTGCAAGTTGCTGCTTCTCTGCAGGACTCTCAGATGTGGACAGGTTCGCCGGTGCAGCTTCTGATGAACATGAGATGGTGATGGTAGGTTGTGGAGGTGACCCCAGGCTATTAGGGGGTCTGGGAGGGGGCAAACCAAGGTGAGGGAGGGGGAGAATGGGGACTGGAAGGGGGTCTAGTAGGTGGTGAGAGGGAGAGCTGCGAATTTGGTGTTGGAGGGTGAGGGAGAGGGAGATCTCTCTCTCTTGGGGAGTCTAGGGCATGGGGGAGGAGAAAGTGGAGGGAAAATATTCAAACTTCTCTAGGGAGTTGGGAGATTGTGTGGGGAAGGGAGGAGATTGTGTTGGGGAGAGGGAGATTGTGTTGGGAAGGACAAGATGCTCCTAGGGAAGGAGGGGGGTAGGTGGTAGTTGGGGAGGTGGTAGTGAATGCACTTAAGGAAGTGGAGAGGTGGTTGGGGGGTGGCTTAGGTGGATGGGCTAGGGTTGATGTGGAGGGTGAGGTGGAGGAGAGAGAAAAAATTTGAAATTGGGTGTGGAGGAGAGAGAAAGGGGAGTGGAAGAGAGAGATTAAGAGAGAGATGGGTGGGATTCTCTCCCTAAGGCTTCTCACCTCACGAATGGATTCACTCCACAATAAATCTGAAGTTAGAACTCACAAAATGGCAAATTTTCATTCATTCATTGATTTGAAATGGGGGGAATGGGGTCCTATATATAGGCAACCCACATTTTACAAAAAGTCCCTGACTCTTGCAACAATGACAAATAACCAAGGGAAGGGGGGGCGCCCTTGGGCCTAGCCCAATGAATTGGGCCCATAAACTAATCTATCAACCTAATGACACTTAATCCTAGGTAAATGACTCATTAACCTAGGTACAAGACTCAAATATAAGGAAAATTACATAATTATGACTCAAAGAAAATATGAAAATTACATGAATTGACTAAGGAAAATGTGATGGACACATTGGAACCATGCTAGCGAGCAACCGGGGTTTTGAAAATATGAAGGGCGAGAGATGCCCCCATCAGGACCCGTGACCAGGAGCAGCACCTGCGGAGCGGACCCGTGACCAGGAGTAGCAGGCGGCACGTGAGCAAGAGCTCGCAGACTTGAGGACTCAGCTAGCCGTCACTCAGGAGCATCTACGGGCGAAAGTGGAGCGCCTCCAGTGAGGCGGGACCGGGCACGTGCTGCGGGGTACGCGTTTACTAGTTCTACTTTTGTGGCGGCTTCCTCTCTTTGGCAGAGGAGCGAGCCAGAGGAGCAGGCTCGTGCTCCAGCTACTTCCTGGGGGTCTATGCCCCCTCCACGTGCGCCTCGTCGGGACGACGATGGTGAGGTAGAGAGTAGGAGAGAGGAGGGTGGAGGCGAGAGTTGAGAGAGAGACTTACTTGTACTCCTCCACCCTCACACTTGTACTCAGATATTAATTGATATATATATACATGAGATTTTTATTGGGTTACCTGAGCCTTGAGCACTTGTGTACCTGCCTTTGCTTTCGCTTTCTTTCCTTTTGCCCTTCTTCGTTCTCGTTCGTTCTTGCCCTGTAGTTTACACTTAAACAAACAGATTAATCCATCTGTTCCGCTTAGCCCCTTGCTCAATAAGCAAGGGGTTGTCACTTCTTTGACCTTGTTGACAGGTCAAGGGGCCAAGCCTCAAATTAATAAAGGCAGATAACAGAAATATATAAGGAAATGCAGCATGCAAGCAAGCGGATGCCAACTTAAAAAAAAAAGATGCCCACACAAAATGCAATCAAGCATATGAGATGGAAAGCATCAGGCTTTTTTTATTCTTTTTCATTTTTCTCTCTTTTTTTCATTTTTTGTTTTTTTATTTGAAAATGACGCCCTCGCACACAGGCGTTGATTGAAAAAAACATTTTTTTTTTGAATTTTTATTAAAATGACGACATTAACAAAGCCGTGATTTTATTAAATGACGCCCCCTAAGCGGGCGTGAATTGAAAAATGAATTTTTTAATTATATTTATTTATTTCTTTATTTGAAAATGACGACGTAGACACTGTCGCTATTTACTGAAATGATGCCCAAAAATGGGGCGTTAATTATAAAAACATTTTTTAGGGGGTTTTTGTTTGAGGCTGAGTATAGCACAAGGGTATTAAACCTTACACAATCACCATCTTAAATTCATTAATCTTTCTTGGGTGATTTAACATCGGGTCCACGTGCTTATTGACTTATGCTTTTACTCATTTTCTCTTGCGGCCCATCCTTCTTAGTTGGTCTTGGCCATCCTTTGAGCTTATAACCTACCATGGAGGGAGAAGGGAAGAATAAATTGAGGAAGCTCACGGGAGGTTTCCGAGAATAGGGAAACTTTCCTCCCCTGCCCTAATGCCCGTTGGGGTTTGGCCTTCGGCTTAGAGAAATTTTGTTGCTCTTTTAGCCCTTATTTAAACTTGCTTACGACCAGGGTTTTCCCTGCGGAGACTTTGCCCTCTTGACATGCTTTTTTGTTGGTTTTTCCTCTTTTTATTTACAAACAAATAAAGACCTAATTGTACTTGGGCTTTTAAGTATTTTGTTCCCTTTTGGGCCCTAACTTCCACCTACTAGGGCGGCGGGCAGGTTTGGTTAACATTCCTTGACTCGTACTCTCACTCGTGAGCCGAAGAGAAGAGAATAGGTAAAGTTTTTTACACTCTTAGTTTGGTTCTGACTTTCCTCGAATTTTGGACCGCTCGAGTTTATGAGTAAAGCGTGTAGTGCGTGCGGGAATTGACCCTTGTTGTGCCCCTGGTTTTGATGATGACAACCATGAGATGTGTATGTTGAATCCAACTTAAAATGTTGAATTAACTCTTGATTCAGTAACGCATGCATTTGGCTAATGTTTGGTGCAAGAAAGGAATAGGGTCGACGCAGGGAGTTCAAGGCGTCCACGCATCAGTTGAAGAGGCAAAATAATAAGTCACTGATATAATATCAGTGCGTCAACGCCACATTATTGTAGCGTCGACGCATCAGCTTAAGAAGCAAAGGCACTCACAGATCTACTTCACTGCGTCAACGCCATAGTAGAGCAGCGTCGACGCAGCAGTTCAAAAGGCAGAAGTATGGTTCACTGGAATACCCCAATGCGTCAACGCTACAGCATGATAGTGTCGACGCAACAGTTCAATCTGAGATGATATTGGCTCTGGGTTAGCTCAGTGGGTTGACGCAGTAACCCAATGCGTCCACTCATCCACTTATGAACTAAAAGCTTTGTGGACAGTTCAAGGCAGCGTAAACCCCTTGGTCACCATGGGTTGACGCTGTATGAATTCTTTCATAAAAATAGTTGGGTGGACCCCAGTCATTAGTGACGTCAAAGGCCACATCAGCCAAAAAGTGTTTCGATCTTGTTTTCATTCGTGATTCTAGAAGGCTCTGATGAGATCAATCAGTGGGCTAACCAGAAAATCTGGTAGGGCCCACTAGATGTATATATTACATGGATCTGGAAGTGAGCGTGGGAACTTGATTATAGAAGAAGTTTTTGGAGATTTCAAAGCTGCTGCGGACAAGGTTGAGCAAGAGAAGCTCACAAGTGGAACTGGGAGTTCATCTTCTTCCTGATGGCGATCTGCTGAAGACCTGAGGAGATCTAGGAGCAGTGATCCATCGCAAGTTCATCTACATTTCAGAAGAAGAAGATTAGCTGATCGTTGAAGCTTTTTCTCCTAGATTTCTGTTGTGTAGTGAACAGCGGATCTAGAGGGGAGGGGTGAATATATCTGCCCCTCTTTCCACAATGGAACCCTCTAAATAGCTAGATAAAACAAATCACAGCGGAATATAACTGGCTAAATGAAGGATACAACGATTTGCTTAGCAAGATGATTACTAATATATCGATTCGAACCTAAGCATGCATCTAGAATGAAATAATCACACAAACAAACCACAACACACGAGATTTTAAGGTGGTTCGGACTGAATCCCCAGTCCTACGTCCATCCCTCACCAAATCCGGTGAGGCTTCACTAGTGCAGCACACCAAACCGTAAATCGGAGAACCACCGACTGCCTTCCTACTAACCACCGGTAGGGACGTCAACACCGCAGATCGGATAACTTCCGATTGCCTTCCTAATAACCACCGGTATGGACGATCTTTGGTTTTGATCATTTGTATGAAATAAAAGAGAACAAATATCAAGCTATTCAAATAAGATATGAAATAAGCCCTAGAAGAAAAATCTTGTCTGAGATTGCTGGAGCTTGAATCGGATGCATTGAAGGTGTCTTCTTCCTTGCAAGATGATCTTCCTTGAATCTCGTCTAGTTGATGAAGAAGATGATGGATGTAGATTCGATCTTCCTTTTGATCTTCCTGAGTTGATGAAGAGGAAGAAGGTTGCAGTTTAGATCACCCTTGAGAGCCTTGATTGCTTCTTCTTCCTTGGAGGTTGAGATGGCTTCAGATCTGGACTTGAATGCCTTGGAATGGATGAAGAACTCCTGCCTGAAACACTGTTCACGAAAGTGCTACAGTGCCCGCGAATGGCCTCCCTTGATCTCTCTTGAAGCCTTGAAGCATTAGGGTTTCTAACCCTTCATGTGTTGGTTTTATAGACCTTGAATGGTCCTTGCACACCCCCCAGACCAGATCCACAAATCATGGGAGATTAGGTGAGTTTTGATTAAACAAATCCATGGAAAGGGGCTGGCCACGAGGTGGAAATCGAAGTCAAATATGGCTGCATCGGGGCTGGTGGTCGACCTGTAGCTTCAGGCGGTCGACCGCTACTAAGAATCGCTGTAGAGGATTAGTCCCTGGAATTTACGGTCGACCGCTACGGGCTGGCGGTCGACCGCCAGCTGAAAGTTGCGCAGACTGACAATCCCTGGCTGGGGCGGTCGATCGCCCCTGTGCTGGCAGTCGACCGCCAGCTAGGTAGTCCCCGGTTCATCCCGGGTCGGTCCATTAATCACTTTAGCGCCGTCGCTTGACTTCTTTAGCAGCCCGTTCATGTCCGTGGCATCACCCTTGATAGCCTAAAAGGTATCAACTGAGTCTCTGGCCTTGGATTCTCTTGGCTATACTTCTTTGTGCATTGTCCTTGGATGTGTGACGAGCCGACTATCACGTGTCAACTTTTGCTTGTGTTCACATTCTTGCTTGGGCGCGATCAATGAGCTTTCACTTTTGCCATTGCCACTTGATTCCTTGTCCATTCATTGGCATATCTGTCATGAACAAAAACATCACGTATGTCAGTCACATGAGAGTGGAAAATATCACTGACTAATAGTGTTTAGCCATTATCAAAACCAAGAATACCACAGAACTCATATGACCATAGAATGATGTCGAATGACCCAAGTGACCACAGAATAACTCAAATGACCTCAGGGACACAACATTCTCCCCCTTTTTGATGATGGCAACATTGTGAGTCAATATGTGATAGTAATGTCTAAAATGGCACAAGTTATAACAAATGCAACATATGCAGCTCAAGATCCATGATTGTAATAGCATTTGAATGCAATTATGAATGCAGATATGAATGCTATGCAATTATGCAAACCCCATCACATACACATATGAGATACAAAGTGAGCAATGGATTCTCCCCCTTTGACTCTCCCCGTACACCATTCACACATCCCCCGCTCTCCCCTTTGACAACGCGATAAGGCATAGCTCTTACAAAGGACTGACACAGAGAATTCTCCCCCTTTGTCAACAGCAAAAAGGAGGGATAAGGTAAAATGTCCGGGAAACCAGAGCTGAAAGGAGTGAAGAGCAAGTCATTATATGCAAACCTGAAACAGACTGTGAGCAACATATATGGTTCAAAGCTAATGAAATCTGAGATCATCCATAGAGTTCTAAAAGCAGCTACATCCAAGATTTAATAGAAATGAACCAAAGGTGCATATCATGGCAGTGTTTAACCTTCTCTTGTCTTATATATCCATATTCAATAACTACAAAGGTAATAACACAAAAACTAGTATTGAGGCTAAACAATCATGACTAGAGCATGGAATTGTATGATTGTAGCATATTTTGATTTTCAATATCTTTAGTATTTGAAGGCACATGACTCATATTTTACGAGCAATCAAGTCTAGTACATGCCTCCTAGCCGTAAGAATATACGTTGTTTAGACGCCAGTATTCCTAGGTATTTGGCAAGACTGACTGTTATGCTTCGGAATGAACAGAGATAGCAAAGTCACGTCATGACATATCCGATCTCATTTCTTTGATGAGAAGATATGTTTCTCAACAATTATGTCATTGCTCTACCTGGAGTCCAAATGAATTAAGACAAAGATAACATAGGCACATCATGACATATCATTCGTCACTTGATTTTATGACGTGACATATTTCTCCGTGCAACAATATCAGTGCTCTGCCAAATTGATTTTCAAGAGTTCCAGCTCATCAAGATGTTTAGAAACAATACTAAGCTCTAGAATATCACCAAGATTGTCATAACGTTTGGATTTTCAGATATCAGGATAGTCATTCAAAGCATAATATGCAATCTCTAGTTAAGGGCTATTAAATCCACAGAACATAAATGATTTCAAAAGAAATATCAGAACGTCAAGGAAATCATTAAATTTGAATCATTTTCATTGAAAAGACAATCATCGGTGCATATAATAGAAAGCTCTCACACCATATGTTCGTCAGTCTCATGATCTCATATTCAGACTGTAAGCCATGAAGTGCAGATTGCAAGAGGTTAAGAGAATCAACAAAACTCCCCCTAAGGATATGCAATGGATGCTCGAAGAAGTTATGTTTGCAAGCAAGTGTAATGATAGCTGTCAAGAGGAGAATGACCGGAACATGCAGGGGTTGACATGAATTTGGCAGACATGAGATGCATGACCCAACACATGGTTGTACACTTAGTAAATGTCACAGAATGAAGATGAAACATATGCATGAATGCTGCAAAGAGACAACTCCCCCTTACTATATGGCCTATGTGCAACAGTGATGCATGGTACTTGGCGGAGGTAAGACCTCACACATATTGAGTGCTTCGAGACAAGCATAGCCTGTCCTTCCATACATCAACATTTGATATACCATGACCATGTAAGGATGATGCGACACAAACCATACAATGCATTATGAACATGAACTCAATTCATTATTATGCATCTACATGCAATGCGACACATATGCAAAATGACATATTGACATATCAACAATGCATGAATACCAACGAGCAAAACACACAACTAATTGAACATGATCATCATTTCAAATACATATTGGCCAGAGGTCGGCAAAGACCAAGCTCTCTTCTGAGTGTTGAAAACCTGTAATTACACAAGGGCTTGGTGAAGATGTCAGCAATTTGTTTTAGAGTATCAACAAAATGCAGTTCAAAATTTTTCTTACTGACCTCGTCTCTAATGAAGTGATGCCTAATCTCAATATGTTTAGTCCTAGAGTGCTGGACTGGATTTTTTGCAAGGTTGATAGCACTAGTGTTATCACACAGAATCGGGACACAACCAAGATCCACCAAGTAGTCTTGGAGTTGGTGTTTAATCCACAACACTTGGGTGCCGCAGCTCCCCGCAGCAACATATTCTGCCTCCGCGGTTGAGAGGGCAACCGAGTGTTGTTTCTTGGAGGCCCAAGAGACTAAACACCCGCCTAGAAACTGGCTATAGCCACTAGTACTCTTACGATCCAGCTTGCATCCAGCGTAGTCCGCATCAGAATAAGATATGAGAGATAAATCACATGACGACAGATACCACAGTCCCAAATCTTGAGTGCCGGCAAGATATCGAAGGATACGTTTGACGGCAGTCAAATGGGATTCTCTAGGACTAGCTTGAAATCTAGCACAAAGACATACACTAAACTGGATATCTGGTCGGGATGCAGTCAAATAAAGCAAAGAGCCAATCATACCTCTATAGATCTTTGCATCCACTAATTTACCATTTCATCCGAATCCAGTGATGTTGTGGTGCTCATAGGAGTTGCAATGATTTTGCTGTTTGCCATGTCAAATCTTTTCAGTAGCTCCTTAATGTATTTGGATTGATTTATGAAGCACCCATCTTATCCTTGGTTGACCTGCAAACCGAGAAAGAATTGAAGTTCTCACATTAGGCTCATCTCAAATTCGCTAGTCATGAGGTTAGCAAATTCCTCACACATTTCAGATTTAGTAGAACCAAACACAATATCATCAACATAAATTTGAACAATTAAGATGTTCTTACCTTGCTTCTTGGTGAAAAGTGTTTGATCTACCTTACCTCGTGTGTACCCTTTTTCAATGAGGAATGAACTTAGTCTCTCATACCAAGCTCTTGGTGCTTGCTTAAGTCCATAAAGCGCCCTGTCTAGCTTGTAGATAAAATCTGCATGGTTAGAATTCTCAAAGCCAGGGGGCTGCTCAACATAGACTTCTTCTTTGATCAAGCCATTCAAGAAAGTACTTTTTACATTTATTTGATAAAGCTTTATTCTAAGGGAGCATACAAAGGCAAGTAAAATTATGATGCCCCTTAAGTCCATAAGGGGCATAAGATTCATCAAAGTCTACCCCAAACTCTTGATTATACCCTTGAGCCACCAATCTAGCTTTATTTCTTATTATCTTGCCATCCTCACTTAGTTTGTTTCTAAAACCCACTTAGTGCCTATGACAGATTGTGATGAAGGTCTAGGAACAAGATGCCAAACTTTGTTTCTTTCAAACTGGTTTAACTCTTCTTGCATGGAATTTATCCAATTTTCATCTTTTAATGCTTCATCAATATTTTTGGGTTCAAGCTGAGAGATAAGAGCAAGTTGATCTAGTTCTTCCATAATTCTAAAATGTGACCTTGTTCTAGGTGGGTCATTCAAGCTTCCAATGATATTTTCTAAGGGATGATCCTTAAGAATTCTAATGTTTGTAGAATCGTTACCTTCTCCTGGAGCTTGATCTCTTGTATTGCTTGAATCAGCTAGGTCACCATCTTCTTTTATTTCTTCTTGTGGAGGATCACTCTTGTCCTTTATGCTTAGGAATTCTCCATCTTCATCGTTTTTCCTGCCAGAGTTATCATTGTTAGAATCATGATATTCATCAAAGGAAACATGGGGTGATTCTTCCACAGTTTGACTCTTAATGTTATAAATTCTATAAGCCCTAGATCTATCAGAATATCCAAGAAATATACCTTCATCGCTCTTGGGCTCGAATTTATCTAAATCTCTTTTATCATTATTGTGGATGAAGCATTTAGATCCAAACACTTTCATATGTGAGAGAGAGGGCTTTTTACCTTTCAGCAACTCATAAGGAGACTTTTTGGTGTGTGGTGTTCTGCCCCTTGTGCTTTGATGAATGTGGTGTTTTACTGATAGCAACATGAGTCACCATTTTATTTTACTAATAGCTTGACATTGAATCATAACAATCTGAATGCATATAACTGATATATTCTCTGGAGAATGCATGAGAGTGCATAAAGTGTTTTGTGCTTGAATTAAGATCGATGCATTGCTTCTTCTGTGTGTATATTGCTTCTTCTGTGCATATACTGCATCAGTGCACTTAGATGGGTCGACCCCCTTCCTTGATGGGTCGACCCCCCAGATTTCACAAGTCTATACAATCGTCTTTATGCATAGCAATGTCTGTACAGCCGTTTGCTCATATAACTTGCATGTCTATACACTGCATGACGGGCCCAAAAGTCTGTACATCGCAGTTGTGTCAAAGTCTGTACAGCCGCTTGTTTGCCAAAGTCTATACAGCCTTTGTGTGTTCTATGCATTTCGCAAGTCATGCAGCGTCAACGCAGCAAGTGTGTCTCATGCATCATGCGTCGACGCCCCCAGATTTCCAAGTCTATACACTTGTCTTCATGCATAGCAGAGTCCATACATTGCATTCCTAGCAGATCAGCATGTCTATACATTGCAGCATGCATTCACTGAAAGTCTATACATTGCTACATTGCTTGCATTTGTAAAGTCCATACATTGCATCGTTGTGTTAAGTATATACATTCACATTGTCTGTTGGCCTGCACGCACACTCAAGTCCACACATTGTGAAGTCTGCACATTGTGTCACCCAATGTCTATACATTGTTCATTCAGTAATTTATTCTGCTTTGTCAAGTCCATACATTGGGCTACTATGCAAGTTCACACATTGGCCTTCAGGCTTGCAAGTCTATACATCGGGGTGAAGTCCGTACATCCTTCGTTGAACTTCGAAGTCTGTACATTCATCAGTGTTCTTCCAAGTCTGTACATCCAACTATTCAACTTCGAAGTCTGTACATTGGAAGTTTCACCTACGTCTCCCTTCAAGTCTATACATCGGTAGTTTTACCGTCGTTTCCCTTGAAGTCTATACACTGATGGCTTTACTGTCGTTTCACTTGAAGTCTACACACTCGACTGCCTTGTCTTGATCAAGTCTGTACAGAGCTTCTGTGCTCAAGTATGTATAGCCAAGGGACTGTTAAGTCTGTACATTAGCTCAAGCCTCCAAGTCTGCACATTGGGCCTTCAAGCCTTTAAAGTCCATACATTGGACTGTGCTTCACGAAGTCCATACATTGGACTATGCTTCGCAAAGTCCATACATTGAACTGAGCTCGTGAAGTCTATACATCCCTCGGTTCTTTGTTGGCCCAAGTCCATACATTGGTAAAGTCTTCACATCGCCTGATTTCTTCAAAGTCTGTACATCCTTCAAGGGGCCAAGTCTATACATCCTTCCGTTCAGATTTCCAAGTCTATACAACGTTGTTTAGCGGAAGTCTGTACAGCCGTTGGGTTGCCAAAGTCCATACATTGTGAACCTCAAAGCCTGTATAGACTTTGCCTTGTTTAAGTCTGCACATCGTTCTTTTGTCTTGGCAAGTCAACACTTTGGTAGTCTGTACGTCATTCGTGTAGATTGAACATTGAGCAAGTGTATACATTGGACGAGTCTACATCATGCATCAGTCATGAAGTCCATACACTGCACGAAGTCTGCACATCGTGCGCTGCATGCTCGCCAAGTCTATACACTGGCTAGTCTGTACAAGACTGCAAGTCTATACACTGGCTGCTGCATTCTCATGAAGTCTGCACATTCGCTAGTGTAAGTCTATACATCTCCCAGTGTTATGCTTGCAAAGTATGTACAACGCCTGCTTTACACACTCAATGTCTGCACATTGCTTTACACTTCAGCAAGTATGTACAGCGGGTGCCTTCTTACATGAAGTCTGTACATTGCATTCGAAGTTCACAAAGCCCACTCAGTAAAGTCTATACAATGCATTCAATCCTACAAAGTCTGTACATGGTTTATAGTTAAACTGATGACCCTATTTCGTCTGTCTGACAGGGATTCTTTGCTGGGATTAATGAGGGCACGTGATCCAAGAATGGATAAAGGCCCAGGATCGTGACACGTGTGCTGAAGCCTGCTGGAGAGCTGCCACGTGGTCCAAGGTTTGGGCGGGAGCTGTGGAGACCACACGCCCTAGCTGCTGCTGATATAAATAGAAGTCTTCGTTTTCACATGAAGGCAGATCGAAGTTGAGAGAGCATAAGCTGTGAAGAAAAAATAGAGTGTAGAGAGGTCTTCGATCCAGAGAAGAGAAAGAGAGAGTTAGAGAGTTTGAGCAGAGAAAAAGTGAAAGATTGTGGTCGTCTGGCAGTTGGATCAAATCCAAGCCGGACTTGCTCCTTCGAGAGCTATATTTCTTGTTCTTCATTTACAGCTTTCCGTTGCTGTTTTGTTCCATCTTTTATTTTCTTCTTATACCTTTCTTCAAGCTGTTAGTCAGCGGTTGCAGTGGTGGATTCCACTGGACAGCAAGCTGTGATGCTCAGCGTTGCAGAGGTGGACTCCTCTGGACAGCAAGCTGTGATGCTCAGCGGGATGGCAAGCTGTGAGGCCCAGCGGTTGTAGGCAAGCTGTGATGCCCAGCGGACGCAAGCTGTATTACACAGCAGTAAGCCACACTCGGGTTTTGAGTGTGGGGTGGACGTAGGTCTGGAGGACCGAACAACCTAAAAAACTCCTATTGCATTGTGGTTTGATTTATCTATCTTTGATTCTGCTAGATGTTTGCATAGGGGCGCTCCAAGTGTTCGCTTACTGGTTGAACAGAATATTTGATCAGCTTGTTTCATTTGTCTAAATCTGTCTAGTGAGCATTAGATTTAATTTTGCAATTCTTAGTATTAGATTTAATTAGCCTTCAGATTGTCTAATCTGTCTTGTTAGCATTCTAGTTTTTAATTGGGTGAAATTTTTATAAGGGCTATATTCATTCACCCCCCCTCTGAATACTGCACCGAACCCAACACTTGGTATCAGAGCGGGTTGCTGTGCATAGGATCTAACAATCCGCAGCAGATCCTGCATTGTTTTGGTGCATTTCAAAGTGGGTCTCTTGAAATTGTGTTTTGCTTCATTGACTTGTGCTTTATTTTGATCATCTGGTTTTAGTACATTTCGTGTCATTTGTTTTACTGCGCTGAATCTATTTGCCATTTGTTCTAATGGCTCGACCTCCGGTTTATGATGGTTCTAACCTTGATAGCTGGCTAGGAGGCCTAAGTGTGTACATAGACTCCATTGGTCCAAATTTGTGGAGTCTTATATCTAAAGGCCCACACCGATTACCTCATGATGAGACCAAATGGTCTAAAGAGGACAGAGTGAAGGACCGTGAAAAAACCATGATTCTTAATATCCTGAGAGCTGCTGTCAATACTGATATATATACTTTTGTTTTCAGGTGCACATCTGGAAAGGAGATTTATGACAGAATCACTTCGGCTCATAACGATCATCAGGACAGCTGCTTAATGGCCAACCGGGATAATGAAGATTCATCATCTCAGGTAAGCTCTGAATCTGAAGAACTTTCAATTGATGATCTATGGAATATAAATGAAGAGCTTACTGAAAGATGTGAAAAATTGAAATCTGAAAACAAAAAGTTGAAAAAGAAATGTGATAAAGCAAATTTGAAAGCTTCTTGTGAAAACTGTCCAAATTTAAAACAATCTTATGATGCATGTATACTAGACGTTCAGAACCTTAAGAAACAAAATGATTCTCTAGAAATTGAAAAATAAACATGCTTGGACAAAATGTCAGAAATTGAGAATCAGCTGAATGATAAGAAAAATGAGCATCTAAAAAGCATGCAAGAACTTACTGAAGTCAATTCTGAGTTGGACAAACTGAAACTTGAGAATAAAGAATTTCAAAAGAAAATGAAAACCTTATGGCTAGAATAAATGAAATCAATGGGGAAGGTTCACATTCCTCTTCTACTGAATCAAACTGCAATATGTGCTCAGCTCTAAGAGAACGTAATGAAGATCTTTATAGTGAGAATGAATGGCTGAGTAAATAAATTATCTCACTTAAAGAGGATCACAAAAACTTGGTGGCTGAGAAAATTAGAGTGGAGGAAAGAGAAGAGGAGCTAGTTGAAAAGTTGGAGCTGATGTCTGGATGTGGAAAATACAATGAAACAGTCATGAAGCTATCTGAAGAGAACAAAGAACTGAGGGAACAAAACAAGAAACTGATGGTTTTAAATACTATTTTCTCACATAGGTTTCTGACTGTCGAAAAAGAAAAATCTGTTATTAAGGAAGCTCAATCACAAAGACTTGAGGAGGAAAACACTGAACTGAAAGCCGAAGTTAAAAAATTAATATTGTTAAATACTGGCTTATCTGAAACACTTCTCACCTTAAAGAAGGGAAACCTCACTTGTAATGAAGAATCATAAATGTTGAACAGTCTAGATCAAGAAATTGAGAAGTATAAAACTGCTAATAAAGTCTTAAGTGAATGTGTCAACTGCAGTGAACAGGAGATAGCCAGTTATGAGCTTCACATAACATCTTTGGAAAATAAGATTCAGGATCTAGAAAAATTAACATCCAATTCTGCTAAGAATGAAAGAAAAATAAAAACTGTTGTGAAAAGGAAGGATGATGGTTCAAAAGGGGGAACAAACTGTAATTCTAATGTTGAGAAAATTACTAGAAACCAGCTATACACTACCTTTGTGCAAAGTTCTGATGTAGCTGGTACTTCAAAGCAATCCCCAAAATAAAATGAAAATCAGAAATCACCTTCATCAACTGTATTTCAGTTCAAAGCACAGAAAAATGAAAAACAAACAAAAATTGTTAAGAACAGTCAGAAATTGAAGAAGAAGGGTCAAATAAAGAAGGTAAAGACTATTCCTATTCATGGCCTAAAATCTGCTAGCTCAGATGCATCTGATGGTGTACACACTGCTCACAATTCATCCACTCACTCGCATTCATCTGAGAAGGAATTCTCATGTTATTATTGTGGCAAGGTAGGGCATATCATGGATGATTGCAGAATATTGAAAGAAGATGAGCATGCAAATAAAACAATGCATTCAAGGAAATTATCTGATAAAAACCATGCCACTAAGAAATCTAATGTATCTGGTTATTACTGTGGTAGGCGTGGTCATCTAATGAATGCATGTTTTAAACTGAAGGAAGACAACGATGTGAATCCTAGATCTTTCACACATGCTCATGACCCAAATAGATATATATCTACTTCAGGCCAGCATACAATTTGTTTCACTTACAACAAGTCTGGGCATAAGGCTAATGAGTGCTGGTCAGGAAATCATTGGGGTAAAAATGAATCAAGAAGCAAGCATTTTAAATGCTTTGAATGTGGTAGGTATGGGCATGCAGTCAAAGACTGCTGGCATGCTCAGGGAAATAGATTGAACTCTAAATCTGTATAATTCCCTGCTTTCTATGATTCTGCTAGAAATAACTTGAGTGATAAAAGGAAAAACTCTGCATGTTTTGAATGTGGTAAGCTAGGCCACAAAGCTGCCAACTGTCGGCTGACTGTGTATGGAATGAAAAATTTTCATGTTAATAAAAGAAAAACTCATGCTAATACACATAATTTTCATACTCATGTGCATGCACATGGGCATCATGTTTCTGCTAACATGAATAATAAAAACAAAAATTCTGTGGCTTCATGTTACTACTGTGGAAAATTTGGGCATTCCATGTTTGACTGTTATCTGATGGAATTTGATGATCATACTGCTAAAAGACCTTTTAGAACACTTGATAGGGGTAATTCAGGACCCAAGACTTCTTGGGTTCCTGCAAGATCAAAGTGATTGATTTGCTGCAGGTGTGCCTTGGAAGCTGATGAATAAAGAGGTTAATGATCCAAGGCACTCAACAGAAAACCCCAGGATCCTACCTTTCAGGTTAGTTCTGAACTTTGTTTAAAATTACATCATCTGAAATTGTTGTTTTGCTTGGTTGCATTTTGATGATCTCTTCTTGTTTAGCTGATCAGTCTGCATTCTAGACTCAGCTATTGAATTCAATTCTGAATATATTTGATGCTTTTCTCATGCTGTTGTTTGCATTGAATAAATGAGATTGCTTTGCACTACATATATCATTTGCATGACAATCATGGTATATTAAATGGAACAGTGCTGAAGGGCATATGGAGTATGTCTGAATGCTACTGCCATGTGTGAGGTGGTCCTTGGACCAAGTCCTCCGATTAGTACCATGGCTCCAATTTTCATTTAGTGCAGTGTACTTAATATCATAAAAATTGAAAAATCTAAAAATTTGAAATGAAAATGATGCATTTGATAAATTCTCTCTCTGATTGAGCAAAGCATGAATTCTTCTTGAGCATATTCTAAAATTATGAGCAGTTCATTAATTGTAATTCATGCACATTGTCAGGGAGAGTTTGACTAATGTTGCATATGAAGTGTAGTGGAGTTGAAAAACCTGAAAAGAAATTTCATTGCATCTAGATAGGGGGAGCTTTTAGAATTGGTGTTTTGATTGTCACAGTTTGAACACCTCTTGTCTAGTATTTGATCGACTCTGATGTCATATCTCTCTCTCTTGAAAATTGATTCTGCCCTCTATTCGTTGAGCTGTTAAAGAAGAGTTTCCTTCAACTCTCTTCATGATACTACCTGTCAACTGATCTGTCTGAATTCCAGACTCAGCTACTGTGTGTTGATGTACACCCTTCTGAAATATTTCTCTCTTGCTGATTGACTCTTCCACCATCTTGTACTCTTCATTCATATACCTCTTAGCTGGTGTGACTATTTTGGCTCCATTATTGAGTTGTTGGTCAGCTAAATTTACTGATCTGGTCTGAGGAACTTAAGCTGCATGTTATGCAATTCAGTCTGAGAATTTTGTAGAAACTCCTATCATATAGGTTTAAGAATTACCACTGAACAAGACTGATATAAGATTAATGTATCCTCAGATTTGTAATTAAATGAATTAAAAATATCTGAATGATAAGGTTTAATAAACTTTAACCACATGTGTCAAGTAAACCTTAAACTCTCTCATCTGATATCTGAAAATATGAAATCAAGGCTCTTTGGTAGAGATTCATAGAGTGAGTACTGTGGTTAAACATTAATTTGAAAAATGTTGACTAAATGAAAAATTGTGAATTCAGAGCAATGTCTTGGTCACTGAGAAACTGGGTTCTTTGTCAATGAAATAAAGTAACTCATGTCATGAAGTGCCATAGTTATCTTTGATAAAAATTTATCAAAACCTGACAGAGCAATGGCAAAATTATGTTGAGTAGCTGGGGAGTCTAGACTCTAATCAAGGTGTCTCCTCATGCAAAAAGACACTTATATTGCTAACTCTGGTCTCAATGTTGAGAGGCGATGACAGTTATCACACTGAGTAACTGGGTCACTTCAACTAAGACTTGTTGTGCCTCATGTAAAAAGGTGTTGATCAACCTAAATTGCTCAGGAAAAATATAATGTGCTTCAAATAAAAATATTAAAAATTTTGTCAACTCATATTCTTGGAAAAAGTGTTTAACATCAATACTAATTTGTGTAACTCTTGAAAGAGTCATTGAGATCATGTGTGTAAGATAAAAGATGATTATTTTTGAGTGTTTTCTGAATATTTGGTTCACCTTTATTAAAACTTGGATTCAGATATGATTATTGAGTTTAATTTGACAAATTTGGTATACATCAAAATTAAATCAGATTGGTTAAGTTGCCACTTCATAACCCTTTATGATAAGAGAGTCTACTCTTCTTAAGACTTATTGAAGTGATGCAAGCTTTAAAATCCCTCATGTTCAGATTCTTTCCAGACTGTCTGATCAGCATCTTGCTATTGATTGTTTCCTTGAGATGTGCTGTGCTTTGACTATTTCTCACCCTTACCCATGGCTAATCTTACATTAATCAGTTGATCCACACTGTTGGAATCTTCCATCCTGTTTCACAATCAGCTCTAGTTCTGTTTCATTCTGTTCATGTAACCAGAATTCAGATATCTTGTAATAGCAGAATTCAGATTGATTTATTGGATAACCAGAGTTCATTCCTGTGCTTCAGGGGGAGTTATGAGTCATCTGATAGGGGGAGTGCTGCTTCATTGTCATAAGTATCTTTGTGCGCTGCATTGTGTCTCTCAAACCATTCCCTTTCTTTTTGATTATGTCAAAGGGGGAGAAGAGTTTGACGAGTCAGTGTGACTCATTATGTTGCCATTATCAAAAAGGGGACATTGTTGTGCCCCTTGTGCTTTGATGAATGTGGTGTTTTAATGATAGCAACATGAGTCACCATTTTGTTTTGCTAATAGCTTGACATTGAATCATAACAATCTGAATGCATATAACTGATATATTCTGTGGAGAATGCATGAGAGTGCATAAAGTGCTTTGTGCTTGAATTAAGATCGGTGCATTGCTTCTTCTGTGTGTATATTGCTTCTTCTGTGCATATACTGCATCAGTGCACATAGATGGGTCGACCCCCTTCCTTGATGGGTCAACCCCCCAGATTTCACAAGTCTATACAATCGTCTTTATGCATAGCAATGTTTGTACAGCAGTTTGCTCATATAACTTGCATGTCTATACACTGCATGACGAGCCCAAAAGTCTATACATCGTAGTTGTGTCAAAGTCTGTACAGTCGCTTGTTTGCCAAAGTCTATACAACCTTTGTGTGTTCTATGCATTTCGCAAGTCATGCAGCGTCAACGCAGCAAGTGTGTCTCATGCATCATGCATCGACGCCCCCAGATTTCCAAGTCTATACACTCGTCTTCATGCATAGCAGAGTCCATACATTGCATTCCTAGCAGATCAGCATGTCTATACATTGCAGCATGTATTCACTGAAAGTCTATATATTGCTACATTGATTGCATTTGTAAAGTCCATACATTGCATCGTTGTGTTAAGTATATACATTCACATTGTCTGTTGGCCTGCACGCACACTCAAGTCCACACATCGTGAAGTCTACACATTGTGTCACCCAATGTCTATACATTGTTCATTCAGTAATTCATTCTGCTTTGTCAAGTCCATACATTGGGTGTCACGCCCGGAACCAATAACAGCGGAACGTGTTGTTCGGAACGCGGCAGTGATACAGTCGTGAATAGTCAGAGCATACATAAGATAAAAAAATTACAAACTGTACAAAGTGGGCCAATTTAACCTTTATTGATGATCAAATATTCAAATTACATACCTTGACTCAACTGTCATAAGTGAAGAAAGGTCTCACTATTACACTCTAATAAAGAGGAATGACTCAAATAACAGGACGAGACTCAAAGAAAGATAACAGACACCGACACGATTCTCCATAATGCTCATCGCTCTTGCCCTTCCCTTTCTGATGGACTATCTTCAATGTCGTTACCTGAAAAATGTTAAAGATAGGCTGGTGAGCGAAACGCTTAATAGGGATTATATCTCTTCATCAAGCAGGATAAAAGTAATTAGCCAATTTTACATGTTCATGAGATGCAGTGTATGAAATGCAATAACTAAAGAATCGTGATAGTCGATCTAATAGAGATGATGAATAACAAGCCAAGGGTAATTTACGAGCTCAAGTGGATTTAGGAAATACATTCCCAATTTACAGAACCAAAGTCGAGCTAACAGAACATAACAAAGGACAGATGCTCAGATGAACATAACTTCAGAATTGGCCAGAATATAACAGAGTTCAATAATAATAAGCAGATTAATCAGTCTAGCGGAATAACTAAATTTAACATAATATCAGAATATCAGAATATCAAAATAACAGAATATCAGAATTTCCAGAATAACAGATTCAACAGATAACAGAACAGAACAGATATTCAGACGTTGGTGCAATGTCACACCCAGAATTTTACCATGGTTACAGAATTGGACTTCCGTCCTACCTGACATTGTTGGTCGCGGACCCAGAGCCCTTAATTATTTTAGAATCAGAGTTGGCCAATACAGAGTCAAAGGATTATGTTCTTTCAAATAAAAGGATTCTCCAGAAGGAGACGGAATATCATGATAAGGGAATCGATCATGAATATGCATGACGTATCTAGCTCGCGATAAACCGGAATAAACTGGGTGAAGAACAAGTACAGATTTTGTACATGACAAGGTTAACGGATTTGTCCATTAATAGATAACCATCCATTAATCATAGAGAATCTCATGATAATCGTATGATAAATCATGAGGGCCAGTTTCCAGGTTTCTCCGAGTGACATGACAATAATCAAGGTTTCATGGATTTTTAGGGTACAACCAGCTCGGCTGCCTTGAGGGAATCCAAGGCTAGCGGAGACTAACGGAGGTCTCTATGACAAACTCGCCAGTCCAAAGGAACGGAATGTCCAATGGAGGGCTTATAAGTCACGGAGAGTTAAGGGGTAATGCGATAAATCATCGTGAAACATGGGGCTATACTCACGGAATGGAATATAGTGCCGATATATATATATATTTATATAAAACCCTCAGTTAACATTATAAAATAGTTACACAGGAAATTAGCAACTTAAGTAAAGTCATTACTTAAAAAATTAACGCCCTTAATTGGGTCGTTTATTTTCAATTTGACGACTTCAGGAACAGTCGTTCATTATAATTTCTATTTTTCTAAAATTTTCTTAATTCTATATTTTTAACGAAACGCGCCTTAGCCAGGGGTGTTATTTCACAAAGAAACGACGTTCCCTGTGTCGTTAATTATCCTCTTTTAGAATTTTAATAACTTCTAGTAATCTCAGGGAAATAACGACTTATCCTAAGCCATTAATTTAAAATAGCGCCCTTGTGTGGGGCGTCACTTTCATAAAAGACGACCTACTGGAGGTCGTTAATTCATTCTTTTTCCGGGATTTAATACAACCAGTGGAAACTTTCAAGATAATAAATTTTCAGGAACAAGGTACATGGTCAGGACAAGAAAAATATCAGGATTCGAGATATATGATCATGCATTAGATTTAACTACAGGTTTCATAGATATTAAATTTTAAACATGCGTATTTATCAATTTTCTTAAAATGGACGACTCATGTGTTAGTCGTCATAACTTTAAATAACGCCCTGGAGAGGGTCGTCTCTTTTTAAAATTTCCCAGAAAGCCTCAAAACTCAGTGGAGATACGTGCATGCATGAATCAAAAAATTAACAGTAGGATCTTTGATTCTTATAACTGCTTTAGCTTGATGTGAGAAAACCTACATGATCTTAAGATTTTGGCGATGGTACGTGAAGAACTTGAAGAAAGAACTATACTCTGTTCGAAATAGAGTCTTCGGAAGCCTATGTAAATCGTACAGAACAACACCCAGAGGGTGCTAGGAGATGAGAGTGTTAATAGATGAGTCAGGAAGAAGCTTTCTCCCGTTCTTCAGTAGGTCAAGAAGGATTGCTGCTCGTAACCTACAGAGAAATAAGATGAAGAAGCATTAGTTTTCTTCATAATACTCTACTGAAGGCAGAGGAAGAAGAACACCTGTTCTTCACGGTTGCCGGCAGCAGGATAGATTAGATCGCCAAAATAGCAAGGAGAGGTCGATTCGAAAGGTATTTATAGGGTCTTAGGAATTCTAATAGAGTTAAAGTTCGATTAAAAGTAATATTACCCTGATAGAGCCCTTTCCATGATCTATCAACCCATACTAATCCTAAAACTTACCCTGGATAGTCTCCCAGGTCGAACGGAACTCAAATGTAATTAACGCCTTAGGCTAGGTCGTTAATTTTTTATTTGACGCCTTGCATCTCGTCATTTTTAAAGAAATAACGCCCTTCCGTCGGGCGCTATTCACGATTTCACGTTAACTTATGCTAGTTACTATATTTGAGGATTTTTATCTTTTTTATTTGATAAGGTCTAGTTACGAAAATTTATGGGTAATATTTTTCCATTTTTCTTGATTTTTTCATATAATTAGTTTTTAAAAAGTCCTTTAAATCAAAAAGTGACACTATTCACTTTTTTTTTGAATTGACGACTTAGTTTAAGTCATCTTTTAGGAAATACACGCCCATGACCATGGCGTCATTTCCATTTGGCATTTCTTTGAAGATGTAAAATTATGTTTATGCCCTAAAAATCCTTATCAATGTATCATTTCTTATGCTATTTATACTTTATTTGATTTTTCTGATTTAGAAGTGACGACTTGTTCAAAGTCGTTTCTTATAAAATGGACGTCCATCCACGATGGCGTCAATTAAATTTTTGTTTTTCTTCTTAGCCTCCAAAAGACCGATATCGTATATATGTCCATTCTTTTCTCTTTTAATTTTTCTTAATTCATTTAAATCCTATTAATGTATATTTCTTCCTTTTAATAAAAGTATAATGTAATAAATGTGAATATTAAATTTTCTAATAAAATATAGATTGATGTTTTCTTCGAGATTTATTGATTCTTAATTCAAATAAAATGGTATTATGCATTAAATGGCTTACTTAAAATGACTCTATATTTTAAGGGTTGGGTTTATAAGATTGTATATACAAGTCTGGCCCTGATTATCTATTGGTTTTAAATTTATTTAGACTTTCAAATCCTTAAATTTACCAGGGTTGCTACATCCTCCCCCACTTAAAAGAATTTGGTCCCCAAATTCAATTTCCTATGGACATCATATGTTCATCTAATCCATATTCCTCAATTCAACAATCATGACTAGCAAATTGAACTAAGCGACTAAAGCTCAAGTTAAAGGGGAATACCTCCATCCATTCCTTGACCAGCAGGTGTGACTCTTATTGCTTGATGTCGCCCTTGACGACGTTCCTTATCACCGTCCTTTGCCAATTGAGGTGGATCTTTGGGAAGGGGACAGTCGGCTACCTTATGTTCTTGACTTCCACAACGAAAACAAGCTCCACTCTTCCAGTGACACTTCTTGGATTGATGACCCTCATTCCCACAATGCTTGCACTTCTCTCCTTTAGGCTTCTTGCCACTTGGAACTCCATTCTCATTATTGGGCCTTTTATTGCCATTATCTACCTTTTTCTTTTCTATTCTAGCCTTGACCTTGTCAAATAATTCCATGGCATCTTCCAATAGTTGAGCTCTTTTCACCATCTCCGCATAAGTTTGTATATCTAACGGCGCCAATTGGGGGATGTACTGGATCCTTAAACCATTCATAAACCTTTTCACTTTCATCTTCCCCGTTGATATTAAGTGAGATGCATATCTAGGCAGCCGCAAGAATTGAGCCTCGTACTCGGCCACGGTCATGCTTCTCTGTTTGAGTGAAGCGAACTCTCCTGCCTTTTTCTCCCAAATTCTCTCCGAGAAATACTTTTCGTAAAAATGTTCTAAAAATTCCTCCCATGTAACCTCGTCATCTGACAAGGTGGCTTCTACTGACTCCCACCATGCCCTTGCATCCTTCTCAAGTTGAAAGGTTGCCAATAATACCTTATCCCGGTCCGAACACTCCATGACCCGAAAGATCCTCTCCATCTCTTTAGTCCAATCTTCAGCTAAATCGGGATCAGGAGTTCCACTAAACCTAGGGGGATTTAAACTCCGGAATTCCTGATGTAATTCTCCAGCCTTTCGGTTGGCTCCACCATCGGCTACCCGTTGAAGAGCCTGAGTTAAACCTTGTACTGTTCTTTGCATGTCCCGCCATTGGGCACGCTCGGAGCCATTGCTATCTAACTAGTTCTACAAGACGAGAAGAAACCCATGTAAGATCATCAGGAAATATAAGCTATCCTTATTAACTTACTAGTTTTAATATTTTTATTTCCATTTCTTTAATTCTTAACCCATGGTTCTACCCCATCTCACCGGGTACTTCTAAGATGACTGTCAAGGGAACTCGATCTAGGACTTAGACTTAATGACCTAGGATTTAATATACCTTGGCTCTGATACCACAAACTGTCACGCCCCGAACCAATAACAGCGGAACGTGTTGTTCGGAACGCGACAGTGATACAGTCGTGAATAGTCAGAGCATACATAAGATAAAAAAATTACAAACTGTACAATGTGGGCCAATTTAACCTTTATTGATGATCAAATATTCAAATTACATACCTTGACTCAACTGTCATAAGTGAAGAAAGGTCTCACTATTACACTTTAATAAAGAGAAATGACTCAAATAACAGGACGAGCATCAAAGAAAGATAACAGACACCGACACGATTCTCCATAATGCTCATCACTCTTGCCCTTCCCTTTCTGATGGACTATCTTCAATGTCGTTACCTGAAAAATGTTAAAGATAGGCTGGTGAGCGAAACGCTTAGTAGGGATTATATCTCTTCATCAAGCAGGATAAAAGTAATTAGCCAATTTTACATGTTCATGAGATGCAGTGTATGAAATGCAATAACTAAAGAATCGTGATAGTCGATCTAATAGAGATGAGGAATAACAAGCCAAGGGTAATTTACAAGCTCAAGTGGATTTAGGAAATACATTCCCAATTTACAGAACCAAAGTCGAGCTAACAGAACATAACAATGGACAGATGCTCAGATGAACATAACTTCAGAATTGGCCAGAATATAACAGAGTTCAATAATAATAAGCAGATTAATCAGTCTAGCGGAATAACTAAATTTAACAGAATAACAGAATATCAGAATAACAGAATATCAGAATTTCCAGAATAACAGATTCAACAGATAACAGAACAGAACAGATATTCAGACGTTGGTGCAATGTCACACCCAGAATTTTACCATGGTTACAGAATTGGACTTCCGTCCTACCTGACATTGTTGGTCGCGGACCCAGAGCCCTTAATTATTTCAGAATCAGAGTTGGCCAATACAGAGTCAAAGGATTATGTTCTTTCAAATAAAAGGATTCTCCAGAAGGAGACGGAATATCATGATAAGGGAATCGATCATGAATATGCATGACGTATCTAGCTCGCGATAAACCGGAATAAACTGGGTGAAGAACAAGTACAGATTTTGTACATGACAAGGTTAACGGATTTGTCCATTAATAGATAACCATCCATTAATCATAGAGAATCTCATGATAATCGTATGATAAATCATGAGGGCCGGTTTCCAGGTTTCTCCGAGTGACATGACAATAATCAAGGTTTCATGGGTTTTTAGGGTACAACCAGCTCGGCTGCCTTGAGGGAATCCAAGGCTAGCGGAGACTAACGGAGGTCTCTATGACAAACTCACCAGTCCAAAGGAACGGAATGTCCAATGGAGGGCTTATAAGTCACGGAGAGTTAAGCGGTAATGCGATAAACCATCGTGAAACATGAGGCTATACTCACGGAATGGAATATAGTGCCGATATATATATATATATATATATATATATATATATATATATAAAACCCTCGGTTAACAGTAAACAGTATAAAATAGTTACACAGGAAATTAGGAACTTAAGCAAAGTCATTACTTAATAAATTAACGCCCTTAACTGGGTCGTTTATTTTCAATTTGACGACTTCAGGAGCAGTCGTCCATTATAATTTCTATTTTTCTGAAAATTTCTTAATTCTATATTTTTAACGAAACGCGCCTTAGCCAGGGGCGTTATTTCACAAAGAAACGACGTGCCCAGTGTCGTTAATTATCCTCTTTCAGAATTTTAATAACTTCTAGTAATCTCAGGGAAATAACGACTTATCCTAAGCCATTAATTTAAAATAGAGCCCTTGTGTGGGGCGTCACTTTCATAAAAGTCGACCTACTGGAGGTCGTTAATTCATTCTTTTTCTGGGATTTAATACAACCAGTGGAAACTTTCAAGATAATAAATTTTCAGGAACAAAGTACATGGTCAGGACAAGAAAAATATCAGGATTCGAGATATATGATCATGCATTAGATTTAACTACAGGTTTCATAGATATTAAATTTTAAACATGTGTATTTATCAATTTTCTTAAAATGGACGACTCATGTGTTAGTCGTCATAACTTTAAATAACGCCCTGGAGAGGGTCGTCTCTTTTTAAAATTTCCCAGAAAGCCTCAAAACTCAGTGGAGATACGTGCATGCATGAATCGAAAAATTAACAGTAGGATCTTTGATTCTTATAACTGCTTTAGCTTGATGTGAGAAAACCTACCTGATCTTAAGATTTTGGCGATGGTACGTGAAGAACTTGAATAAAGAACTATACTCTGTTCGAAACAGAGTCTTCGGAAGCCTATGTAAATCGTACAGAACAACACCCAGAGGGTGCTAGGAGATGAGAGTGTTAATAGATGAGTCAGGAAGAAGCTTTCTCCCATTCTTCAGTAGGTCAAGAAGGATTGCTGCTCGTAACCTACGGAGAAATAAGATGAAGAAGCATTAGTTTTTTTCATAATACTCTACTGAAGGCAAAGGAAGAAGAACACCTGTTCTTCACGGTTGCCGACAGCAGGATAGATTAGATCGCCAAAATAGCAAGGAGAGGTCGATTCGAAAGTTATTTATAGGGTCTTAGGAATTCTAATAGAGTTAAAGTTCGATTAAAAGTAATATTTCCCTGATAGAGTCCTTTCCATGATCTATCAACCCATACTAATCTTAAAACTTACCCTGGATAGTCTCCCAGGTCGAACGGAACTCAAATGTAATTAACGCCTTAGGCTAGGTCATTAATTTTTTATTTGACGCCTTGCATCTCGTCGTTTTGAAAGAAATAACGCCCTTCCGTCGGGCGCTATTCACGATTTCACGTTAACTTATGCTAGTTACTATATTTGAGGATTTTTATCTTTTTTATTTGATAAGGTCTAGCTACAAAAATTTATGGGTAATATTTTTCTATTTTTCTTGATTTTTCCATATAATTAGTTTTTAAAAATTCCTTTAAATCAAAAAGTGGCACCATTCACTTTTTTTTGAATTGACGACTTAGTTTAAGTCATCTTTTAGGAAATACACGCCCATGACCATGGCGTCATTTCCATTTGGTATTTCTTTGAAGATGTAAAATTATGTTTATGCCCTAGAAATCCTTATCAATGTATCATTTCTTATGCTATTTATACTTTATTTAATTTTTCTGATTTAGAAGTGACGACTTATTCAAAGTCGTTTCTTATAAAATGGACGTCCATCCACGATGGCGTCAATTAAATTTTTTTTTTTCTTCTTAGCCTCCAAATGACCGATATCGTATATATGCCCATTCTTTTCTCTTTTAATTTTTCTTAATTCATTTAAATCCTATTAATGTATATTTCTTCCTTTTAATAAAAGTATAATGTAATAAATGTGAATATTAAATTTTCTAATAAAATATAGATTGATGTTTTCTTCGATATTTATTGATTCTTAATTCAAATAAAATGGTATTATGCATTAAATGCCTTACTTAAAATGACTCTATATTTTAAGGGTTGGGTTTATAAGATTGTATATACAAGTCTGGGCCTGATTATCTATTGGTTTTAAATTTATTTAGACTTTCTAGTCCTTAAATTACCAGGGTTGCTACATCCTCCCCCACTTAAAAGAATTTGGTCCCCAAATTCAATTCCTATGCACATCATATGTTCATCTAATCCATATTCCTCAATTCAACAATCATGACTAGCAAATTGAACTAAGGGACTAAAGCTCGAGTTAAAGGGGAAATACCTCCATCCATTCCTTGACCATCAGGTGTGACTCTTATTGCTTGAAGTTGCCCTTGACGACGTTCCTTATTACCGTCTTTTTCCTGCTGAGGTTGGTCTTTTGGAAGAGGGCAATTAGATACCCTATGTTCTTTGCTCCCACATCGAAAACAAGCTCCATTCTTCCAGTGGCACTTATCGGATGGATGGCCTTCATTGCCACAGTGTTTGCACTTTCCTCTTTGATCTTCTTGCCATTTGGAACATTGTCATCCTATTAACCCTCTTGTTATTGTTCCCCGTTCTCTACCTTTTTCTTTTCCATTCTAGCCTTGACCTTGTCAAATAATTCCATGGCATCTTCCAATAGTTGAGCTCTTTTCACCATCTCCGCATAAGTTTGTATATCTAACGGCGCCAATTGGGGGATGTACTGGATCCTTAAACCATTCATAAACCTTTTTGCTTTCATCTTCCCCGTTGATATTAAGTGAGGTGCATATCTAGACATCCGCGAGAATTGAGCCTCGTACTCGGCCACGGTCATGCTTCTATGTTTGAGTGAAGCGAACTCTCCTGCCTTTTTCTCCCAAATTCTCTCCGAGAAATACTTCTCGTTAAAATGTTCTAAAAATTCCTCCCATGTAACCTCGTCATCTGGCAAGGTGGCTTCTACTGACTCCCACCATGCCCTTGCATCCTTCTCAAGTTAAAAGGTTGCCAATAATACCTTATCCCGGTCCGAACACTCCATGACCCGAAAGATCCTCTCCATCTCTTTAGTCCAATCTTCAGCTAAATCGGGATCAGGAGTTCCACTAAACCTAGGGGGATTTAAACTCCGGAATTCACGGTGTAACTCTCCAGCTCCACGATTAGCTCCACCCTCGGCTACCCGCTGAAGAGCCTGAGTCAACCCTTGAACCGTCCTTTGCATCTCACGCCATTGGGCACGCTCGGCAGCCATTGTTATCTATCTAGTTCTACAAGATACAAATAATTCATGTAAGATCATCAAGTAATTTTCATAAAATTTTGCTAAACTATCTTCATAAGCTAATCTTATTAATATTTTAACTTCCTTTTTAGCTCTTAACCCAAGGTTCTACCCAATCTCACCAGGTAATAATGGGGTTGAACCTAGATCTTATGGCAACCTATAGTCAAGACCTAGGATTTAATATACCTTGGCTCTGATACCACAAACTGTCACGCCCCGAACCAATAACAGCGGAACGTGTTGTTCGGAACGCGGCAGCTATACAGTCGTGAATAGTTAGAGCATACATAAGATAAAAAAATTACAAACTGTACAATGTGGGCCAATTTAACCTTTATTGATGATCAAATATTCAAATTACATTCCTTGACTCAACTGTCATAAGTGAAGTAAGGTCTCACTATTACACTCTAATAAAGAGAAATGACTCAAATAACAGGACGAGACTCAAAGAAAGATAACAGACACGTACACGATTCTCCATAATGCTCATCACTCTTGCCCTTCCCTTTCTGATGGACTATCTTCAATGCCGTTACCTGAAAAATGTTAAAGATAGGCTGGTGAGTGAAACGCTTAGTAGGGATTATATCTCTTCATCAAGTAGGATAAAAGTAATTAGCCAATTTTACATGTTCATGAGATGCAGTGTATGAAATGCAATAACTAAAGAATCGTGATAGTCGATCTAATAGAGATGAGGAATAACAAGCCAAGGGTAATTTACGAGCTCAAGTGGATTTAGGAAATACATTCCCAATTTATAGAACCAAAGTCGAGCTAACAGAACATAACAAAGGACAGATGCTCAGATGAACATAACTTCAGAATTGGCCAGAATATAACAAAGTTCAATAATAATAAGCAGATTAATCAGTCTAGCGGAATAACTAAATTTAACAGAATATCAGAATATCAGAATTTCCAGAATAACAGATTCAATAGATAACAGAACAGAACATATATTCAGACGTTGGTGCAATGTCACAGCCAGAATTTTACCATGGATACAGAATTGGACTTCCGTCCTACCTGACATTGTTGGTCGCGGACCCAGAGCCCTTAATTATTTTAGAATCAGAGTTGGCCAATACAGAGTCAAAGGATTATGTTCTTTCAAATAAAAGGATTCTCCAGAAGGAGACGGAATATCATGATAAGGGAATCGATCATGAATATGCATGACGTATCTAGCTCGCGATAAACCGGAATAAACTGGGTGAAGAACAAGTACAGATTTTGTACATGACAAGGTTAACGGATTTGTCCATTAATAGATAACCATCCATTAATCATAGAGAATCTCATGATAATCGTATGATAAATCATGAGGGCCGGTTTCCAGGTTTCTCCGAGTGACATGACAATAATCAAGGTTTCATGGGTTTTTAGGGTACAACCAGCTCGGCTGCCTTGAGGGAATCCAAGGCTAGCGGAGACTAACGGAGGTCTCTATGACAAACTCGCTAGTCCAAAGGAACGGAATGTCCAATGGAGGGCTTATAAGTCACGGAGAGTTAAGGGGTAATGCGATAAATCATCGTGAAACATGGGGCTATACTCGCGGAATGGAATATAGTGCCGATATATATATATATATATTTATATAAAACCCTCGGTTAACAGTAAACAGTATAAAATAATTACACAGGAAATTAGCAACTTAAGCAAAGTCATTACTTAATAAATTAACGCCCTTAACTGGGTCGTTTATTTTCAATTTGACGACTTCAAGAACAGTCGTCCATTATAATTTCTATTTTTCTGAAATTTTCTTAATTCTATATTTTTAACGAAACGCGCCTTAGCCAGAGGCGTTATTTCACAAAGAAACGACGTGCCCTGTGTCGTTAATTATCCTCTTTCAGAATTTTAATAACTTCTAGTAATCTCAGGGAAATAACGACTTATCCTAAGCCATTAATTTAAAATAGCGCCCTTGTGTGGGGCGTCACTTTCATAAAAGACGACCTACTGGAGGTCGTTAATTCATTCTTTTTCCGGGATTTAATACAACCAGTGGAAACTTTCAAGATAATAAATTTTCAGGAACAAAGTACATGGTCAGGACAAGAAAAATATCAGGATTCGAGATATATGATCATGCATTAGATTTAACTACAGGTTTCATAGATATTAAATTTTAAACATGCGTATTTATCAATTTTCTTAAAATGGACGACTCATGTGTTAGTCGTCATAACTTTAAATAACGCCCTGGAGAGGGTCGTCTCTTTTTAAAATTTTCCAGAAAGCCTCAAAACTCAGTGGAGATACGTGCATGCATGAATCAAAAAATTAACAGTAGGATCTTTGATTCTTATAACTGCTTTAGCTTGATGTGAGAAAACCTACCTGATCTTAAGATTTTGGCGATGGTACGTGAAGAACTTGAAGAAAGAACTATACTCTGTTCGAAACAGAGTCTTCGGAAGCCTATGTAAATCGTACAGAACAACACCCAGAGGGTGCTAGGAGATGAGAGTGTTAATAGATGAGTCAGGAAGAAGCTTTCTCCCGGTCTTCAGTAGGTCAAGAAGGATTGCTGCTCATAACCTACAGAGAAATAAGATGAAGAAGCATTAGTTTTCTTCATAATACTCTACTGAAGGCAGAGGAAGAAGAACACATGTTCTTCACGGTTGCCGACAGCAGGATAGATTAGATCACCAAAATAGCAAGGAGAGGTCGATTCGAAAGGTATTTATAGGGTCTTAGGAATTCTAATAGAGTTAAAGTTCGATTAAAAGTAATATTTCCCTGATAGAGTCCTTTCCATGATCTATTAACCCATACTAATCCTAAAACTTACCCTGGATAGTCTCCCAGGTCGAACGGAACTCAAATGTAATTAACACCTTAGGCTAGGTCGTTAATTTTTTATTTGACGCCTTGCATCTCGTCGTTTTTAAAGAAATAACGCCCTTCCGTCGGACGCTATTCACGATTTCACGTTAACTTATGCTAGTTACTATATTTGAGGATTTTTATCTTTTTTATTTGATAAGGTCTAGTTACGAAAATTTATGGGTAATATTTTTTCATTTTTCTTGATTTTTCCATATAATTAGTTTTTAAAAATTCCTTTAAATCAAAAAGTGGCACTATTCACTTTTTTTTGAATTGACGACTTAGTTTAAGTCATCTTTTAGGAAATACACGCCCATGACCATGGCGTCATTTCCATTTGGCATTTCTTTGAAGATGTAAAATTATGTTTATACCCTAGAAATCCTTATCAATGTATCCTTTCTTATGCTATTTATACTTTATTTGATTTTTCTGATTTAGAAGTGACGACTTGTTCAAAGTCGTTTCTTATAAAATGGACGCCCATCCACGATGGCGTCAATTAAATTTTTGTTTTTCTTCTTAGCCTCCAAAAGACCGATATCGTATATATGTCCATTCTTTTCTCTTTTAATTTTTCTTAATTCATTTAAATCCTATTAATGTATATTTCTTCCTTTTAATAAAAGTATAATGTAATAAATGTGAATATTAAATTTTCTAATAAAATATAGATTGATGTTTTCTTCGAGATTTATTGATTCTTAATTCAAATAAAATGGTATTATGCATTAAATGCCTTACTTAAAATGACTCTATATTTTAAGGGTTGGGTTTATAAGATTGTATATACATGTCTGGCCCTGATTATCTATTGGTTTTAAATTTATTTAGACTTTCAAATCCTTAAATTTACCAGGGTTGCAACATTGGGCTACTGTGCAAGTCCACACATTGGCCTTCAGGCTTGCAAGTCTATACATCGGGGTGAAGTCTGTACAACCTTCGTTATACTTCGAAGTCTGTACATTCATCAGTGTTCTTCCAAGTCTGTACATCCAACTAATCAACTTCGAAGTCTGTACATTGGAAGTTTCACCTACGTCTCCCTTCAAGTCTATACATCGGTAGTTTTACCGTCGTTTCCCTTGAAGTCTATAAAATGATGGCTTTACCGTCGTTTCACTTGAAGTCTACACACTCGACTGCCTTGTCTTGATCAAGTCTATACAGAGCTTCTGTGCTCAAGTATGTACAGCCAAGGGACTGTTAAGTCTATACATTAGCTCAAGCCTCCATGTCTGCACATTGGGCCTTCAAGCCTTTAAAGTCCATACATTGGACTGTGCTTCGCGAAGTCCATACATTGGACTGTGCTTCGCAAAGTCCATACATTGAACTGAGCTCGTGAAGTCTATACATCCATCGGTTCTTTGTTGGCCCAAGTCCATACATTGGTAAAGTCTTCACATTGCCTGATTTCTTTAAAGTCTGTACATCCTTCAAGGGGCCAAGTTTATACATCCTTCCGTTCAGATTTCCAAGTCTATACAACGTTGTTTAGTGAAAGTCTGTACAGCCGTTGGGTTGCCAAAGTCCATACATTGTGAACCTCAAAGCCTGTATAGACTTTGCCTTGTTTAAGTCTGCACATCGTTCTTTTGTCTTGGCAGGTCTACACTTTGGTAGTCTGTACATCATTCGTTAAGATTGAACATTGAGCAAGTGTATACATTGGACGAGTCTGTATCGTGCATTAGTCATGAAGTCCATACACTGCACGAAGTCTGCACATCGTGTGCTGCATGCTCGCCAAGTCTATACACTGGCTAGTCTGTACAAGACTGCAAGTCTATACACTGGCTGCTGCATTCTCATGAAGTCTGCACATTCGCTAGTGTAAGTCTATACATCGCCCAGTGTTATGCTTGCAAAGTATGTACAATGCCTGCTTTACACACTCAATGTCTGCACATTGCTTTACACTTCAGCAAGTATGTACAGCGGGTGCCTTCTTACATGAAGTCTGTACATTGCATTTGAAGTTCACAAAGCCCACTCAGTAAAGTCTATACAATGCATTCAATCCTAAAAAGTCTGTACAGGGTTTATAGTTAAACTGATGACCCTATTTCGTCTGTCTGACAGGGATTCTTTGCAGGGATTAATGAGGGCACGTGATCCAAGAATGGATAAAGGCCTAGGATCGTGACACGTGTGCTGAAGCCTGCTGGAGAGCTGCCACGTGGTCCAAGGTTTGGGCGGGAGCTGTGGAGACCACACGCCCTAGCTGCTGCTGATATAAATAGAAGTTTTCATTTTCAGATGAAGGCAGATCGATGTTCAGAGAGCAGAAGCTGTGAAGAAAAAATAGAGTGCAGAGAGGTCTTCGATCTAGAGAAGAGAAAGAGAGAGTTAGAGAGTTTGAGCAGAGAAAAAGTGAAAGATTATGGTCGTCTGGCAGTTGGATCAAATCCAAGCCGGACTTGCTCCTTCGAGAGCTATATTTCTTGTTCTTCATTTACAGCTTTCCGTTGCTATTTTGTTCCATCTTTTGTTTTCTTCTTATACCTTTCTTCAAGCTGTTAGTCAGCGGTTGCAGTGGTGGATTCCACTAGACATCAAGCTGTGATGCTCAGCGTTGCAGAGGTGGACTCCTCTGGACAACAAGCTGTGATGCTCAGCGGGATGGCAATCTGTGAGGCCCAGCGGTTGTAGGCAAGCTGTGATGCCCAGCGGACGCAAGCTGTGTTGCGCAGCAGTAAGCCACACTCGGGTTTTGAGTGTGGGGTGGACGTAGGTCTGGAGGACCGAACCACCTAAAAAACTCCTATTGTATTGTGGTTTGATTTATCTGTCTTTGATTCCGCTAGATGTTTGCATAGGGGCGCTCCAAGTGTTCGCTTACCGGTTGAACAGAATATTTGATCAGCTTATTTCATTTGTCTAAATCTGTGTAGTGAGCATTAGATTTAATTCCGCAGTTCTTAGTATTAGATTTAATTAGCCTTCAGATTGTCTAATCTGTCTTGTTAGCATTCTAGTTTTTAATTGGGTGAAATTTTTATAAGGGCAATATTCATTCACCCCCCCTCTGAATACTGCACCGAACCCAACATGTGGCCTTACCATAGAGCGGTTGATAATGTAACATGTCGAGTTTACCGCTTCAGCCCAAAACCTCCTTGGAAGTTGCCGTTCAGCAAGCATGGTTCTTGCCATCTCTACAAGTGTTCGGTTTCTCCTTTCAACTACACCGTTTTACTCTGGGGTTCTTGGTGAGGAAAATCGGTGTGAAATGCCTTCAGCCCTGCAAAGATTATAGAAATCAGCATTTTCAAATTCACCACCATGATTAGATTGAATCTTGGAAATTTTAAACTCACCGTCCTGCTTTATCTTCATGTAGAGTGCCTGAAACTCATCAAAAGCATCATTTTTGTGTGTGAGAAAGAAAACCCATGTGAACCTAGAAAAGTCATCAACGAAGACATATCCATATTTTCTACCACTTAAGCTAGCAGTTCTGGTTGGGCCAAATAAGTCCATATGAATTAGCTCGAGTGGTTTGGATGATGTATTTTCAGATCTTCCCTTGAATGATTTTCTTGTTTGTTTACCTAGGGCACATGCATCACACAACTTGTTTTTTTGTTTAAATGATAATTCAGGCAACCCTTTCACCATTGAATGCTTTAACAGTTTATGTAAGACATTGTAGCTAGCATGTCCTAGTCTACGATGCCATAACCAAGCAATTTCATATTTTGGTGCAGCAAGACAAAGGTTTAAAAGAGCAGGATCATCTAAGTCAATCATGTAAACATTGTTGACTCTCTTACCAGAAAATTTTACCTTATCAGATTTTGGTTCAAGAATTCTACATTCATGAGAGTCAAACAACACTTTGTGACCCTTATCACACAATTGACTTATACTAAGCAAGTTGTATTTCAAACCTTCAACTAGCAACATATTTCCGATGGAGTTGGAGAGATTCTTACCTACATTACCTGTTCCAATGATTTTTCCTTTGTTGTTCCCTCCAAATGTGACGTGTCCTCCTTCCTTTTCCTCCAAGAGACAAATTTTTGTTTTATCTCCAGTCAAGTGTCTTGAACAGCCGCTATCAAGGTACCACCTGTTATGCATGGCTGTAAGACACTCCTCAGTTTCTTCATCACCTTTGGCCATGAGGCAGAGATCTTCTTTTTCTTTGTCCGAGGAGCTAGTTCCGTCATCACTTTCCTCTTCATCGCTCCATGTGGACACCATGGCCTTGTTCTTCTTCTTGCCCTTCCATTTGTCAGCTTTTCTAAATCTGTCGGGACAATCATTCTTGAAATGCCCTGGTTTGTTGCAAGAATAACAAATGATTTTGTCAGATTTCTTAGAGTTTTCAGAATTAGATTTGAAACCATTTCTTACCTTTGACCTTCCTCTCATGAAGCTCTTACCTTCCTTTCTCAGGAATTTTTTGAACTTACGTGTGAGCATGGCTACGTCATCCTCATCTCGCTCACTTCCCGAATCCTCACCTTCATCAGAAGAGCCTTGACGGCTGGGTCTTTCTTTAAGAGCTAGGGACTTCTTCTTAGGTGTCTCAGCCTCTTTGTTCTTGAGATTGATCTCATAGGTCATCAATGACCCAATGAGTTCATCTACCTTGGTAGTTGCGAGATCTCTCGATTCTTCAACCACGGTAGCCTTTGTGTGCCATGCTGGAGTTAACGATCTTAGAATTTTCTTTACAATTTCTTGCTCTGAATATTTCTTTCCCAAATCAATTAAACTATTAGTAAGCACAGTTAATCGAGCATACATATCTTGAATTGACTCATCAGGCTTCATGCAGAACATTTCATATTCAGAAACTAAAATGTTGGCTTTTGTTTCTCGTACCTGAGAGGTTCCTTCGTAGATTATCTCTAACTTATCCCACATTTATTTTGCAGATGCGCAGGTAGCCACTCTTGAGAATTCTACTGGATGGAGTGAGCATTGCATGATGTGGTTAGCATTCCAGTTGACAGTTGATTGTCTTATTTGTTCTTTGGTCCACAAGTCCTCATTATCCGTAAGCTCATACGAACCTTTGCTAATTACTCGCGAAAGTTCATAGTCTTGGGCGCGAATGAACACCTGCATGCGATGTTTCCAATAAGGATAATTAGTTCCAGTAAAGTAAGGAGGCCTATTCACAGCATGTCCTTCAGGTAGGAAACCCTTGGACGCTGATCCACCATTTCCCTCAAGGTCGTTGAACCCCATAATGAGAGATTAGGCTCTGATACCACTTGTTGTGTAGTGGACAGTGGATCTAGAGGGGAGGGGTGAATAGATCTGCCCCTCTTTCCGCAATGGAACCCTCCAAATAGCTAGATAGAACAAATCGCAGCAGAATATAACTAGCTAAACGAAGGATACAACGATTTACTTAGCAGGATGATTACTAATATATTGATTCGAACCTAAGCATGCATCTGGAATGAAACAATCATACAAATAAACCATAACACACGAGATTTTAAGGTGGTTCGGACTGAATCCCCAGTCCTACGTCCACCCCTCACCAAATCCGGTGAGGCTTCACTAGTGCAGCACACCAAACCGTAAATCGGAGAACCACCGACTGCCTTCCTACTAACCACCGGTAGGGACGTCAACACCGCAGATCGAACAACTTCCGATTGCGTTCCTACTAACCACCGATAGGGACAATCTTCGGTTTTGATCGTTTGTATGAAATGAAAGAGAACAAATATCAAGCTATTCAAATAAGATATGAAATAAGCCCAAGAAGAAAAATCTTGTCTGAGATTGCTGGAGCTTAAATCGGATGCTTTGAAGGTGTCTTCTTCCTTGCAATATGATCTTCCTTGAATCTCGTCTAGTTGATGAAGAAGATGATGGATGTAGATTCGATCTTCCTTTTGATCTTCCTTAGCTGATGAAGAGGAAGAATGATGCAGTTTAGATCACCCTTGAGAGCCTTGATTGCTTCTTCTTCCTTGGAGGTTGAGATGGCTTCAGATCTGGACTTGAATGCCTTGGAATGGATGAAGAACTCCTGCCCGAAACACTGTTCACAGAAGTGCTACAGTGCCCACGAATGGCCTCCCTTGATCTCTCTTGAAGCATTGAAGCATTAGGGTTTCTAACCCTTCATGTGTTGGTTTTATAGACCTTGAATGGTCCTTGGACACCCCCCAGACCAGATCCACAAATCATGGGAGATTAGGTGAGTTTTGATTAAACAAATCCATGGAAAGGGGCTGGCCACGAGGTGGAAATCGAAGTCAAATAAGGCTGCATCGTGGCTGGCGGTCGACCTGTAGCTTCAGGCGGTCGACCGCTACTAAGAATCGCTGTAGAGGATTAGTCCCTGGAATTTACGGTCGACCGCTACGGGCTGGCGGTCGACCGCCAGCTGAAACTTGCGCAGACTGACAATCCCTGGCTGGGGCGGTCGATCGCCCCTGTGCTGGCAGTCGACCGCCAGCTAGGTAGTCCCCGGTTCATCCCGGGTCGGTCCATTAATCACTTTAGCGCCGTCGCTTGACTTCTTTAGCAGCCCGTTCATGTCCGTGGCATCACCCTTGATAGTCTAAAAGGTATCAACTGAGTCTCTGGCCTTGGATTCTCTTGGCTATACTTCTTTGTGCATTGTCCTTGGATGTGTGACGAGCCGACTATCACGTGTCGACTTTTGCTTGTGTTCGCATTCTTGCTTGGGTGCGATCAATGAGCTTTCACTTTTGCCATTGCCACTTGATTCCTTGTCCATTCATTGGCATATCTGTCATGAACAAAAACATCACGTATGTCAGTCACATGAGAGTGGAAAATATCACTGACTAATAGTGTTTAGCCATTATCAAAACCAAGAATACCACAGAACTCATATGACCATAGAATGATGTCGAATGACCCAAGTGACCACAGAATAACTCAAATGACCTCAGGGACACAACAATTTCTGGATTCAAGCCTGAGATCGGGTCGCCTCACAGATCTGAGATTATTCTTTCATTACTGAGTGATTTTGTTTATTGTTTGTCTTTTCAATTTGAACTCTATTACATTGTTTCTCCCTCGTACTGGTTTGAGTAGAGGGAGGGGTTTGATCCAGCAGATTATGCTTGGATCCAGGGTGTATGTGCATGGTTGCCAGCAAGTTGTTCGTCAGCGGTTTAGAGGAAGGAGTTCCTCGGTTAAGCCAAGCTGTAATGCTCAGCGTTGTTTGAGGAAGTAGTTCCTCGGTGAAGCTAAGTTGTGAAGCTCAGCAGGGGTCCTCACTGGTTTTGTGAGGGGTGGACGTAGGTCTCCACAGGGAGACCGAACCACCATAAAAATCGGTGTTCCTATTGTGGTTTGCTATTCTCACATTATCCATCCATCGTTAGATGTTTGATTAGGCACGATCTTCATATACTCTGTTTACTGAAATTCTAATTAGTATTCTGATCTATAAAGTGAGTGTGATCTTGCATTAACTTTTTAAAGGGTCAACCTATTCACCCCTCCCCTCTAGTTTGACCTTCCACCTAATCCAACACGTGGTATCAGAGCATGGCTCTCTTGTCAAGGGTCTCACAACCCAGAGAGATTTAGTGGAATGGAAAACAAGGGGCTCATGCCTGAAGGGTATGCAGTGAATAGGCCACCCTTCTTTGATGGCACTAATTATGCTTACTGGAAAAATCAGATGTAAGTATTTCTAAGAGCTCAGGACCATGAGATTTGGAGAGTCGTGAGCAAGGGACCATATCAGTTAGAAGGAGATGAGGAACTGTGGGTGATAGAGTAGATTCGGAAGTCCAACGTCAATTGGCAAGCTATGAACATTATGCAATGCTCATTGCATCCCATGGAATTTTCACGAGTATCCTCATGTGCCAGTGCCAAGGAAATGTGGGACAGACTTCAAGTCATCTATGAAGGTACGTCAGAGGTAAGAGAGACAAAAGCCAATATGTTAATTTCTGAATATGAGGCTTTTAGAATGAAACCAGAGGAAAATATATCTGAAATGTATGCTAGACTAACCCTATTAGTGAATGGTCTTAGAGGTCTGGGAAAGATATACACTTATTATGAACTGGTCAGGAAAATTCTTAGATCCCTAACTCCAGTTTGGCACACCAAGGCCACTATTGTTGAGGAATCTAGGAACCTTCCTACCACTACCCCTGATGAGCTTATCGGATCTTTGATGGCTTATGAGCTGAACCTCAAAAGGACAGATGAGGATGTGAAAAAGAAAAAGCCTCTTGCATTGAAGGCAGGACCAAGTAGCAAGGAGAGCTCAGATGATAGTCACTCATCTACCTCAGATAATGACTCAGGTGAGATAGCAATGCTCACCAGGAAATTCAGGAAGTTTCTAAGGAAGGAAGGTAAATTTAGAAACAACAGAAGACCAGAGGTAAGAAAGAGTTCAAAATTCAAATCAGAAAACTCTAGGAAATCTGACAAGGTTGTCTGTTACCAATGCAGGAAACAAGGACATATTAAATCTGAATGTCAAGAGAATGTGAAGAAAGTTCAACCGAAATGGAAGAACAAGAAGCCAAAGGCCATGATAAGTACGTGGAGTGACGAGGAGAAAGATGAAGATGAAGAAGAAAGCACTTCTGAAGAAGAGAGTGATGTTAAGCTGTGCTTCATGGCTAAAGGAGATGATAAGGATGAGGTAACTTCCTCTTCTGAAAACTTTTCTTGCAGTGATTGGGAAGAAGCATTTAATGAATTGCTAGATAAGTATGATCATGTAAAAAAAGAAAATAAATCACTCAAGAAAAAGAAAAATCTGACTAGTCAAGAAAATTCATTGAATGATAAAATCGGGTGCCTAGAAGCTGAAATTACCAGTTTAAGAAAATCTCTTCATGAAAGTGACCAATGTAGATATCAATTAATAGAGATGAATAGAGGAAATGAATTTTTACTGAAAATTCAGGATGACCTGAAACTCAGAATGCAAAAATTGGAGAGTGATGTAAAAATTGCTGAATAAAAATATGAAGCCATTCAAGAAGTAAATCAGGAACTCCAAGAAAATTTGAAGAAACTGGAAGATGAGAATTCGAGTAAACAAGCCTCTCTTGAGAAATAAACACAATGTAAAAATAATCTTGAGGCTGTCATGGGAATAAGAAGCAATTTTGGAAAAGAAGGACTTGGTTATAATCCAACCAAGAAGAAGGATCTAGGAGCTAGATTTATAACATTTGTTTCTGAACAAGGTACATCTGAGCAGAGCCAAATGGCTAAAAAGAAGTCCTGTGAGAAAAATCAAGAAGAAGTAAAACAGACAGATGAAATCAGAAAAGAAAAGGGCAAAGAGAAAATGTATGCTACCTTAAATGCCAATCACCATAAGAATGTGCCTAACTTCGGAAGTAAACCCTCAGGTCAGCCTATAGACCCTAGTTCATCAACCCAGCATCAAGGATATAGAAATTCAGGGAGTCATAGGACTGGTACACGACAGTCACGTCAACGCACTGGGTATCCTGCGTCCACTCAACCCATGTCCCAGGGGTTCTACAGAAATAATGCTAGAACAAACCATTGGGCGCGTCAACGCAGTGTCCACACTGCGTCAACGCATACACCCTTCCCGGGTGGGTATTCTTTCAGAAACATGAGAATGAGTTGACGGAGCCACTACAGTGCGTCGACGCACCCTATGTACCAGAACCCATATGATAGAAAGGTGAGGTGGATGTGTCAACGCAATCATGTGATAGGGTCTACGCAGCGAACCTTCATCCCTTCAAGAATTCAATATTCCTCTAGAACTTCTCATCCTAGGTTCCCCAATGCTTTTTGGAGTCACAATAACTATTGGAATGAGAATAAGAATAAAACTTCATACTTCTCTAACAATAGAAATGGTTCAAAAAGGTCATTCCAAAGGGTACCTCAACCCAATCAGAAAAATTTCAAATCGATGACCGCCACATCTCAAAAATCCTCAAAACAATAGATTTGGATTCCCAAAAGTATGTTGTCTTACTTGACACAATCATATGGTCTGATGGGACCCAAGTGTATTTGGGTTCCAAAATCTCTTGTTTGATGTGATTTGCCGGAGTGCCTTGCAGCTGTACACAATAGGTGGTACCTTGACAGCAGCTGCTCAAGGCACATGACGGGGGATAAGGCAAAATTCTATCTCTTAGTTGAGAAAGAAGGAGGACATGTCACGTTTGGGGGGAACAATAAAGGTCAAATAATTGGAAAAGGTAAAGTTGGCAAAACTCCCCTAAACTCTATTGATGATGTGTTACTTGTTGAAGGATTAGAATACAATCTTCTTAGTATAAGCCAACTGTGTGATAGGGGGCACAAAGTTGTGTTTGATTCTAATGCATGCACCATAATTGAAAAGCAGTCTGAAAGTGTTAAATTCTCTGGAAAAAGAATAAATAACATGTACATTGTAGATTTAGATGATCCTGCTCATAACAATCTTTGTCTAGCTGTGAATAAAAGTGAACTGGCTTGGCTATGGCATCGTAGACCAGGACATGCTAGCTATAGTGTCATGCATAAGTTAGCCAAATTCAGCATGGTGAATAGTCTGCATGATGTATCATTTAAGCAAAATGACAAAATTTGTAATGCATGCACTCAAGGCAAGCATACTAGGAAGTCATTTAAATCCAGAATTGAAAATCAATCTTCTAGACCTCTTGAACTTGTTTACATGGATCTGTTCGGACCCACTAGAACAGCAAGTTTGAGTGGCAATAAATATGGATTTGTTTTGGTAGATGACTTTTCTAGGTTTACTTTGGTATTCTTTTTAACTCATAAGAATGATGCATTTGAAGAATTTCAGGCATTCTTCAGGAAAGTTCAGCATGATGGTAAGTATACTATTTCATCTATCATGTCAGATCATGGAGGAGAATTTAAAAATTCAGAATTTGATGGTTTTTACAGGGCAATGGGAATATCTCACAAGTTCTCATCTCCAAGAACTCCTGAACAGAATGGAGTGGTGGAAAGAAGAAACAGAACCCTTGTCGAGATGGCTAGAACAATGTTGATCGAAGGACAACTCCCAAGGAAGTTCTGGGCAGAGGCGGTAAATACAGCTTGGTACATTGTAAACCGGGCAATGGTAAGACCTTTGTCCAAAAAGACTCCATATGAATTGTTGAAAGGTAAGAAGCCTTCTGTTATACATTTCAGAGTTTTTGGATCTAAATGTTTTGTTCAAAATAATCACAAACGGGACTTAGATAAATTTGAACCTAAGAGTGAACCAGCCATATTTCTAGGATATTCAAGTCACTCTAGGGCCTATAGAGTCCGAAATGTCAAAACTCAATCTATTGAAGAATCTCCACATATTATCTTCGATGAAATGAATATCAGGTCTGAAAATGAACAATCTTGCAGGGACAAAGATGATGGAGAGTTTCTTGAAGAAAAGGAAGAACAATACACTCAAGAGGAAGAGCCAAGGTCAAATGAGAATCTAGCAGAATCAAGTACTAGAGGTAATGCAGATGCTAATGAAGGTAACTCCTTGACCAATGTTAGAATGCTAAAAGACCACCCTCTATCAAGCATTATTGGTAATCTGCATGACTCTACAAGAACTAGATCTCATTTTAGAGCTATTGAAGAAATGGACAATTTAGCTCTTATATCTCAAATTGAACCTAAAAATGTAACTGAAGCCCTGAAAGATGATTGCTAGATAAATGCAATGCATGAGGAATTAACTCAATTCAAAAGAAATAAAGTGTGGCACCTTGTGCCAAGACCCAATGAACTTTCAGTAATTGGAACTAAGTGGGTCTTTAGAAATAAACAAAATGAAAATGGAATTGTGATAAGAAATAAAGCAAGACTGGTAGCATAAGGATGTAACCAAGAATTTGGCATTGATTTCAAAGAATCCTTTGCACCAGTAGCTAGATTAGAAGCTATTAGATTATTACTTGCATATGCATGTTGTCATGGAATAAAACTCAATCAAATGGATGTAAAAAGTTCATTTCTTAATGGTTTAATAAAAGAAGAGGTGTATGTTGAACAACCCCCTGGTTTTGAATCTATAGACTGCCCTGACCATGTTTACAGATTAGACAAAGCTCTCTATGGGCTCAAACAGGCACCTCGAGCATGGTATGATAGACTCAGCTCATACCTCACTGAGAAAGGATATTCAAGAGGTAAAGTGGACCAAACCCTATTCACCAAGGTGAGAAATAATGACATTATTCTGGTTCAAATCTATGTTGATGATATAGTCTTTGGATCCACTAAACCAAGCATGTGTGAGGAATTTGCAAATTTGATGACCACAGAATTTGAGATGAGTCTCATGGGTGAGCTTCAATTTTTTCTAGGTCTACAAATCACTCAAAGCAAGGATGGATGCTTCATCAACCAGGTAAAGTACGTCTCTGAACTATTGAAGAAATATCAAATGGAGAATCTTAAGGCAATTAGCACTCCCATAAGCACCAATACAAGTTTGGATGCATATCTGAAAGGTAAATCAGTAGATGCAAAGACTTATCGAGGTATGATCGGATCACTCCTCTATCTTATTGCATCTAGGTCAGACATCCAATTTTATGTTTGTATGTGTGCTCGTTTTCAGTCTGATCCTAAAGAATCCCACTTGATTTCTGTCAAGCGTATCTTTCGATACCTTGCTGGAACTCGAGACTTAGGGATTTGGTATCCTGCATCTTGCACTTTTGATCTAGTATCATACTCAAATGCAGACTATGCTGGATGCAAACTTGACAGGAAAAGCACAAGTGGCTATTGCCAATTTTTTGGAGGGTGTTTGGTTTCTTGGGCATCCAAGAAACAACACTCAGTGGCACTATCCACTGCAGAGGCAGAATATGTCGCTGCAGGGAGTTGTGACACTCAAGTGTTATGGATCAAACACCAACTCCAAGATTATCAAACTGATCTTAGATGTGTCCCAATATTGTGTGATAACACAAGTGCCATTAACTTGGTAAAGAACCCCATCCAGCACTCTAGGACCAAACATATAGAAATAAGGCATCACTTCTTTCAAGATGAAGTTAATAAAGGAAGCTTTAAATTGATTTTTGTAGACTCAGAACATCAACTAGCTGACATTTTCACCAAGCCTCTGAATAATGAAAGATTTTCTTGTCTTAGGAGAGAACTTGGATTGTGCAATCCTCATCTTGATGCCTAAATGAATTGCTTGTATTCTTCTTTGGTTAACTGCACCTAGGAATAAATTGATTTCTTCTTTAAATTGTTTGCTTGAGTTAAAAATGTCTGATTTCTAAATAAGTCACAGATTTAGGGGGAGTTTAGTTTTGAGCATATCTTTTTCAGAACACATGTTAAATAAAAGGCCATCATGTCATCAATTGTATCTTCATTCATATTTTCAGTCATGCATGAATGGAGGGAGAATTTGCAGTAGTTCTTATTTGCTAAAGAATGCAATTCTGTCTCTTTAGATTAAGTGATCTGGGACTCTGAAGAGTGATTAATAAGGCTGAGTTAAAGCTATTGCAAGACTGAGTCAACGCACTGACAGAAACTTTCTGGAAACAGGCTGGAAGTTGAACTGACTGGTTGAGTGAGTTAACGCAGTCACTTGGTTGAGTTGACGCACTGAATAAACCTGGTGCAAATGAGTTCTGGAATTAATTGGATTACTTCAGAAGGGTTAACGTAGCACTGAAGCTTGGATCTCACATATCCTTTTATGTTGAAATCTTCTAGTACCTCAGTTTGTCTGAAACTTGGTGTCGTCTTCTCAACCTTGTTTCTTCTATACTCAGTTTTTTTTTTCAGCTTGTAGTGAAATACCACTCAATCTTTAGTAAGAGGGAAATTTCTTTAGATCTGAAATGTGAATTGATGTCATAGATTCAGGGGGAGCTAAAATGATAATTCCCTTATAAGAGGTGGTGATCTTTATTGACTGTCTCTATGCTATGTTAATGGTTGGAGTTCTATAAATCTTTTGTTATTTGAATGCTAAAATTCTTGAACATAAAAGTGCTTTTCATATGGAATAGTCATGGAACTACTTAATAAAACTGGGAACTCATCCATTCTTGAACTATGATGATCAAAAGTAAAGAGACCACTTTGTGCAAATGAATTTAATATCTGTATTGACTTTAAACTCAGAATAGGTTTAATAAGAGCTGAAGAAACAAACCCTGTGCATTGTATATAAATATCTACATGGAATAAATTGTAGAGCAATGGCAAGCTTTCACTGAGAAACTGTCTCTATGCACCAAAGAAGTGCTAAGGAGCATGTCATGATGTGAGTTGCCGACTCTGTTTCAAAAGAAAAATAACTCATTGCAGAGCAGTGGTAACTTTCCACTGAGAAACTACCTTCATGCACCAATGAAGTGCTAAAAGGCATGTCATGATGTGAGTTGTCAACTCTATTTCATTGGAGCAGAATAGTTAGCTATGCTGAGTAACCGGGAACTCTGGTGTCTGATAAACATGTGTACCCGTGTCAAAAGGTTAGCTACACTTGACTGTAAATGAGAATTTAACAAATTAAATATATATGCGTGGTTGACCTGAAGCTCATATAAAGACCTATAGAGTTCATCTTCAATACTAGTTAAATTCACTTCTCTAAGGGTCTCTTGAAATTTAACAATCTAAGGGAAAGATATGAGAAAGTTCCAAGTGTGCAAATTGTTCTATCCTTATTCCGTAATCATGCTCTTCTTGTTTAAGGATTTTTCTTAAATTCTGAAGATTATTTTTCTCCACATCATTAAATGAATTAGGGGCTCTCATAATTTCTCATCATATCTCTCAGAAGGGAAATTGGATTTTATCTATTAAAAATCCCTGAATGTAATTTCATCTTTTCATAATCTCAGTGTCTTTAGAATGGCTAAATACTATGGGTCTTCACTATTCCTTATGTCTTCTCAAAACTACTTTCATGATTCACTTTGGTGGCGTCGACGCAGTGCCTTACTGCGTCAACGCAGTCATGCAATAACATCGCATTCTTCCCAGTCCGGTTCAGCACAGTGAACCGGTTCACCTTTTTGATTTGAACTCGAGTCATCTCATTCTTTAAAACCCCGCAGCGTAAACGCTGCCGTCTTCTCAGCTCATTCCAAAACCTAGTGGGCTTCTACCTCTCCGAATCTCCTCTCCTGTTCCTGTTTGATTCTCGCTGCCATGGCGCCTCCGGATCAAGTGAAGAAGGGGAAGAACAAGAAGGGTCTAACGAGAAGAGCTCCCATATTTTCTAAGGGCAAGATTGAGCCTCGAACCAAATTTCAATGTGCTCCAGAGGAGATACCTTCCCAGTCAGCTTCACAGACATGTAAGGGGAAAGAAAAGAGCTCTACGGCAAAGACAAGGGTAGCAAAGCAGAAGGAGACTCATGATGTTCCCGTAGCAAACCCTCCAGAGGAGATACCGTCTCCTTCAGCTCCAAGGAAACGGAAAGGAAAAGAGATAGAGCTATCTCTTCGAAAATGCCATTTCCATCCAAGCCCACCAACCAAAAAGGGAAAGCTATCTACATCAAGGGCAGCGGAGCAGTCCACATCTTCGGCTGCTGCAAAGGGGAAGCAAGGTGCGGAAAGCTCCCATGAAAGGTCTTCTGATCCCTCTCTCACCATCAATGTGGAAGAACCTCTGAAAGTCCTTATTCCACGATATATTATTGCTACCGACGTTGAGCTGCTTGAGGTTTTTCCGCAACTATTCCCTACCTTGGATTTTCAAGATTATTGGTCTTTCGTTACAAATCATAAGATTTATTACCCCACCCTAGTTAGGGAATTTTACCACAATTTGAAGTATGAACCTCCGATCCCCAAAATTTCTTCAACTGTCAGGAATGTTAGTTTCGAATTGACAAACAAACTGTTTGCTAAAGCTTGGAAAATACCAATGAATGGGGTTCAGCTACACACTTTTCAGTTTGATGAACATGCAGCTTATGCTCTTCTGACTGAAAAACCAAGTGATCCTACAGACGTCAGGGAGACTTTTTTATCTAGTCTTAAAGCAAATCGATTCCCTCCATTCAATAGACTGCTTCACCATATTTGCACATCCATGATAACACCTTAGAGCAATGGTAGGGAATGGGTTACTAAAATGCAGAGATTTTTACTATATTGCATGCTGAAAAAGATACACATTTCACTGTCAGATGTAATCATTCAGACTATGGGATCTGGCTTAACACAATCTAGGACACTCCCATATGCTGCTCCATTGACTGCCATATTTAGAAAAGTTGGAGTAAATTTTGGAGAAGAAAAGAAACTGAATATTCCTAAAGGGAATGTATACTCCCTCTCTTACATTCAGAAATTCATGGAATTTAAGGTCATAAATGGAAAGCCAGTCCAGGTTTTGCCAAGTCAGAAACATGTATCTATTTCAGTGGACGCTGGTCACGAAGTGAGAACTGAAACACAAGATCAGCAAGAGGCTAGTCTAAACAGAATGGAAAGACCAGAGGCTAGGGCAGATAGACTTGAAGCCAGTTCAGCCAGAATGGACTACCAAGACTTCAACAATATCCAAGATGATTACAATGTACAAGATGATACTCCTGTGTTTCCAGTTACTTCCAGAGAGCTTGTCATTATCCAGGGTCCTCTTCCAGAACCCACTCCACCAAGGGGACCTGCATCTACTTCTAAGAAAATTCCAGCTAACTTTCAGCATGATGCTGGTATACCTGATTTTTCTGGCATCAATCCTACACTCATTCAATTTTTGGAAATGAAATTCAAGAGCACTGACTCTTCCATAATTCACCTAAGCTTCACAACGGATATGAGGCTGTCACATCTTGAACAGAAATTAGACAGCAGATGGGAAAAATTTACGCGTGATAAATTCAAGTCAGACAAGAAGCTTCATGAATTTATGGAATCTCTTCTTCAAGCTTGTTAGAAAGCTGGGTCAGTCATGCGTAATTTACAAAACTTGCATCAACAATGTTTGAACAGGGTAAAGAGTGTACAGACATACAACTATGAGATCAAGGAAAATCTGTCAAAACTGAATCTCAAATATTCTACCCCTGATAGATAAGAATTTGATGTTCAGTGAAATGGTTCAAAACTTGTTTGAAAAGATTACATCCTTTGGTCAGGACATTGATAAACTGTTTGAACGAACAACTCTAGTAGGTGATGAGGTTGTGGATGTGTTGCATATTCTAAAAGAAAACTTCCCACCCACAATTGAAGATCAGCGTGATGTGTACTGCCCTCCACCAACAGAAGCATCCTCTTCTGCACTTGAATGGGGATCTCAGCAGAAAGCTCAGGTGGACTATCTGTTTGATATATTACACAACTGGTTTGATGGTATTTCTACCAAGATCAAAGAATATCACACGTTTGTGGTGCAAAAAGATCAGCTGCTTTCTGAAAGGATGGACACTATGGCAACATCCATGGCTCAGCTTCAGCAACAATTGGATATTGTGTCTGCAACTGTACTTCAGTCTTCCTCATCTACTCCCCTTCCTGATGATGTCAAAGGGGGAGAGAAATGAACTCAAGTTGGAGTCTAGTCTAGAACTGCATTGCATCTGCATCAAATGTGTTGACTGACTGAATTTTATTTTTTTCTATCTTTCTCTTTGATGTAAAACTTTGGACTTAAATGAATGACAAAAATTGGTGTTTGTTTCAGTCACTGAAGTGAATTCCTTGTTTGATCTGAACTTCCTTGTTTGATCTGAATAATACATTTTTATTTAGATGCAATGGCATTCACCTCATAGTTGCCATCATCAAAAGGGGGGAGATTGTTGTGCCCCTGGTTTTGATGATGACAACCATGAGATGTGTATGTTGAATCCAACTTAAAATGTTGAATTAACTCTTGATTCAGTAACACATACATTTGGCTAATGTTTGGTGCAAGAAAGGAACAGGGTCGACGCAGGGAGTTCAAGGCGTCCACGCATCAGTTGAAGAGGCAAAATCATAAGTCACTGATATAATATCAGTGCGTCAACGCCACATCATTGTAGCGTCGACGCATCAGCTTAAGAAGCAAAGGCACTCACGGATCTACTTCACTGCGTCAACGCCATAGTAGAGCAGCATCGACACAGTAGTTCAAAAGGCAGAAGTATGGTTCACTGGAATACCCCAATGCGTCAACGCTACAGCATGATAGCGTCGACGCAGCAGTTCAATCTGAGATGATATTGGCTCTGGGTTAGCTCAGTGGGTTGACGCAGTAACCCAATGCGTCCACGTATCCACTTATGAACTAAAAGCTTTGTGGACAGTTCAAGGTAGCGTAAACCCCTTGGTCACCATGGGTTGACGCTATATGAATTCTTTCAAAAAAATAGTTGGGTGGACCCCAGTCATTAGTGACGTCAAAGGCCACATCAGCCAAAAAGTGTTTCGATCTTGTTTTCATTCGCAATTCCAGAAGGCTCTGATGAGATCAATCAGTGGGCTAACCAGAAAATCTGGTTGGGGCCCACTAGATGTATATATTACATGGATCTGGAAGTGAGCGCGGGAATTTGATTATAGAAGATGTTTTTGGAGATTTCGAAGCTGCTACGAACAAGGCTAAGCAAGAGAAGCTCACGAGAGGAACTTGGAGTTCATCTTCTTCCTGATGGCGATCTGCTGAAGACCTGAGGAGATCTAGGAGCAGTGATCCATCGCAAGTTCATCTACATTTCAGAACAAGAAGATTAGCTGATCGTTGAAGCTTTTTCTCCCAGATTTCTGGATTCAAGCCTGAGATCCCGCCGCCTCACAGATCTGAGATTATTCTTTCATTATTGAGTGATTTCGTTTATTGTTTGTCTTTTCAATTTGAACTCTATTACATTGTTTCTCCCTCGTACTGGTTTGAGTAGAGGGAAGGGTTTGATCCAACAGATTGTGCTTGGATCAAGGGTGTATGGGCATGGTTGCCTGCAAGCTGTTCGTCAGCGGTTTAGAGGAAGGAGTTCCTCGGTTAAGCCAAGTTGTAATGCTCAGCGTTGTTTGAGGAAGTAGTTCCTCAGTGAAGCTAAGCTGTGAAGCTCAACAGGGGTCCTCACTAGTTTTGTGAGGGGTGAACGTAGGTCTCCACAGGGAGACCAAACCACCATAAAAATCTGTGTTCCTATTGTGGTTTGCTATTCTCATATTATCCATCCATCGTTAGATTTTTGATTAGGCACGATCTTCATATACTCTGTTTACTGAACTTCTAATTAGTATTCTAATCTATAAAGCGAGTGTGATCTTGCATTAATTTTTCAAAGGCTCAACCTATTCACCCCTCCCCTCTAGTTTGACCTTCCACCTAATCCAACAACCCCAAGGTTAAACCATCAAGACTGAAGAATGAATTAAGGATCTTGATCTTTCGGGCCCGCGACCTATGTACTACACTAGCCTGTAATTTTTTCATTTTTATCTTTTTTTTCCGAAGACTTAGGGGTAATACTTCTTCAGGTAAAGTCCATTCCAAGGGTGAGCCAGCTCTTCCCCTTCAGCATTAATTAATTTGTAGGCGTTACCAGGATAAACATCTTTTATAACATAGGACCCTTCCCAGTTCGGTTGAAGTTTTGAACAAGGTCCACCTGGTTTTACAAAGATTCTTTTAATTACCATCTCATCGATTTTGAATTTTCTCTCAATTACTTTCTTTTGGTAAAAAAGTTAAAGCCTATTTTAATAAACACGCGCATGCTCAGCGGCGGCCAAACGCTTCTCATCTAGGAGTTCCAATTGAGCAAGGAGAGATTCGCGACGCTCATCAATGGGGAGCTCCTTGTCCAATTGTACTCGTAGAGAAGGGATAAGAATCTCATAAGGGACTACCGTCTCCATTCCATAAGTAAGGGCAAAAGGGGTTTGCCCAGTAGGAGTGCGAATGGAAGTGCGATAGGCCCAAAGAGCTTTAACCAATTTTTCTGACCAATCCGTAAATTTATTAGCTTCACATGTTTTCTTGATAATTTTAATCAGCGTTTTATTAGTTGCCTCTGCTTGACCATTGCCCTGCGGATAATAAGGAGATTAGTGATGCAATGCAATGTTATACCTGTTGCAGAGGTCCTGAAGTTCCTGATAGATGAATTGCGGTCCATTGTCGGTGACGATGGTACTTGGGATGTCGAATCTTGCGATGATGTTCTTCATTATAAACTTGCAAACGGTTGACGCTTTTATTTCCGTGTATGCTTCCGCTTCCGCCCACTTGGTGAAGTACTCTGTGGCCGTGAGTATAAACGATTTTGGCTTCCTGAGGAGGTTCGAATCACCAAGAGGTCCAATGATATTGAAAGCCCACATGGAGAAAGGCCATGGGGAGGACATAGGATGGAGTGAAGAAGTAGGATAGTGGACTTTTTCGGTGTGCAGTTGACACTTAACACACCTTCGAACATAAATGGAGCAATCCTCTTCTATAGTGGGCCAATAGAAGCCTAGCCTAAGGATTTTCTTAGCTAGCATCTGGCTATTCACATGACCACCACATACTCCCGAATGCGCCTCTTCCACAACCTTCCAAGATTCAACATCGTCCAGGCACCTTAATAAAACTCCGGTGAGACCTCTTCTATAGAGCACACCTCCAACTAAAGTGTATCCCTGAGCAACTCTTCTAATGACTTTCTTCTCTTCGGCCGTGGCCTCCTCGGGATAGGATTGATCTTGGCAATACTTAGCAATTTCATAATACCACGGCTTTTCCTCATCGTCCAATTCTTCCTCTAAATCCATCAACATGATCTCCTTATTCTCAATGATTCCTCCTTGCTTAATCTTCTTAAGCACCTCCTCCTCAACACTAAGGAAAATTGGATCCTTGATAGCTGGAGTGAGACGCTTGTGAACAATAACGGAATGGAAATCTCTTTCGGGAAGGAAAACCAGAGAAGAAGCAAGTGAAGCAAGAGCGTCAGCTAGAATATTCTGATCGCGAGGAACATGGACGAAGATTAATTTGGTGAAAAGCTTGGCATAAGCAGAAGTTAGTTCCTAGTAGGGTTTGAGTTTAGGATTGAGCGTACGACACTTGGTGAGCACTTGCCAAAGAATAAGTTGACTATCACCTACAATCCACAATTGGGTAACACCGAATTGATGAGCGGCCTCCAGTCTGGCCAGAAGAGCCTCGTACTCAGCTATATTATTTGTAACTAGAAATGCAAGCTGAGAGGCAAGTGGAATAGTGATACCCTCTGGTGATAGAAGAACAATGCCAATCCCTTTCCCTTTTGAATTCAAAGCTCCATCAAAATGTAACGTCCACATTGAATCGGGCTGATTGACGGACATTAGTTCCTCATCTGGAAACTCTGAGTGAACTGGGTCAAATCTAGGGAGAGGGTGAAGAGTGAGATGTTCCGCTATGGCATAGCCTTTAATCACTTTTTGCTAAATGTAGATGATGTCGAACTGAGAAAGGAAGCTTTGCCATCGCGCTAATCGGTCGGTGAGGACGGATTTTTAAAGAAAGAACTTGATTGGATTCATACGAGTGATGAGATGAAGCTCGTGAGCTAAGAAATAATGCTTAAATTTTTGAACTACCTAGACTAAAGTAGCACAAGTCTTCTCCATGGCTGAGTATCTCTGCTCACAGGGGTTGAGAAGCTTGGACAAGTAGTAGGCTGCCCTTTCCTTTCCTTCTTCATCCACTTGGGCTAGGACAACACCTACAGAGTCATCCAAAATAGAAATGTAAAGAACAAGTGGTTTTCCTAGAACTAGTGGCCTTAGGACAGAAGAATTTGAGAGATAATCCTTCAATCCGTCAAAGGCTGCCTGACACTTGTCATCCCAAATAAATTTGACTCCCGTCTTAGTAAGCTCGTAGAACGGCCTACATCTTTGTGAGTGTTGGGAGACAAATCGGTGAATAAACTGCAACCTCCCAATCAATCCTCAGACTTCCTTCAAATTCCTGGGAGGAGGCATATCTCTTATTGCCTTTGCCTTGTTGGGATCGATCTCAATACCCCTTTTACTGACCATGAATCCAAGCAACTTTCCTGATGAAACACCAAATAAGCACTTCTTGGGATTCATCTTGAGCTTGTATTAGCGCGACCTCTGCAAGACTTTGGCAAGAACCCCGGGATGCTCAATCCTTGTCTTCGATTTTACTACCAGGTCATCCACATACACCTCTATATAAATGTGGATCATATCATGAAAAATTACCATCATAGCCCTTTGATAGGTGGCTCCAGCATTCTTAAGTACGAAGGGCATGACCACAAAACAATAAGTCCCCCACGGTGTAGTGAACGATGTCTTTTCTTGATCTTCTTCAGCCAAATGAATCTGATTATAACCTGAAAAGCCATCCATAAAGGAGAGAGTCTCATACCCTGCCGTATTGTCAATCAAAACATCAATATGAGGGAGGGGGGAGTCGTCTTTAGGACACGCGCGATTGAGGTCCCGAAAGTCTATGCAAATCCTGACCTTTCCGTCTTTCTTCATGACTGGGACAATGTTAGCCACCTAGTTAGGATAGAGGACGACTCTAACGAATCTAGCTTTATGGAGCTTATCGACCTCTTCTTTCATTTTCAATGCCATATTAGGGTGGAAACGTCTCAACCGCTGTTTGACCGGGACGGACCCTGGCTTAAGTGTAAGTCGATGTTCAACGAGCGTAGGGTCTAGTCCAGGCATATCTTCATAACTCCACACGAACATGTCCTTGTATTCTTGAAGAACCAAAATAAGCGCCTCTTCTTCAGAGGGTGGCAAATTCTTGCTAATGAGTACAATCCTAGGGTCTTCCTCAGTACCCAGATTTATTTCTTTGGTAGGCTCTTCTAATGAGGCTGATGGTTCATCAAACCTTCTGATACCACTGGCAAAAGCATCAGCCTCGTCCTCATATTCTTCGTACTCTTCATCCCCCTCTTCAATAGGGTCTTCATCATTCATTATCTCATAAACACCAAAACCCTCATTAAAAGCACAAGTACCTTCATATTCTATTTCTGGTAGGATAATCAGATTCTCCAGAAATTCAGGAAGAGCTAAGCATGCCTGGCACCTTCTAGCTAAATCGAGCAAGAATCTACGGGGAATCTGCCTACCCTTGGATTTTTTATGTGAAGCTACCCCAAAAGTCTTATTAGAAGAAGGGGGAGAGGAACAGGATGGGAAACTGGATGAACTACCCCGACCTAAATGAGGTGGAGGGGAAGAAGATGAAGATGCAATGGATACAAGAGGGGATACAGGGGGAGCCTCCTCGTCGGAGGAGAAAAGAAGGTCAACTAATGAACCTTGAAAGAGCGGCCCTTGGATCGGGGCACGCTCCGAAGCAAGATAGGAGGTCTCCTCAACAAAGATGGAAGATTGGAGAGTTGGAATTTTGGCATTTTTTTTGATCTTCAATAATAAAGCAATGAGAGGAAGGAACAAGAGGTGGTGTTGAGATTGACAGGTTTGAAAAAGATTGGATGAGTGATTGCCCACGCGGGGGCGTGATGGAGAGTTTAGAGAATTGCTCGAGGAGCAAGGGAGGAATTGGAGGAGAAACTTGAAGTGAATTTGGAGAAAAGGTTATCAAGATCGCGGGCGGTCTATGGATACTTAGACAAAACATTTTATCAAGCAAATGGACAATAATTATTGGATGGATGGATTTAAGAGAGAAAAGGCCGGCCCACAGCCTATCCACATCGAAGCCTTCTTCACATGGCACATCCGGCTGCCCAGTATCTGTGTAGTTGCTTAATAGCTACCTCTTGTCAGTGATTACTGCTGGCTTTTCAATCAGTTCATGAATCAATGACGGCCATTCCGGATCAGTCGGCATAAATAGTCAACTCAGGGCAATGGTAATGTCGTTCATGTCGAACCATCTGTACCAGTCACATTCGGGGTCATCCATCTTTCTTCTTTTATCTGGCCGTAAGGACTCCAAGGCCTTGTATGTAGCCAATGGGGCTATGTGGCGAGCAAATTGCCGTGCATGTACATCTTGACAGTCCAGCATGAAAGTAACTAGCGTGGTTTGCTCATGATTATGAGTGCCCCCTTTCACAAAGTGTGTTTGTAGGGTCCATGTAAGGGGCTGCTGGTCTGTTTTAAGAGTGGAAGTCATGACGGCCCATGGCCCATGTTCTTCTTTGCTTGGCCCTTTATACCCTAGGCCACCCCAGGGAATCATCTTCTGGTGCCTGACAGGTTTGACTCTACCTTGGATATTAATGCCCAGGCCTTTATTAGTCTTATACCCCATTTTCATTAAAATGTTCCATCCAGGTGTGTTTATCAAACCCTTTTTTATTCTTGCCTTTGGATGGCTGTGGTGACATTTACGTAGTAGGAGGGGTTGAAGTAGACGGCCTTGCCAAATCTTGCCGCAGATCGGCAACATCCAAGACCGACAATATGGGCCTATTAGCCGGCCACATTGAAGGAACTGAGGTAGCAGATTGTATGGCGTTGTAGACACGCCAAAATTGACTTTACTATGAGTACATCTTATATTACTTTGTAATACCCCAATTTGACCCTCAAATTAACTTTGTTTGTGTGGTTTTTCTCACTTTTCTTGGATTTCTCCCTTTTTTCTTAATTTTCTTATTTTTCCCTATTTTTCTGAATTTTTTGGGTATTTTCTCTATTTTTATGAATTTTTCAGAATTAACGACTTGACGTGGGGCGTCTTTTAAATAACGGCTTAGCCTTGGGCGTTTCTTAAAAAATTGACGCCACTTCCATTAGGCGTCAATTCCTTTCATTTTCCCATTTTTCTGGATTTTTCTGAGAATTTTTTGGTATTTTTTTATGAATTAACGACTTAACAAGAGACGTTATTTTGATTTTAAATGAAATAAAAATTAAAAAAAATGAATTAACGACATATGCAAGGGTGTCATTTTCAATTTGAATATTTTAATATTATTTTTGAACCCTCTTCCAGAGGTGATTTGGTAGCCTTCCGGGTGTCAAAAAAATACGAAAAAATAGTAATTGGAATAAGCACAGTGAGATGCACCTCCACCTAAAAAATAGGAAAATAATATTGAGAAATGAAAAAATGACCCTATTTTGAATATTTTGAATTAACGACCTTGAATCGGACGTCAATTAAATTGACGCCCGAGACCCCGGTCGTCCATTCTTTTTTGGCTATTTATCATCTTGATTAACGTCCCTGTGCAAGGCGTCTTTTTCAATTAACGCCCGTGTCGATCGTCATTTTCATTGCTATATTTTGAGAGTTCGGGTCCGACCGAAATTCGTGTTAAATTATAAATAACGTCCCTTTTCGCGTCGTCAATTCTTAAATTGACGTTTCCTCCGCGGGCGTCATTTTAAGAAACGACCATCTCCAGGTCGTCAATTTGTATTGAATTCCGAATTTTCCCAGAATCGCCTTCTTTCCTCGTTTTGAGCCCCTTTTCACTTCGGAAAGGACCCCAATGGCTTTCCATGACTGGAGGAACTCCTTCCAATGTTTATCTCTTGCTAAAATCGGGCTATCCTAATTGTATTGGGATATAACTTCAATCTGCCCTATAAATAGAGCCCCCGCGGCTCTGTCGAAAGAGGAGGAGATTTCTTTTTTTTACAGGGAGACGCTGCCCGAACGTCGGCTTAAGGAGAAGTTTCTTTGCATCTAAAGCTTTATCGTTCGGAGGCTTCTCTCGACTGAAGATCTAAAGCCATCAACAGAGAAAACCCCCCAGGATTTCCTTACTCCTCCTAGTTTCTCTTTTATATATTTTTTCTTCCTTTTAACTACATTAGTAGCATGCACACATCTCATATATTCATCTCTACTTTCTCAACCACGTTTGAGAACCTCCTCATAGTGCAACACTTTGCACTCACATTTACATATCATTCTTCATATCTCCGACCCTTTGCATAGGGGTTTAAAGGCCAACACCCAATAAGGTGTATTCTTATACATGATTTTCATGCTCATCTTTATTATGAATTTGATGCTACACTCACCTTGGTTCTAATTCCTATTTTTATTGGTTGTTGTCTTTGATCTTTGCAAGGGTAATCAACAAGAAGAACTCTCTTCATCGGCCGGCCAATCGGAAGAGAAAGGTGCACTCACAATCTCCCCGCATTTGTGATATTTATATTCGTGATCCCTCCCTTGATTATTATTGTTTATATCCTTTGAGGCCCTCGCGTCTCTGGTGATCACACCCCATATAGCACCACGTGCTCCCTTTTCCACCTTCTTTTCTCTCCACGTATATTTCACCATATTCCTTCTTTTTTCTTTTATTTTCTTAAGTGGATTTTCCATAATCTACAAATTGTCGATCACGGTGGGACCACTTTTATTTTTCTTTTGATTACCCTTTCCCCTTGGGCACCCACGTGTGCCATCTCCCCTTTGGCACCCACGGTGTACCTCCCTTTGTGCTCCACGTAGCACTTCCCCTATGTGATTGGTTAGTTTGATAGATTTTTAGAAATTCCATTTATCCACCTCTTAAAAAAAAATTGATGAGCATGTTATATCCCATTTCATGTTGCTGATTGCCATGATTCCCATATTGTGATTGTGAGCGTTTTACTGTCGGTATTTTTCACTGGTTGAGCTCTGTGGCCGTTGAAGTATTGAAAGAATTAACGCCCCTCACAGAGACGTCTTTTGTCATAGTAACGCCTTACATCAAGGCATCATTTTCTTCTGACGCCCCTGTCAGAGGCATCTTTCACTAGTGCGGTGCCTCACGGGAAGGCGTCTTTTTATTATCGTGTTGATTATTACTATTTGACGCCCCTGTTCACGGGCGTCCTTTCTTGATATAGCGCCTTACTGGAAGGCGTTATTTTGATTTTCATTGATTATTCATCTGGATTACTGATAATTGACGCCCCAACGCCCGGGCGTCCATTTTATATAAAGCGCCTCACCCTAAGGCGCTATTTTCCTCTGTTTGCACTTTTCGCAGTGACTAGCGACTGACGCTCAGACGCCACTTCTTGATATAGCAACCTTTCCCAGGTCGTCATTTTGTTTTATGTTGTTACCTGCTTGATACTGCCTGCTGCATTCATCCATTTGCATTGGTTTGGGAGACCTCCTCTCCCCACATTGGTAGGAGATTTTACACCCCTCTTGGTGAAGAAAGGACCCTCCATTGAGCATTCCGTCTCTTTGGATTGGAAATTCCTAAACCAGGCCTCCGCAAGTCCCTACACCCGTGGATTCCCTCACGGACGCTGGGCAGGTTGTACCTTTGAAGTCCCGGGTTTAGTTGGCCTATGCACGGTGAGAGAGTGTTCCTAGTTGGCATCGAAGTGAACTTATATTGAAACTAGGTCCCTCCCTTGTGTGAATCACTCCAAAGTTTGTTAAAAATCACTTTAACTCACCAAGGTTCAAATAAAAGAAATCAAAGGTAACCATCCCAACTTGTTTGCTATCTCTGTGAGCTGTTGCACATTGAATTGTTTGGATTACCTTGATAAGAAAGTCAACATATTTAATTCAATTAATGTTCATGAGGGTGATCAACCTAGCACATCTTATTCCCCTCAATTTCAACATATTCATCACAACTCTCACCATAATCTTTTAAAGGGACCACGCCCTCACTTTCACGGTTTTGCCCCACCCATGGGCAATATCCAATCTCATGGTCCCCCGATTCAATCGCGAGCCACTACTCCTACGGGACCGTCTCCTCCCGACGATGAGAAGGTCTCCCAGATCTTGCATGCATTAGATCATCTCACCCCTCAACAAATCCAAGCCCTTAAGGACGTTGTTGAGGGTGCATCTCATTCCTCCCATCCTCCTTCAAATCCTATGCGGGTGGCCCATCACCCACTTCCCTCTTCTATTCACATTCCTACTCGGGTAGCCCATCACCCATCTCCTCATATTCACACTTCTCCTCGGGTGGTCCAATACCCGCCTCCTTCTATTCCTCCTCCACCACGGCCCCAAGGCCCATTTATTCCTTGCAACCCGGCCCATCCGGGTTCTTCTATGGGTCATCCCATTAATCCCCTTTCACGGCCTTTTTATGTGGCCCCTCCTTCAAGGCCCTGCCAACCCTCTATTGCTCAAGTCACACCCCTCCAGCAAACGCTTCTCGACAATGTCACTTCGTTGGAGGAACAATTAAAGAGGGTTACGAGCCCACGGCCCGCTCCTTCTACTCCAGTCAATCCCCTTCACGCCGCTCTGAATGACATTACAAAGATGGAGAAAGATTGGAAGGATAGAAGAGACGGCTACGGCGTCAACAGTTCAAGCGAGCAAGAGCCGGCAGATTTCAACGTTCAAGTGGACGTTGTCCATCCTCCACCCATTCACCCCGTTCATTCATATGGCACTCCGCCTCTGCCTACGCATTCACACTTGCATTCACCACATACACAATACCATTACATTCCACCGCCCACATACATGCCTTCACTACGGTGTCCACTTGAACCTGCTAATGAAGAACCGGCGATTGAAGAATTTGAGGCGGCATACGATGAAGCTCTGCAGGCATCCCTTCCGAGTTTCCTTCACCGTCCCCTTCCTCCACTGCCAGAAGACCCCTATGCTCAGGACTATGCCACAGTCCCCGATCCAATCCCCATTTATGAGACCTCTTGCTGTTACGATGATGGGTCGATATTCCAATCACTCATACCGCCGCATCATGAGTCTCATCCTATACATGACACCTCTCGCCCCATCCGGCATTTTCAACGCACTAAACCTTCACCCTCCCGTAACCACACCAATAGCCTCCATTCCATCAGGCCTCCGCCGAGCCTCCATCACCCTCCACTACGCCGGCCTCTGCCTAGCCTTCTATTACACCTCTCTTTGTTCGCCACCTCATCCCGTCCACTATGCCTATAACCCCTACTCCGCTATTTAACCCTTCACCCTTACCCGTGGCTAGTCCTGAGCAAGGTCCCACCCTTTTTGCACTCGAGCCAACCCCGACTGCTTCCAAGCAAAGGGAGAAGCTCGATGTGTTTAACCTTCGCTTCCACTCACCCTTTCTCCAACACCTTCCATTATACCTCACCATCCATGGAGCCTCCGCCTCCGCTTCACCCCGCTTTACTACTCGGAACGCGCGTCCTTCTGTAAGTACTTGTGCTAAGATGATCAAGAGCTGAAAAAGAAAGATTTGGCCACGGCCGTGCTATTCAAGATGCAAGAGTTTATATGCCGGATGCCGATCCGGGTTGTTGTGCCAAGCATGGTCGAAGAGGCCAAGTCCCTGCCACTGCTCACTAAGAAAGAATGTCAAACCTTGATGCCATGTAAGTTTGTGCCCAAGGGCCGGGCAGGGCACCCCTTGTTCTAACTTTCAAATCTTGAACCCATTATTCCATACAAGGGGCGAATGACCATTTTGCTCAACACTCTCTATACGCCACAACCCCTGGGCAACATGACGCTTCCTATCCCAACTTTCCAACTCTCTCACACTATTGTTTTTCACTCTCCAAGGGAGTGGTCTTTCATTGTTGAAGCTTCATCATGGGTTCTTGCTTTATCCATTGGGCCGATTGGCTATACACTTTCACTGCCATGGAGGGGCGATTATCTTGATGCCAAAGGGCTTTCCACTATTCTACCCACCTTCCATTCAACGCCATCCACATTCTTGTCTATCACATTTTCTTCATGGGCCACTCCAGGGGTAAGGAGGAGGATCTCATCCTCTCGCCCTTCATGTTCTTCATATTCTTTGCATCTCATGCATTCTGTTGCATCCATGTATTCATCGCATCCATTCAATTACATCCACATGCACTTCTTCTTTCTCGGGTTTCCAAACCCGTATCTTCCCCGCCTTTCGGAACCTCCGGATCCCCCACGTTTCCTATATCTTCTGCCTCTATCTTCGGGATGTCCAGGTCCCCTTACACTCACCGGGCATTGTGTCCCCCTCCAATCTTCACTCAGGGCATCGCGCCCCTTTCCAACTCTTGCATCCGCACTCTCCGGATTTCTCTCCCATCCTCCTTGGGCATCGCGTTCCATGGTATCTTCCCCCTCCGGAACCTCCGGATCTTGCTCTTTGGGCATCGTTCCCCTACACACTCTCAAGTCCGGATCTTCTGGGCTTCTTGCTGATTCTCCGAGGGCATCGTGTCCCTCGCTATTTGCTTCCTCCGGAACCTCCGGATCCTTCACCCCTCTCTTTATCCCTTAGGCATCGCGCCCCTTTCCATCTCATTCCTCCGGAACCTCCGGATCTTTCTCTTCTCCTTGGGCATTGCGTCCCATGGTATCTTCCCCCTCCGGAACCTCCGGATCTTGCTCTTTGGGCATCGCGCCCCTACACACCCTCACGTCCGGATCTTCTGGATTTCTTATCTCTTCTCCTTGGGCATCACGTCCCATGGCATCTTCCCCCTCCGGAACCTCCGGATTCTCCATCTTATTCTTTCTATCTTCTTTCGGGGCATCCCGACCCTTCCAATTCCATTCCTCTGAAACCTCCGGACCCTCCATCTTTCCTCCATATCATCTTCCTGCTCCTCCAGGATATCACATCCTTTGTCCTCTTCTTCCTTTTTCATCATCTTTTTGTATATTTCTTCCCAGGGCATCGCGTCCCTCGAGATTCTTCTCCTCTGGATCCTCTGGATTCCTCCTATCAGGATTCTCCTCCTCTACCCCGAACCCTCCAGATCCGCCTCTTTCCATCTATCAATTTCTTCTTCTAATTCCTCCTAATCACAGGTCCGACCCAACTTCTTCCACATCCACTACCTTGGGCATCTGCCCTTTCTCCCACTGCTTCCGACGCTTTAGTCCTCACCTCTCTTCTTAATATTTCACTCCTTCTGTAGACCTTTCATGTAATCAGGGTCTCCGCGCATTAGCAAGGGAGTTCTAGTCTTTGCCTCTCTTCCTTTTCTCCTTATTCATCTGAGTCTGGTCTGAGCACCACTCCTTCTTGTTAAGCCACTTTCAAATCCTTTGCTTACACTCCTTTTATTCGCCAAAAGAGGACTATCCCACGATGATCAACCTCGCCTCTGATAGCTGCTTCTACAAAGGTTGCAAGGTAATATGTTGACGTAAGTAAATACTTTTATGATATCATTGCTTCACGCATGATTTTCAAAATGAAGTGCTTCTTAACAAGATTAAGAGTGGTAGTTAAGACCTTTATCCTAGGTCATATCTTTATCTTTACTAAATCATTGTCAAAAAAAGTCTTTAGGCTTGCTATGCAGCACCTTTGGTTAATAAAAATCTCGCGCTGGGAATTCAACATTCTCTCCCCGCTTGTTAAGAGCAACCCTTAGCTGGGCATTCCGCACACACTTCACGGCGTCCTTAGCCGGCCCCTTTGGTTAAACATCGTTGCTACTTTGGCCATGCCATGAGTATACTTGGAAGTCTTTTTCTCTTCTTCACTCAGCCGCATGTAGAGGCAAGAGGTTGACGGATGAGATGACCAACCTAGGGAATCCCCAATACGAGAGGAATCTCAAATAGGGGCGGTCTTGACCCAAAATAAAATAAGTTTTCATGATACATCTAGCCAAAAAAAGGGCTGTTATGAAAATCAAGTTAAAATTTTGATAAATGTAAAATTATGAATTATGGCATGACAAGAGTGGCAAAGTCCCCGCAGGGAAAACCCTGGTCGTATGCATGTCAAGGGTCTAAAAATCAAAGGCACAAAGCCCCGGCGCAACAGACTACCTCTTTGAGCGGTAGTACCTTGTAAGGAATTTAAGTCTCGATATCTCCCATCCTGCATAAAACTTATCTCCAATTGTTCTTCTCTTCTCCCTCTAAGACCGATTGTTTCTCAGGTATGGCCTTGGTAGGGGCACCGTTAACCATAGACAGTCGACTGTAGGGCGTCACCTTTAAATGCACGTCCGGCTTTGGGTAGTTTTTAACGAAAGGGGAAGGAACAAGGACCCCTAGCCAGTGGTTTAAAAACACCCTTTGATGCTGCATTAAGAAAGCGTAAAAAAATTGAATATTTCTCAAAATCCAAAAAAAATTGAATATTTCCTACACCAAAATCCAAAAAAAAAATTGAATATTTCTCAAAATCCAAAAATATTGAATATTTTCAAAATTCATAAAAAGTTCACATATTTTCCAAAATCCACATAAAAATTGAATATCTTTTTCAAAACCCACAAAAACTAGCATATTCCAAAATCCAAAAAAAATTGCATTGTATTTTTCTGATGGTACTTTTGCAGGAACAACAACTTTGCAAGGACCGAGAGCACGGGATGAGTCATCTCCATTCATTGTCATCTACCTTTTGATTCTCCCCATATTTACAATGATCACATCTTCATGATTTGCTAGGCATTAATTGATCGTTCTTTTTCAGAATCTTTTAGTAAACTCCTGCTGATTTCACTTGATCACTCTGCCACTAGGCATTACTTGATCCTGACTATCCAATCTCAATCTCACATGCCAAGATTGTCATCCTCATGACAAACAACAAACAAGGATGCTTTGCAATGCTATGATTTAATTCATGTTTAGCCTTGCTAATACATGCTTGAATGCTATCCACACCAAGCTTTGAGTGCTTTGATGTCTATATTGTGATTGCTTTCATGCTTTGATTCATGCTATGCTTGCTATGCTTAAATGCCTTATCCATTGCTTGTTATCTTCCTTATACCGTGGCTAATGAAATTTTGAGCGCAGGATAAGAAGCTCTTGGTCCCACCGACTGGGCATCATCATCATCCAAGTCCCACGGTGCTTGTACCTCATTTCTCAGTTCCCTAATGCTCATTGCTATCACCATCCCCTTGTATGCATTCTTACTATATGTTACATACGCTATTAGATTATATCAAGGACCTTGTGGCTTTGGTAAATCTGGAATTTGAGTTCCCCTCCATCAAAAATAATGATGGTTCCAGAGGCGTCTTAGTCATACGGATAGGCCGTTGAGCCGTCCAAAACTGAGAACGATGGTTCCCTTTTACGAGTTGATGCGTGGATAAACGGGCTTCGGCTAAGTATCAGCTCGCGAAATTGGTTTCTTGACTCAGTCTTGACAGTTTAACAATATTATCCTTGATTATCTTATATTTTCATTTGTTTTAATTTTTCCTTTTAAACCCAGCATGCATTCATATAGGACTTTGAATCAATATTGAAAAATCATTCTGATAAGCTGTTTTGGAGAGTCAAATTGATCTTAATCTTTCAAGATATGAGATATTCATTGCTGAATGGAATCCTCAGTTCGTTTTGTCGCTGTTTTGGGTCATTTTCTCGAAAACTCCTTGTCTGGATTTCTATCTTATTTCAATCATTTTCCCTTAATCCACCTTGGCTGCAGCACGTCCACATTGGCTGGTAACCGCTCCCCAATGGTGAAACCTACAGGTTTGTGACCTGGGGTACTTCCACCGCGCTGGAAGTTGATCATTCTCCTTCGTGCCCGCGTGCACACTCCCTCTTTTATCCAAACATCGTTGATTTCATTGAATTTCCCGAGATTGCTTCATCTCGAGCTTTTGATTTCATTCTCATCAAGTGATGTTGATTGCGTGTCTCATCACACCTTGGCATCTACTTTTCAGTTCGCTCTGCTCCCTTGCAAAGTAGACGCCAAGGCGGGGCAGCTGTAGACACGCTAAAATTGACGTTACTATGAGTACATCTCATATTGCTTTGTAATGCCCCAATTTGACCCTCAAATTAACTTTGTTTGAGTGGTTTTTCTCACTTTTCTTGGATTTCTCCCTTTTTTTCTCTATTTTCTTATTTTTTCCTATTTTTCTAGATTTTTTGGGTATTTTTCTCTATTTTTATGAATTTTTCAGAATTAACGACTTGACGTGGGGCGTCTTTTAAATAACGGCTTAGCCTTGTGCGTTTCTTAAAAAATTGACGCCACTTCCATTAGGCGTCAATTCCTTTCATTTTCTCATTTTTCTAGATTTTTCTGAGAATTTTTTAGATTTTTTTTATGAATTAACGACTTAACAAGAGACGTTATTTTGATTTTAAATGAAATAAAAATTAAAAAAAATGAATTAACGATACATGCAAGGGCGTCATTTTCAATTTGAATATTTTAATATTATTTTTAAACCCTCTTCCAGAGGTGATTTGGTGGCCTTCCGGGTGTCAGAAAAATACGAAAAAATAATAATTGGAATCAGCACAGTGAGATGCACCTCCACCTAAAAAATGGGAAAATAATATTGAGAAATGAAAAATGGTCTTATTTTGAATATTTTGAATTAACGACATTGAATCGGACGTCAATTAAATTGACGCCCGAGACCCCGGTCGTCCATTCTTTTTTGGCTGTTTATCATCTTGATTAACGCCCCTATGCAAGGCGTCTTTTTCAATTAACGCCCCTGTGTCGGTCGTCATTTTCATTACTATATTTTGAGAGTTCGGGTCCGACCGAAATTCGTGTTAAAGTATAAATAACGTCTCTTTTCACGTCGTCAATTCTTAAATTGACGTTTCCTCCGCGGGCGTCATTTTAAGAAACGACCGTCTCCAGGTCGTCAATTTGTATTGAATTCCGAATTTTCCCAGAATCACCTTCTTTCCTCGTTTTGAGCCCCTTTTCACTTCGGAAAGGACCCCAATGGCTTTCCATGACTGGAGGAACTCCTTCCAATGTTTATCTCTTGCTAAAATCGGGCTATCCTAATTGTATTAGGATTTAAACTTCAATCTGCGCTCTGTCGAAAGAGGAGGAGATTTCTTTTTTTTACAGGGAGACGCTGCCCGAACGTCGGCTTAAGGAGAAGTTTCTTTGCATCTAAAGCTTTATCGTTCGGAGGCTTCTCTCGACTGAAGATCTAAAGCCATCAACAGAGAAAAACCCCCAAGATTTCCTTACTCCTCCTAGTTTCTCTTTTATATATTTTTTCTTCCTTTTAACTGCATTAGTAGCATGCACACATCTCATATATTCATCTCTACTTTCCCAACCACGTTTGAGAACCTCCTCACAGTGCAACACTTTGCACTCACATTTACATATCATTCATCATATCTCTGACCCTTTGCATAGGGGTTTAAAGGCCAACACCCAATAAGGTGTGTTCTTATACATGATTTTCATGCTCATCTTTATTATGAATTTGATGCTACACTCACCTTGGTTCTAATTCCTATTTTTATTGGTTGTTGTCTTTGATCTTTGCAAGGGTAATCAACAAGAAGAACTCTCTTCATCGGCCGGCCGATCGGAAGAGAAAGGTGCACTCACAATCTCCCCGCATTTGTGGTATTTATATTCGCGATCCCTCCCTTGATTATTATTGTTTATATCCTTTGAGGCCCTCGCGTCTCTGGCGATCACACCCCATATAGCACCACGTGCTCCCTTTTCCACCTTCTTTTCTCTCCACGTATATTTCACCATATTCCTTCTTTTTTCTTTTATTTTCTTAAGTGGATTTTCCATAATCTACAGTCGTCAGTTGGCAAAATGGGCATGCTGGTAACTTTGATAATGCACCCTTTGTGTGGAAATTTTCTGCATTGATGGTTCATGGAGGGCACAACATCGAGTTCCTGAATGTAAGGGCGGCCCAAGATGCCGTTGAATGTCGGGTCCATGTCTAGAATATGGAAATCCGCTGTGACTGAAACTGGCCCCAAACCAACTCTTAAAATGATCATCCCTAGAGGCGGCTTCTTTGTATTGTCGTAGGCTGTGACAGTGATTGTAGATGGCCGGATCTGACTCTCCGGAATGCCACACATTTTCAAAGTGCTTGGTGGCAAAACATTAATTGATGCCCCGGTATCAACCAAACATTGCTTCACTGCCACTTTGTTGATGTCAATAGTAATGCATAATGCATATTTTTGGGCCGGCTGCGAGGCCAATTCATGTTCATAAAAAGTGATGGCCGGTTGATTGTTGGCTGGACTTAAAACTGCAGTGACTTATTCAACTGGGATATCTTCATTTACCATTACTTTCTGCAGATATTGCTTCAGGGCCAGCTGATGTGTGGTGGATCTTCTAATCAATTCTAGAATAGAGATTCGGGCCGGTGTTCGGTCCAAATGCTTCAATAGATCATACTCCGTACCTGGTACAGACTCTTGTTCATGTTCTCCTTGCTCTTGTACCAGCTCTTGCTCTCGTTGGGGAAACACTTGGTGGAACATCCGTCCACTACAGAGCACCATTGTTTTCGGCGCCTTTGTCGTGCCTGGAGTAGATAAAGGGGTAGAGGAGGTAGAGGGAACAGTGGAAGGCGTGTTGGATGCTGGTGCAGGGTTGGTAGGATGAGGGGTTCTTATAAGGGGCCTCGCCGGATGAGGGTCATCAGAAGGTGGAGGTGGGGGCCGGGTGACAAGGAGGGGCCTCGGAAGCATGGTGATGGTAAATAGAGTAGGTTGTGGTGAAACAGGAGGGGAGACGGTTGCCGGCGAGGGGCGGATAAGGAGGGGTCTATTTAGTGGGGGGTTTTGGGATGATGGAGCATTTATAGGTTGGCGTAAAAGAAGGGGCCGTATGAGGGGCCGTGGCGGTTGGGAGGAGGGTGCGGGTTGAAGCCTTTTTAGCAATTGTGGTGGTTGTGGTTGACTTTGGTTAATGGCCCCTACAGAGGCGTGCTCTTCATGCCAGCCATGCCCTCTCTCCACTTCATGAATTGAGGTGACAAGGTTTACTTGTTGATTTTGAACCGGGTGCTCCGGTAGTGGATTATTAACAATCCCCATACTTGGCTGGGGTGCAGGAGCCTACTGTTACTGTGGAGGAGGTACTGCTGGTTATTGAGGAGGCTGCTGAGCCTGTGATTGCTGAGGAGGCCTTCGTGCCTTTAAAGTAGCGATGAATCTCCTCATCTCGTCCCAATCAATATCACCTTGATCATTCATATCATATATGTAATCCTTGAAGTGAAAATAACGGTCGATAGTGTGTCCCGGCTGTCGATGGAAGACGCAATACCGAGAGGTGTCTACATGTTGCGGCCACACCATCCTTTCTTTAGGCAAGTTGAGCAAGTTGGCGGCCATAAGGGCGTTCAAGATATCTGGTAAACTTTCTGGTAACGGAGGGTATTGGGCCCTTCTAGGCCCCAATGGTCTTCTTGGTTGCTGTGGTTGTTGTGGTGCATAATTGGCTGGCGGGGGCACTTGGTGGTATTGTGGGGGTTGATTTTGCGGTGGGAAGTGAGGTTGTTGTTACTCTTGAGGTGGAAGTGGCCGGAAGGTCAGAGGAAGATTATTATTGGGCTGGTGGACTTGGTTTTGGAAGGCAGGCTGTTGTGATCTTTGGTTCGGAGGGTGGTAGAAAGGTGTGGAGTTGCCAAACGCGCTCACCTGCTCGTTAGTAACAGTGCCTTCGATAGTAGCGCCAGTATTGCCGACATTGACGTTTTTCCTTATCATCTTCGGTCTTGGTTTAAACATGCCCATAATGGGTGAATCTTTCATCTGTGTCTGTATGTATCTTGCTCTTTCATAAAGCTCTTCCATGGTGCTCAACTTATTCATGGCTAGAATATGACGGAATTGCGGAATGGAGTTTGATATAATCATCTTCACTTGCTCCGTTTCCGACAGTGTGTCTTTTAGTCTTTTGGCCATGGCTCTCCACCTATCAGCAAATAAAATGAAGTCCTCCTCAGGCTTCATCTTTTCGGTAACCAAATCGGTAGCAGATAATGAGGGACCCACATAGTCCTTGTACTTCTGCAGAAACTTTCGTTGAACCACTTCAAAATCATCGACATCCGCCGGGTCCAGGGAGTAAAATAATTCTAGTGCCGGACCATGTAAAGACCGCCTAAAGAGATAAGCCAGAGAAGTCTTGTTATCCTGCCAGAATGCTGCCTCATATAAGAAGTCTTTCAAATGGATGTATGGATTACCAGTTCCATTGTACCGTCGGAAGTTTGGCATCTCAGATGGGGGTAAGTGAAAGACTGGCAGTGTGGGAAGAGTAACTTCAGGAGCGGCCTTGGGTGTAGTGACCTTCTTGAGCTGCTGCTCCATACTAGGAATCTTTTGGAGGAGTATAGTGTGATTATCAGGCTCGGCTGGGGCCGGACGAGAAGAGTATTGGTTCGGCATAGGCCTTCTCAAGAATTGAGGAACAGGAGGTTGTTGAGGCCTAGCAGCGGAGTGACTGGCCGGTTGGGCCGGCGTAGTCATAACAGGAGTTGGTGGGTGCGAGGGCACCTTGGTCGTTGGGAGAGTTAACAGAAGGGCCACCCACGTCCTGGGGAGGGTTGAAAGATGAAGGGACGGATTTTCTTTTTAAGGCGGCTTGGGCCGCCTGACGTTGGGAATCATCCAGTTGAGTGAGAGCTTTGAGAAAATCATTGAAGTTGAAAGAAGGGGAGGTGTCCCCAGAAGTATTTTGGGTGGTAGGTTGAGCTTGAGAAGAAGGCTCAACCTCCGGAGAAGTGGTGTCCACCATGTGGACCTGAGTGGGAGAGAGAACATAGTTTCCCGCGTAGTAGGCGGGATCCTGAGAGGGAACCTCATAAAATGGGTCGGATTGACCCTCCTCGTAACCATCGTAGGTATACCCGTAGTTGGGCATGTTGATAATTTTACATGAACGGAGTTTCATGCTTAAGGAGAGAAAGATATATCTAATAAGCAAGTGTAAGCCCAATCTAATCGCCCAATCAAACAAAACACACACTCAAGTTATGATGGACCCAAAATTTTAAGGTTTTTCTTTGAAGATTAGGTGAGTTTTAAAGTATAATGAATTCTCTCCTTTGAAAATGGGTCCTAGTTGGGAGTTTGGGTATAATCTCCGGGTTTAACTAGGTTCTTTCTCTCTCTTCACCAACGTATGGGTCAACTATACTCCGGGTGCTTCAATGGCACAACCTACCCGGTGTTCGTGAGGGAATCCACGGGTGTGGGGACTTACGGAGGCTTGGTTTAGGAATTTCCGGTCCAATGAGACGGAATGCTCAAAGGATGGTCTTTCCTTCACCAAGAGGGGGTAAGATCCTATGTGTGTAGAGAGAGGAGGTCTCTCAACCAAATGCCCTAAGATGCAGTCTAATGCAGGCAAATCAAGCAGACGATGATCAGATAAACAGTAATAGTAATCAACAGGTGAATGAAGAGCAATAACCGTGGTTCTGTGGGCACAGAACAAAATGACGACCTCACTGAGGTCGATATATCAACAAGCAGCGACTGAATCTCAGTCGTTAATCATTGTGAACAGTGTAAACAGAAAACAGCCGAGTTGAAATAGCACCTTAGGGTGAGGCATCAAATGAGGATGTGATGCCTCTGTAAAGGGGCGTCAAAATGCAATAATCAGTAATTAGGAATGATGGAATAAATCAGTAGCAATATCGGGATTGACGCCGTGGTGTGAGGTGTTGATTGAGAAAATGACGCCTCTGTGAGGGGCGTGGATTATGAAAATAATCAAAATGTAGAAAATAAATGAAAACAGCGCCTGTATGCACAGTCGCTGTATGTAGAAATGACGGCGGAATGGAGGGCGCTATTCAGTTCCAGAGAACCGAAGCCCTGATAACTAACAGAAATCAATTTTCCTTTCTAAGAAAAATACTATGGATACTTCAAAAATTGGCTAATCCAGTGGGGGGTGTGCACGTGATGCACAAGGGGAGTGTGCTACGTGGAGCACGAAGGAGGGGCACGCGAGGGCGCCAAAGGGAGGGGCACGCGAGGGTGCCGAAGGGAGGGGTAATCAAACTAAAAACGAAAAGGGTCCCACCGTGATCGCCAATTTGTGAACGTGTCACATAGACATGTTAAAGAGAGGGAAAATATTTAAAATGGAAATAGGTGAAAAATGTGCTAAAATATGAGGGACATGAAGGAAAAGAGGATGAGCATGAGATGCTCTATGGAGGGTGATCGCCAGAGGGGTTACCTCGAAAATACAAAGATGATCGCATGTACCTTGTATGAAGCGGGTGAGATTGCAAGTTCTTCCTTCCTCCTTCTACCGACCGGCCGATGAAGGGGGTTTATAGCTTGATTACCCTTGCAAGAAAAACACACAAAAATAAACAAAGATGTAGATTAGCCAAGGATGTGTAGTATCAATGCTCTAAAAGTATGGAATCAAGCAAATCAAGCATGAACACACCTTGTGTGTTTTAGTTTGAAACCCCTTAAGAAGGAGTAACAAAGGTATGGAATATGAATGCAATGCAAAGTTGAGATCAATATATGTAATATGGCGATAACTCTAGCAGAGAGTTAGAAGGAGTGCACGATGATGTTGATACGATGATCACACAAAACAAACTAAAAAGGGGGAGGGACTGTCCTTGCTGCTATGTGTATAGCAGTAAAAGAGAAGCAAGAGCCGTAGCAGCTGCAGCAACAGGATGAAGAATTCGTAGATGAAGATGCTGCCTGTGGGAAGGAGAACGCTTGTGGAGGAAGATCACGCCGGGAGGAAGAGTTTGAGAGAAATACCTACAAAAAGAACAAACACTCTCCTTTCTCTGTTGGCTCACTCGTTCTCGTTGTTGTTCTCTTCGTTCTCTCTCTCGCGCGTGAGGGATTCAAGGGGGTATTTATAAGCCCAAAATCCTTGCATCAATAGGATTAAAACAAGACAATCAATCCTCCAACAAAGACCCCTCTTCCCAATCGAACACTAGGTGTAAAATGGGGAAAGGATCATTACTAGAAGGTAGCAGACGGAGAGGAATCGGAAGTGAAAATGACGACCTAACAAGGGGCGTTACTTGAAATGACGACATTCACACAGTCGTTAATTCCTAGATTTATTTATAGCAATAAAGGACTTTCTAATTTAAAATTGACAAATGACGCATGTTTGACTGGGCATTAAATAATTAACGCCCCCCAGGCGGGCGTCAATTCTTTGAATTTTATTTTCTTTAGGATTCGTAAAATCCAGGAAACAACGCTTGTTTGAACAGTCGTTTATTTGTGAAATCACGACCCCAATCAGGTCGTCAGTTAAATGACGCCCTTCCTCCAGGCGTTAATTACAATTGTTATGGAAAATTAGAATTTGCCATGGAAAAACTACCAAATGATTAGAAAAAACTTCATATTAAGCCAATATTGAAGTCCACTTTAGGGCATCACATGGTGATATGAGATTTACTCAACATAGCATCGATTTTGGCGTGTCTACAGGCATTTAATCAAACTTCAAACCAACCACCATGTTTGCTAAGAACAACCCACCAACCAAAACTTTTCCCTCAACCTTCCCGTCCTCTCTTGCACACTGCCAACCAAGTTCCCACCACCATCACCAACCCCTTGCCAGCCAGGCCTCTCCTTATTCGCCTTCCGCCTTCTCCCGCACCACAACACACCCCTCCCACTCCTACAAACCCCTTGCCATCTAAGCCACTCCTCATTCACCCTGCACCGGCACCCATTCCTTCTCCCGCTACCATTAACCCTTTGCTGGCTAGGCCCCTTTTACTTAAACCTCCACCTAGGCCCCTCCTCATTCGGCCTACACTTCCTCCAACCATTCAGGCCCCGCCTACTCCTTATAATCCTCAACCGACAAGACCCCTCATAAGGGTTCCCTCCTTGGTCACTCCACCTCCAATACCTGTTAACCCCGATATCCCTTCCACATCTACCAGTCGTCTGCCTACTCAAAACCCGACAGAGGCACAAAATTCACAAACCATGGTGCTCCGTAGTGGATGGATATTCCACCGTGTATTTCCACAACGGGAGCAAGAGCCCACACTGGGCAAGAGGAGCAAGAGCAAGAGAAAGAATCCATATTGGGCACTCAATAACAGTTAAAGCATCTGGACAAGACCCCGGCTAGGATTTCTATAGTGGAACTGATTAAAAGATCCACCACTCACCAAATGGCTTTAGAAGAATATCTACAAAAGGTGATGGTCAATGAAGACATTCCCCCTGGACAGATCACTTCAGTTTTAACTCCGACAGGTGACCAGCCGGCTATTGTCTTTCATGAACATGAACTAGCTCCGATGCCGGCCAGGAAGTATGCCTTGTGCATCACTGTTGATATTAATAAAGTGGCCGTTAAACAATGTTTAGTGGATACTGGAGCTTCTATCAATGTGCTACCCCCCAGTACTTTAAAACTGTGTGGCATTCCGGACAGTGAGATACGGCCGTCTACCATTACAGTCACTGCATATGATAATACAAAGAAGCCGCCTATGGGCATGATCACTTTGAAGGTTAGGCAGGGTCCCATGTTGGTTGCAGTAGATTTCCATATTCTAGACATGGATCCAACCTTTAATGGTATTCTGGGCCGTCCATATATCCAAGTGATTGATGTTGTACCCTCCACAAATCACCAATGCATAAAGTTTCCACATAAAGGGCGCATCATCAAGGTCACTAGCATGCCCATTTTGCCATCATTTGATATACACTCTGCCACATCAGTGCTCTCCATATGGCCGGCCAACGGGCCTTTGTTATCTGTGTTGGATCTTGCCGACCCGCAGCATGACTTGTTAAGACCACAAGCAACACCTTTTGCTTCAGCACCAACACCCCTACCTTCCAAGGGGAAGAAAAAGAAGAATATAATGAATACACCGGGGTGGAACATTATGATGAGAATGGGGTACAGAACCGGCAAGGGCTCTGGCGCTAGTCTCCAAGGCAGAATAAAGGCCATTAAAAATCAAAAGCTCATTCCCCGAGGTAGCCTGGGGTATAAAGGGTCGGGCAAGCAGAAATTGGATGAAAATGAAGAAGAGCCATGGGCTACTATGACCTCTACTCTTAAGACAGATAGACATCCGCTCACATGGTCTTTATACACAAATTTGGTAAAGGGGTCCACTCAATAGGCTGACGAGCAGACTACTATGGTTACTTAATTTCTGGATCATCAAGATGTTCATGCACGTCAATTTGCTCGCCACTTAGCACCATTGATCACCTATAGAGCCTTGGAGTCATTAAGGCCGTTCAAAAGAAGAAAGATGGATGACGCATAATGTGAGTGATATAGATGGTTCGATATGAATGATATTACTATTGCTCTGAGCCGACTGTTTATGCCAACTGATCCAGAATGGCCACCACTGATTCATGAATTGATAGAAAAGCCAACAATAATCACTGACAAGAGGCAACTGCTCAATAATTTCAATGATATAGGAGAGCCAGACGTGCCATTTGAATAAGGCTTCACCATAGACAGGCTGTGCGCTGGCCTCTTTTCCCTTAATTTTGTCCATCCATCACTTATTGCTTTCATGAGTTCCAGATTATTTCCAGTCAGCATTCCTAGACCACCCGTGGTCTTGATTTCTTTATCTCCAGCTTTATCCCAAACTCCCTCAATTTCTCCTTTGCTCCTTGAGCAATTCTCTCAGCTTTCCATCACGCCCTCGCTAGGGCAATCTCTTATTCAACCCTTTTCCAAACCCTCGATTTCAACTTCATCTTCTAATCCTTCCTCCCATTGCTTCATTATTGAAAACGAAAAACAAATGCCAAAATTCAAACTTTTCAATCTTCCATCTCTGTTGAGGAGACCTCCTATCTTGTTTATGAGTGTGCCCCGACCCAAGGGCCGCTCATTCAAGGTCCATTAGTGGACCTCTTTTACTCCTTTGATGAGGAGTCTTCTTCTGTACCTTCTCCTGTATCTACTACTTCTTCTTCCTCTTCTTTAGATTCTAGTAATCATGCTAGTTGTTCTTGTTCTTCTAGCAATAAGAGTCTTGGGGTAGTTACCACTAAGAAAGCCAAGGGTAAGCAGATTCTCTATAGGTTCTTGTTAGATTTAGCTAGGAGGTGTCGAGCATGTTTAGCCATTCCCCAGTTTCTGGAAGATCCGATCCTCTTGCCTGAATTAGAATGTGAGGAAGCTTTTGCTTTAGACAAAGGGTTCAAAATTTATAAGATCATGAACGACGAAGACCCTGTCGAAGAGGGGGACGAAGAGTATGGAGAATATGAGTACGAGGCTGACGCTTTTACCAGTGGCATGAGGAGATTCGACGAACCGTCAGCCTCAGTAGAAGAGCCTACCAAAGAAATCAACTTGGGTATTGAGGAAAACCCTAGGATTGTCCTCATAAGCAAGAGTTTGCCTCCATCTGAAGAAGAGGCACTTATTCAGGTTCTCCAAGAATTCAAGGACACGTTTGCATGGAGTTATGAAGATATGTCGGGTTTGGACCCCACGCTTGTTGAACATCGCCTAACACTTAAGCCAGGGTCCATCCCGGTTAAACAACGGTTAAGACGTTTCCACCCTCATATGACATTAAAAATGAAAGAAGAGGTCGATAAGCTCCATAAGGCCAGATTCATTAGAGTCATCCTTTACCCCAATTGGGTGGCTAACATTGTCCTGGTTATGAGGAAGGATGGAAGGGTCAGAATTTGCATAGACTTTCGGGACCTTAACCGTGCATGTCCTAAGGATGATTTTCCCCTCCCTCACATTGATGTTTTAATTGACAATACGGTGGGGTTCGAGACCCTCTCTTTTATGGATGGCTTGTCAGGTTACAATCAGATTTGCTTGGCTGAAGAAGATCAGGATAAAACTTCGTTCACTATGCCTTGGGGCACTTATTGCTATGTGGTCATGCCGTTCGGACTCAAGAATACCGGAGCCACCTACCAAAGGGCCATGATGGCTATTTTTCATGATATGATCCATGTTTATATAGAGGTGTATGTTGATGACCTGGTAGTGAAATCAAGGATGAGGATTGAGCATCCAGGGGTTCTAGCCAAGGTTCTACAAAGAGCACGTGAATATCAATTAAAAATGAACACTAAGAAGTGCATGTTTGATGTATCATCTGGTATGTTGCTTGGGTTCATTGTTAGTAAGAGGGGTATTAAGATTGATCCCAACAAGGTGAGGGCAATAAGAAATATGCCTCCTCCCAAGAATTTGAAAGAAGTTTGAGGATTGATCGGGAGGTTGCAATTTATACGTCGATTTGTCTCCCAGCACTCACAAAGATGTAGGCCGTTCTACGAGCTTACTAAGTCGGGAGTTAAATTTAATTGGGATGACAAGTGTCAGACAACTTTTGACGGATTGAAAGATTATCTATCCAATCCTTCTGTCCTTAGGCCGCCGGTTCCAGGCAAATCACTTGTTCTTTATATCTCTGTCTTGGATGACTCAGTAGGTGCTGTCCTTGCTCAAGTTGATGAAGAAGGAAAGGAGAGGGCAGCCTACTACTTGTCTAAGCTTCTCAACCCCTGTGAGCAGAGGTACACGACTATAGAGAAGACCTGTGCAGCTTTAGTATGGGTAGTTCAGATGTTGAAGCATTACTTCTTAGCTCATGAGGTTCATCTCATTGCTCGCATTAATCCCATCAAATTTCTTTTGGAAAAATCTATTCTTACCGACCGATTAGCATGATGGCAAAGCTTCCTCTCTCAGTTCGACATTACTTACATCCAGCAAAAAGTAATTAAAGGTTATGCCATAGTAGAACATATTGCTCATCACCCTCTCTCTAGATTTGACCCTGCTCGCTCAGAGTTTCCAGATGAGGAACTAATATCCGTCAATCAGCCCGATTTGATGTGGACGTTAAATTTTGATGGAGCTCTGAATTTTCAAGGTAAGGGGATCGGCATTGGTCTCCTATCATCTAAAGGTATCACCATTCCACTTGCCTCTCAGCTTGCATTCACAGTTACAAATAATATAGCTGAGTATGAGACTCTTCTAGCTGGACTTGAGGCCGCTCATCAATTTGGTGTTACCCAATTACGGATTGTAGGTGATAGTCAGCTTATTCTTCGCCAAGTGCTCACCAAATGCCGCACACTCGATCCCAAACTCAAACCCTATCAGGAACTTGCTTCTGCTTATGCCAAGCTCTTTACCAAGCTGATCTTTATCCATGTTCCTCAAAACCAGAATATCTTAGCTGACGCTCTTGCTTCACTTGCCTCCTCCTTGATTTTCCTCCCCGAGAGGGATTTCCATTCGCTTATCATTCAGAAGCATCTTACTCCTGCTATCAAATATCCTGCATTCCTTAGTGTAAAGGAGGAGGTGCTTAAGAAGGTTAAGGAAGGAGGAATCATTGAGAATAAAGAAATCATGCTGCTCGATCTAGAGGAAGAAGTTGCTGACGAGGAAAAACCATAGTACTACGAGATTGCCAGATATTGTCAAGATCAATCTTATCCTGAAGAGGCCACGGCAGAAGAGAAGAAGGCCATTAGAAGAGTCGCCCAAAGATACACTCTAGTTGGAGGTGTGCTTTGTAGAAGAGGTCTCACTAGTGTTTTGCTTAGGTGCCTTGACGATGATGAATCTTGGAAGGTCGTGGAAGAGGAACATTCAGAAGTCTATGGGGTTCATGTCAACAGCCAGATGTTAGTTAAGAAGATCCTTAGGCTAGGCTTCTATTGGCCCACTCTAGAAAAGGATTGTTCTATCTATGTTCAAAGGTGTGTTAAGTGCTAACTGCATGGCGATAAAATTCATTCTCCTGCTTCTTCACTCCATCCTATGTCTTCCCCATGGCCTTTTTCCATGTGGACTTTCGATATTATCGGACCTCTTGGTGATTCAAACCTCCTCATAAAACCAAAATCATTTATTGTAGCAACCCTAATAAATGAATAATTGAAATGAATTAAAACATATATATTACAGAAGTAATATATAAAAGGAATAGGGTTAATTGGAAGAAATAAAACAAATTAAAAATAACGCCTCTTATTAAGGCGTTAATTTATAAAGAAACGCCTCTATCCATGGCGTGAATAAAGAAAGGACGCCCACACCTGCGGTCGTCAGTTCTCACGCGACCAAATGGGTAAGTAAAATAAACGCCCCTATCTTGGGCATGTTTTAAAAGATGAAACGCCCTTTGTCAAGGCGCTTTTTAAGAAACGCCCTTATACAAGGCGTCAATTAAAGAATACACGCCCTTACCAAAGTCGTTAATTCCATTCGGAACCGTTCGAACCCAGAACTTATCCAGGGTAAGTGATAACTATGAGAAAGAGTTCGAATGTGGTAATAACTCAATCTTGGAAATATTACTTCCAATCAAACACTAACTATTGTTAGGATTCCTAAAATCCTATAAAATCTCTCGTTCGACAAACCCTAAACCTATTTGATCCAAGCCTCTGCGACGGTAAGTGAAGAACAGAACTGTTCTTCTTTCCTTTCTTCTGTTTCGAGTATATGAATCTTCTTACAGGTTAGGAAAAAAAAAAAAACACCTACGTACGTGAAGAACAAAGGTGATGTTCTTCTTTCTTTTACCTTCGGTCAGGAAGTATGAAGAAATACTAATATTTCTTCTTCTGTTCTCGTAGGAATTACAGGACCGAAGAACTAGAGCTCCTCTTCTCACAGTTCAAATCATCAAATTATCATAAGGTAGGTTTTCTCAAGTTACTGTAGCCCAAATAATTTAAGACAAGACTTATATACGTATTGACATGACATGCATACGGTTTAATATGGTTTTATTATGTTTCTGCAATATTTTGAAAGAGACGCCCCTGTCCAGGGCGCTAATTTACAAGACACGACCATGTCCAGGTCGTCAATTTCATATTTGACGCCCTGTACACAGGCGTTAATTTCATGTAAATCTTCAGAACGGATTATCCATGCAATTATATGAAATCAATCAATAATTATTAACGGTTAAAAGTCAATAAGCATGAAACATCAAATCTAAAATACTGCATCTGATTTCCTGCCAATTTCCTGTCATGACTATATGATTGTTATCATTGATTATCGTGCAAATCTTGCTTTCCTAGTATCTCTTGAATTCACGACCTAGACTAGGTCGTTTTCCATGTGGTAACGCCCCATCACAGGGCGTGAATTAAAACTAAACGCCCCTTACTAGGGCGCGTATCTGTTAAAATCCTGGAATATATATTCTGTGAAAATAAGAATTTAATGATTAATGCCCCTGCCAAGGGCGCGTTTTTGATAATTTCTGAAAATAAGTATGTTCTGAAAAATATTGTAAATAAAAAGACGCCTGCTACTGTAGTCGTCAACTCTTGAAGAAACGCCCCTGCCGAAGGCGCGTTTTAGATAAATTATTGAATTATTGAAAATTCTGCAAAACGGACCATGTGTAAACGCCCTGCTGTTAGGCGTTAATTACTTGAGAAACGACTTGACCTAAGTCGTTATTTTACTGTAAACTGATTTTTCCTCTGATTTGCTAACCGATGGTTTTATATATTATACATATATATATATCGGCACTATTCTCCATTCCGTGAGTATAGTCCCACTTTTTTCACGTTGATTTATCGATCACACTCAATTCTCATTGACATACAAGCTCTCCTTTGGACATTCCGTTCCTTTGGACTAGCGAGTTAGTCATAGAGACCTCCGTAAGACTCCTCGTAGCCTTGGATTCCCTCAAGGCCGACTGAGCTGGTTGTACCCTAAAAACCCATTACACCATTGATGCCATGTCACTCTAAAGAAACATGGGATACCGGCCCTTATGATTATACAAAGAGTATTTCATAAGAAATTCTTAATGGGATGATGATATCATGCCATATCATGCCATTCTTGTAATCAATTCTATGATAAGAATGAGGGTATCTTACCTTTGATATACTGTTCATGTGGACCTCAATTCTATATAAAGAATATCCATACTGATTTGTCATGGTACCCAAGTTAAGGGAATCATATTCTACCTAGTTTTATCGATATCGTGATTATACCGTTATTATCGCCATTCTATGTCCTTTGTCATATTTTGGACTCTTTTCTATCAAAGTTGTCATACGTGTCTACAAGCATGATTATTGAAATTCTATGTTGGCTATAAACAAGAGTGGATGTCAAAACACATGATAAATGCCTGCGCATATAGGGCCCGATCTGGTCCTGGGAGGAGCACCCGAAAGTACTTGTGCCCATGGGAGTTAAAATGATAAGGTATCTGGCATTATACCGAGTACTTGACTTGCTTGATTGGACATTCCACACACATCTTGTACTTGAATCGTACTTGACTTTACATGAAATGCGTGGCCCGAAAGAGGGTAATTTACTTGCTTGATACATGATAGCCAAAGTTCTTGACATGACTCGATAATTGTACTTGCTTGAATATCTTGAATAAACTTGTTATCTTGTTGAAAGTTCATGGTAAGTTCATCTTATTTCCTTGATATTACATTCTCTCTATCTTGTCGTTTCATGCGAGCATGCATAGCTTTATTGCATTCATGAAAATGTAATTCCTTAAACCCCTTGCTAGTACTTGAGATATAATTTCCTACTGAGCGTTCGCTCATTCCGTTTGTCCCTTTTTACTTTTCAGGTAAGTCCGACGACGATGGAAGTCAATCGGATGGGAATAATCAAGAGTGAAAGAGATAGAGATTCTCCAAGTGTCATCTAGTCTTTTCTATAGTTTCTTGAGTCAACTATGTATTTTTTCCCTTTTTATTAAACAGAGTATTGGATTTGTAATAGTCTATCCGTTATGAAATAAAGGATTGGGTTATCTTGCTATTTTACGCATCTCTGTCTTTGTGTCGAATACACGACCACTCTGATTGACATGATTGATATAGACACGTCGCGCATCTCCGGGTATCTTCCGCGCTCGGGGCGTGACAGTCTTTGTGGTATCAGAGCCTAAGGTATTCAATTCCTAGGAAACCCAAGTCCAAGGATAGGTTTCAAAACCTTTAACCAAGTGAGAGTGGGTAGAACCAAGGGTTAAATGATCAATGAGTCCTTTATAAGATCATAGTGATATAATACTAACATAGCTATTGTAATTGTAGGATAATGGCTGCCGAACGTGCTCAATGGCGCAACATGCAGCGTACCCTTCAAGGGATGATCCAAGTGCTACAACAGGTAGCACAAGGTGGTGCTCCACGAGCTGGAAGCTTACACCAAGCATTCAAGAATATGAATCCCCCGAAGTTCATGGGATCGACCGATCCAGACGATGCCGAGCATTGGGTTCGGGAGATTGAACGTATATTCCGTGTTATGCAATGCACGGATCAGGACAAAGTCTTATTAGCTACTTTCCAGTTAGAAAAGGATGCTAGATGCTGGTGGGAGTCGATTGAAGCTACTATTGACCCAACTCAAGTTACATGGGGTGAATTCGTTGAATATTTCAACGCCAAATATTTCTCTGATAGGGTCCAGGAAAAGAAGGCCGCCGAATTTGCCGCATTAAAGCAAAGATCTTTATCGGTGGCTGATTATGAAGCACAGTTCTCTAGACTGTCTAGATATGCTAAGCATTTAATTAGCACGGAAAAGATGAAAGCCCGTAGATTTCTTAATGGGCTTAGGCCCCACTATATTACTCAACTGGCGCCTATGGACATCCAAATTTATTCTGAAATAGTGCGCCGAGCTCAATTACTTGAAGATGCCACTGAACTATCTGATAGGATCCGTGGAAAAGACAAGAAGGAACAAGTCACGGGTTCGGGTTCTTTCAAACCCAACTTTAAGAAGAGGCCCAATAATGGGGGTTCTTCATCTCAAGATCAGAAATTCAAGAAGACCAAGCCTTTCTCTATCACCACTACCCCTTCGAATACAGTCTGCAAGCATTGTGACAAGGCTGGTCACAAGACAGAAGAATGCTGGAGGAAATTAGGAGCTTGTCTCCGTTGTGGAAGCCGTGAGCATCGGATTCCCGAGTGTCCATTAATGAACGACCAAGCCGGCGATAGTAAACGCCCGGTGACAAAGAATGCTCGTCTTCATGCAATACAGGAGACCGAACCGGAAGAAGAAGGCGGATTGGTGGAAGGTACATTGAAAATTTGTTCCAAATATGCACATGTCTTATTTGATACGGGTGCATCGCATTCTATTGTTTCTAAGAAGTGTGCTGACCCATTACCTCTAGAACCAGAATGGATGAAGTTAATATTGTCTACTCCTCTCGGAAACGAGACGGATATCACACATCATTACCAAAACTGTGAGGTATTGGTTCGAGGAAAGAATTTTCCTATTGATCTTATCTGCTTAGATCTAAAGAGTATGATGTTATACTAGGAGCAGATTGGTTATCCAAATACCAGGCAACGGTTGATTGCCGTGATAGCAAGATTGTTTTCAAGGAATTTTCGGAACTGACTTATACTAGTCCTAAGAGTCGGAGCAAATCCCCTCTTATCTCGGCTCTTCGAGCAAGCAAGCTCGTCAAGAAAGGATGTGTATCCTTCCTTGCTTTTGTCACTATTAAAGAAGCTAAGGAAACCAAGATAGAAGACGTTCAAGTAGTACAAGAATTCCCAGACGTATTTCCGGAAGAATTGCCGGGATTACCCCCGCAAAGAGATGTGGCCTTTACCATCGACTTAGTCCCTGGTGCTGGTCCCGTTTCAAAGGCACCATATAGAATGTCCCCTGCTGAACTCAAGGAGTTGAAGGAGCAGTTGATGGAACTAATCCGAAAAGGGTTTATTAGACCAAGTACTTCCCCGTGGGGAGCACCAGTCTTATTTGTAAAGAAGAAGGATGGATCCATGAGATTGTGTATCGACTATCGACAATTGAATCATCTTACTATCAAGAACAAGTATCCACTGCCGAGAATCGATGAATTATTTGATCAGATTTCAGGATCCAAATATTTTTCCAAGATTGATCTCAGGTCGGGATACCATCAATTAAGAATCAAGGACGATGACATTCCCAAGACTGCATTCAGAAGCAAGTATGGCCATTACGAATTTGTTGTTATGCCTTTTGGACTCACAAATGCCCCTGTTGCCTTTATGCAGTTAATGAATAGCATATTCAGGCCTTACTTGGATCAATTCGTAGTAGTCTTCATTGATGATATATTGATATATTCCAAGACTAAGGAAGAACATGAAGAACATTTGAGGATTGCATTGCAAGTCTTGAGGACAAATCAATTATATGCTAAACTCAGCAAATGCGAGTTCTGGCTTGAAGAAGTGGCTTTTCTCGGGCATGTCATATCAAAGGACGGATTATCTGTAGATCCGTCAAAAGTTGAAGCTGTGAGAAACTGGGAAAGACCCACTAATGCAAGCGAGATCAGAAGTTTCTTAGGTCTTGCAGGCTATTATCGGCGATTCATCAAAGATTTCTCTAAGATCGCTGTGCCCCTTACAAGGTTAACTCGCAAGGAGATCCGATACGAATGGAGTGAGGAATGTGAAAGAAGTTTTCAAACTCTCAAGGATCATCTCACCACAGCTCCGGTCTTAGCTCTACCGATAGAAGGAGAGAAATTCGAGGTCTACACTGATGCTTCTGGCATTGGCCTCGGATGTGTTCTAATGCAACAAGGGAAGGTCATAGCATACTCTTCTCGTCAACTGAAGAAGCATGAGGAGAATTACCCCGTCCATGACTTAGAACTGGCCGCGGTAGTATTTGCCCTAAAGATATGGAGACCCTACTTATATGGAGCACAGTTTACGGTATACTCCGATCACAAAAGTCTCAAATATCTATTTTCACAAAAGGAGCTGAACATGAGACAAAGATGCTGGCTAGAATATCTCAAGGACTTCGACTTCAATATACAATACCATCCCGGAAAGGGTAATTATGTTGCTGACGCCCTTAGTCGATAGCCGAGAGCAATGATAGCCAATTGTATGATACAAGAATGGAGGTTACTTGAACAATTCTCCGAGCTCAATATAAGCTTGGACACGGAATCCAAATTTGTCACACTATCTCATGTAAGCATACAGTCAGATTTGTTATCTGAGATACAAACACTTCAGGATGATGATCCTATGTTAGTAGAAATCAAAGGCAGATTAGAAGGACAATCTGATTTTCAACTAACTTCTGATGGAAGATTATCGTTCAAAGATAGAACTTGTATACCTGATTGTCCGGAATTAAAGAAGAAGATCTTAGATGAAGCTCACCGATCAAGGTACACTATTCATCCAGGATCAACCAAAATGTACCAAGATGTAAAGAGGAACTTTTGGTGGCCTAATATGAAAAGAGAAATAGCGGACTATGTATCGCGCTGTCTCACATGCCAACAGGTCAAGGCGGAACACCAAAAGCCTGCGGGAAAACTACATCCTCTAGATATTCCTAAGTGAAAATGGGAGGATATTGGTATGGACTTCATCATGGGTTTGTCTGAATCTAAAGGAGGACATGATGGAATCTGGGTTATCATTGACCGATTAACTAAATCAGCACATTTCTTGCCAATAAAGAGCCGATGGTCAATTGATGTGCTAGCTGCACTATACATCAAGGAAATAGTCAGGATACATGGAATTCCTGTCTCAATCGTGTCGGACAGAGATCCCCGTTTTACTTCTCATTTTTGGAAGGGATTATAACATTCGTTGGGAACAAGGCTCAACTTTAGTACTGCTTTTCACCCACAAACGGATGGTCAGACCGAGCGAACTAATCAAGTTGTTGAAGATATGCTGAGAGCATGCATTATTGACTTTGGAGGAAGCTGGCATGACCACTTACCTTTAGTTGAATTTGCATATAATAATAGCTACCAAGCTAGTATCCAAATGGCACCTTTCGAAGCCTTATACGGAAGGAGTTGCCGATCTCCCATATGTTGGAACGAAGTTGGAGAAAAACAACTATTAGGTCCAGACATGGTAAGGGATACAACCGAGAAGATACAAGTAATCAGGGAAAGATTACAAGTTGCTCAGACCAGACAAAAGACTTATGCAGATACAAGAAGAAGAGATCTTGAATTCCAAATCGGAGATCATGTATTTCTCAAGATATCGCCTGGACGTGGCATACGAAGATTTGGTGTTAAGGGCAAGCTTACGCCAAGATTCATCGAACCATTTGAGGTACTCGAAAGAGTTGGCGAGGTTGCTTATCGCATCGCGTTGCCTCCTCAGTTGTCCGAGGTACACAATGTATTTCACATATCTATGTTGAAGAAGTATGTGCACGATCCGTCACATATTATTGAGCATGGAGATCTGATGATCCAGAAAGATCTCACATATGAACAGAGGCCCTTGAAGATATTAGATCGAGAAATACGAGCTCTAAGGAATAAGGTTATTCCCATGCTCAAGGTGCAATGGAATAAGAATCCTGAACGCGAAGCGACATGGGAGACCGAGGAATCTATGAAGAAACGATTTCCCGAGTTATTCTAAGAGGTATATGTCCTACACTCTCTGCGTGTATAATTATATATATATATTGAATTTGGGGACCAAATTCTTTTAAGTGGGGGAGGGTGTAGCAACCCTAATAAATGAATAATTGAAATGAATTAAAACATATATATTACAGAAGTAATATATAAAAGGAATAGGGTTAATTGGAAGAAATAAAACAAATTAAAAATAACACCTTTTATTAAGGCGTTAATTTATAAAGAAACGCCTCTATCCATGGCGTGAATAAAGAAAGGACGCCCACACCTGCGGTCGTCAGTTCTCACGCGACCAAATGGGTAAGTAAAATAAACGCCCCTATCTTGGGCGTGTTTTAAAAGACGAAACGCCCTTTGTCAAGGCGCTTTTTAAGAAACGCCCTTATACAAGGCGTCAATTAAAGAATACACGCCCTTACCAAAGTCGTTAATTCCATTCGGAACCGTTCGAACCCAGAACTTATCCAGGGTAAGTGATAACTATGAGAAAGAGTTCGAATGTGGTAATAACTCAATCTTGGAAATATTACTTCCAATCAAACACTAACTATTGTTAGGATTCCTAAAATCCTATAAAATCTCTCGTTCGACAAACCCTAAACCTATTTGATCCAAGCCTCTGCGACGGTAAGTGAAGAACAGAACTGTTCTTCTTTCCTTTCTTTTGTTTCGAGTATATGAATCTTCTTACAGGTTAGGAAAAAAAAAAAAAAACACCTACGTACGTGAAGAACAAAGGTGATGTTCTTCTTTCTTTTACCTTCGGTCAGGAAGTATGAAGAAATACTACCATTTCTTCTTCTGTTCTCGTAGGAATTACAGGACCGAAGAACTAGAGCTCCTCTTCTCACAGTTCAAATCATCAAATTATCATAAGGTAGGTTTTCTCAAGTTACTGTAGCCCAAATAATTTAAGACAAGACTTATATACGTATTGACATGACATGCATACGGTTTAATATGGTTTTATTATATTTCTGCAATATTTTGAAAGAGACGCCCTGTCCAGGGCGCTAATTTACAAGACACGACCATGTCCAGGTCGTCAATTTCATATTTGACGCCCTGTACACAGGCGTTAATTTCATGTAAATCTTCAGAACGGATTATCCATGCAATTACATGAAATCAATCAATAATTGTTAACGGTTAAAAGTCAATAAGCATGAAACATCAAATCTAAAATACTGCATCTGATTTCCTGCCAATTTCCTGTCATGACTATATGATTGTTATCATTGATTATCGTGCAAATCTTGCTTTCCTAGTATCTCTTGAATTCACGACCTAGACTAGGTCGTTTTCCATGTGGTAACGCCCCATCACAGGGCGTGAATTAAAAATAAACGCCCCTTACTAGGGCGCGTATCTGTTAAAATCCTGGAATATATATTCTGTGAAAATAAGAATTTAATGATTAACGCCCCTGCCAAGGGCGCGTTTTTGATAATTTCTGAAAATAAGTATGTTCTGAAAAATATTGTAAATAAAAAGACGCCTGCTACTGTAGTCGTCAACTCTTGAAGAAACGCCCCTGCCGAAGGCGCGTTTTAGATAAATTATTGAATTATTGAAAATTCTGCAAAACGGACCATGTGTAAACGCCCTGCTGTTAGGCGTTAATTACTTGAGAAACGACTTGACCTAAGTCGTTATTTTACTGTAAACTGATTTTTCCTCTGATTTGCTAACCGATGGTTTTATATATTATACATATATATATATCGGCACTATTCTCCATTCCGTGAGTATAGTCCCACTTTTTTCACGTTGATTTATCGATCACACTCAATTCTCATTGACATACAAGCTCTCCTTTGGACATTCCGTTCCTTTGGACTAGCGAGTTAGTCATAGAGACCTCCGTAAGACTCCTCGTAGCCTTGGATTCCCTCAAGGCCGACTGAGCTGGTTGTACCCTAAAAACCCATTACACCATTGATGCCATGTCACTCTAAAGAAACATGGGATACCGGCCCTTATGATTATACAAAGAGTATTTCATAAGAAATTCTTAATGGGATGATGATATCATGCCATATCATGCCATTCTTGTAAACCTCAATTCTATGATAAGAATGAGGGTATCTTACCTTTGATATACTGTTCATGTGGACCTCAATTCTATATAAAGAATATCCATACTGATTTGTCATGGTACCCAAGTTAAGGGAATCATATTCTACTTAGTTTTATCGATATCGTGATTATACCGTTATTATCGCCATTCTATGTCCTTTGTCATATTTTGGACTCTTTTCTATCAAAGTTGTCATACGTGTCTACAAGCATGATTATTGAAATTCTATGTTGGCTATAAACAAGAGTGGATGTCAAAACACATGATAAATGCCTGCGCATATAGGGCCCGATCTGGTCCTGGGAGGAGCACCCGAAAGTACTTGTGCCCATGGGAGTTAAAATGATAAGGTATCTGGCATTATACCGAGTACTTGACTTGCTTGATTGGACATTCCACACACATCTTGTACTTGAATCGTACTTGACTTTACATGAAATGCGTGGCCCGAAAGAGGGTAATTTACTTGCTTGATACATGATAGCCAAAGTTCTTGACATGACTCAATAATTGTACTTGCTTGAATATCTTGAATAAACTTGTTATCTTGTTGAAAGTTCATGGTAAGTTCATCTTATTTTCTTGATATTACATTCTCCCTATCTTGTCGTTTCATGCGAGCATGCATAGCTTTATTGCATTCATGAAAATGTACTTACTTAAACCCCTTGCTAGTACTTGAGATATAATTTCCTACTGAGCGTTCGCTCATTCCGTTTGTCCCTTTTTACTTTTCAGGTAAGTCCGACGACGATGGAAGTCAATCGGATGGGAATAATCAAGAGTGAAAGAGATAGAGATTCTCCAAGTGTCATCTAGTCTTTTCTATAGTTTCTTGAGTCAACTATGTATTCTTTCCCTTTTTATTAAACAGTGTATTGGATTTGTAATAGTCTATCCGTTATGAAATAAAGGATTGGGTTATCTTGCTATTTTACGCATCTCTGTCTTTGTGTCGAATACACGACCACTCTGATTGACATGATTGATATAGACACGTCGCGCATCTCCGGGTATCTTCCGCGCTCGGGGCGTGACATTTATACTCACGGCCATAGAGTACTTCACCAACTGGGCGAAAGCGGAAGCTTACGTGAAAATTAAAGTGTCAACGGTTTACAAATTCATAATGAAGAACATCATCGTCAGGTTCGGCATACCAAGTACCATCGTCACCGATAATGGACCGCAGTTTATCTCTCAAGAACTTCAAGATCTCTGCAAAAGGTAGAACATTGCATTGCATCATTCATCTCCTTATTATCCACAGGGCAATGGCCAAGTAGAGCCAACAAATAAAATCTTGATTAAAATTATCAAGAAAATGTGTGAAGCTAATAAATTTAGGAATTCGCAAGAGAAGCTCGTAGAAGCTCTATGGGCCTACCGTACTTCCATTCGCACACCTACTAGGCAAACTCCTTTCGTCCTCACTTATGGGATGGAGGTGGTGGTTCCCTATGAGATTATTATACCTTCTCTTAGAGTGCAATTGGGAAAGGAGCTCTCTATTGACGAACGCCGTGAATCTCTCCTTGCTCAATTGAAACTCTTAGATGAGAGACGTCTAGCCGCCGTCGAACATGCAAGAGTTTATCAAAACAGGCTTTCGCATTTTTATCAAAAGAAAGTAATTGAGAGAAAATTCAAAGTTGGTGAAATGGTAATCAAGAGAATCTTTGTAAAACATGGTGGACCCTGCTCAAAACTTCAACAAAATTGGGAAGGGCCTTATGTAATAAAAGAAGTCTATCCTGACAATGCTTATAAACTAATTAAAGCTGAAGGGGAAGAATTGGCTCACCCTTGAAATGAATTATATCTTAAGAAATACTACCCCTAAGTCTCAACAAAAATCAAATCAAAAAAAATAAAAATAAAAAATATATAAAAAAGAGCATGGTGCATGGGCCACGAAGACCGAAAAATAAAAATCTCTAATTCATTCTTCAGTCTTGATGATTTAACCTTGGGTCAATACCAACACACACAACACACTTAGCTCTTGAACTCAAGCGGTCCAAAATCCGAGAAGGTCATAGCCAAACTAAGAGTGTAAAGACTTTACCCGTTCTTTTCTCTTTAGTTCACGAGGGGGGAAGTCAGACTCTAAGCAGACCACCAAACCTACCTGAGTCAGGGCCCAAAAGGGAACAATATGTCGTAAAAGCCCAAGTACAATTAGGTTTTCATTTTCTAATAAAATTCAAGTCGATTACAAAAGAAAAGTATGTCACGAGACGTCCCCGCAGGGAAAACCCTAGTCGTAAGCATGCATGAATAAGGGCAAAAGGGCAACAAAATTTCCCTAAGCCAAAGACCGAGCCCTAGCAGGTAATAGGGTAAGGGAGGGAAGCTTCCCCGATCTTTCGGAACCCCTCGCTAACTTCCCCAAAATCTTCTTCCATTCCCCCTCCGTGGTATGTCATAAGGTCGAAGAATGGCAAAGGCGAACTTAGGAGGATGGGCCGCATGAGATTATGAGTGAAAGCAAAAACTTTAGGCACATTGACCCTTTGTTAAGTTATTTAAGAATCATGAGTGAATTTAAGTTGGTGAATGTGTAAGGTTTTATGACCAATGTACCCGGCTACACCATTTTCAAAAAAGTTAAAAAGAAAAAAAGGTTAAAAAAATAAAATATATATATTAGCGCCCGATCATAGGGCCATTATTTTATTAATCAATGACTCCTCCTTAGTCGTCATTTTGCAACAAAAAAGCAAAAAATAAAAAAAATGTGTTTTCAATTAATGCCCGACCAGAGGGTGCCATTTCATTAAATAAATGCACCTGTCCGGGCACCAATTTCCACAGATTGCCTGCTTTTCCCTCTTGCCATAGCATTTGCTTGCTTGCATCTTGTTGGGTCCCACGATCAATGACACCCAAGAGGGGGGTGAATTGGGTGATTACAAATTTTAAGGAAACTCTTCCCTTTTTAACAAGTGTAATGAAACAACAATTAAAACACCAAATGTGATGAACATGCAAGTAAGATAACAACCTACACTAACCCCCACACTAGACGACAAGATGAATACTACGTGGTGGAGTAAACTCCTTACAACAAGATTAAAGAAGTTGATTATGCCAATAAACAGATTCTCTCAATCTCACCGTTCCCACACGATCATATAAGAGGATGCAACAATCAAACCAAGCCAACGCACAAAGCAAAACACAATGCACAAGGATTTTAAGGTGGTTCGGGATCTCGACGGGCTCCCTACGTCCACCCCTCACTAGACTAGGTGAGGCTTCACTCGGGGATAAATCCCCAAATGGAGACGACGCTCCAACCACACACGCAGGACGACGCCTGCACACACACACGGGGACGAGCCCCAGTACACACACGCACACACACGCACGGAGATGAACTCTCCAACACGATCCAACAAGCGGATCAACAAAACGCACACACGCTGCAACAAGTGCAGCAAACCTCACACACACGTAGATCTAGGAAGACCTACGCACACACATGAATCCATTACGACACACACAAAAGACCACGGATCTAACAACGATCCACACACACACAAGTATGCAGTTTATAGGAAATACAAATCTGAAACTTAAAACACAATAAGGAACAGTTGAGAAAAACTCCTGATTTGGCTCCCCTTTGAATGTATGTTGTTGATCTTGAATGTGGCTTCAATCTCCACTTGATCAGAGCTTTACTCTGGGCTTGCTTGGCTCTTCTTTTCCTTGAATAGCACTCTCTTTATCTCCCTTGAATCTTTCTTGACTCCCCATAGATCATTCTTGAAGGATGATGAAGGATTCTAGCACGAATGGATGTTGAAGCTTGATGTCCGATGCAGCTCTTCGATGTATATGATCTTGGGCTTTAATTCAAGCTCCTTCATTTGGATTTCAGCTTCAGAGCAAGGTGGAATAGGGTTTGAAAGCTGCAACTCCGAACCCGCACACATAAAATAGAACTCCCTTCCTCTTCTGCGAATTTTTTCAAACACTTGTGCAGCATGATGACCGTTCTTGATGATCTTGGCTCGGATGTGGATGAATCTCGATTTCGCTCGCAGCCAGTAGCAGAGGCTTGATTGGAACTTGATTTCTCCTTCTTCCCTTCACATTCAAGCACACACCAAGGTGGAACAAGGGCTGGAGGTGGCTGCTGCGACTTGCACACACAAATGTTAGGAAGAAACCCAAAAATCAGGACATACGAATTTCTGTTAGGGTTTTCATCCTCTATAAGATGTTATATAGGCCAAGGGTGGTCAAGGGACAGCCATGGGACAAGATCCACTTATTATGGAGTGGATTAAGGACAGCCACACAAGTGTGGTTGGACCATTTGGTCGAAATGCCAAGAGTCCACAATCACGGCGCTGCCCAGACCAGAAAGGGTCAACCCTTGGGGTCGACCCTCGTGAGTGGCCAGATGGGCCAGATAGCATGGGTCGACCCTTGGGGTCAACCCTTCCAGGAACCAGTGCGGGTTTAAAAAATCTGCCAATAGGGGTCGACCCTTGGGGTCGACCCTCGAGTGAATGGGTCGACCCTTGGGGTCGACCCTTGCAGGTCTGGTGAAGGAGCCCGCCGGGTCCTGAAAAATAATCACCAGGGGTCGACCCTTGGGGTCGACCCTTGCAGCTGGGGTTAAGAGGTCTGATTGAAATGAAGGAATGGATAGACTTTGAAGAGTGTATAGACTTTGAAGAATGAATGGAGTTTGAAGAGTGTAAAGACTTTGAAGAAGGAATGGAGTTTGAAGAGTGTATAGACTTTGAAGAATGTGTGGAGTTTGAAGAGTGTATAGACTTTGAAGTATGGAGTTGGAAGAGTGTATAGACTTTGAATTTGAGCTAGCAGCCAACGTACAGACTTTGAGTCTGTGCAATTAGCCAACGTACATACTTCTTGTTGCAGGATGTATAGACTTGCTGGCTGTATAGACTTGTTAATGGATGTATAGACTTTGATGTGCCTGCAACCAATGTATAGACTTGTTGTGTAGCAGCATAAGAGATGCATCGACTATATGAATGAACGAATACAAGATATGAATAGTGGTATGCACTGATGCATTGCTCATGCACACAACTTGTTCGATGAAATGACTAACCGCTTAAACAGATACACAATGACATCATATGTAAGCAGAGTGTGACTTATAGAAGTTGCTATCATCAAAATCATAACAGTAATCATGGTGCACACGTATTCAACATTCTCCCACTTTTTGATGATGGCAACACTATGAGTCATTATGTGGCAGATATGTATGCATGGAGAAGTAAAGTGTATGAATGCTATGCATAAACCCTCATCATAAATGAAGGTTCTCTCCCAATCATGAATCCCTAATCATGAATCCAACATGTTGTTCTCCCCCAGTCATGAAACCAGCAAACACGAATCATATGAAATATTTCTCCCCTTGTGACATTATCAAAAAGCAGGGTAATGCCATTCATACTCCCTCATGAAGACGAAACAGAGGAGAGGCACATTGTAGCATGATAAATGTGGAAGGAACAGTAACCAACATTTGAAATTCTGATGAAGCAAGAGTAAGTTTTAAATAAGTGGGTTCATGGAATGTAAGGGAAACACCAATTGTTGGCTAGAGAGGATACCAAATGTCGATTACTTGGATGTGCCCAATTTTTCTCCCCATTTGCCAAGCAAACACAAGAATTTATTGAGCAAGTAAATAGCATGGGAAGTCCACTCAATTTTTGGTTTTCAGTATTTTCCAGATTTTTAATTTTTGATTTGTGGTTTAAAATGTATGAGATGCAACTTATGGAAGGGATGGCATGTAAGATGCATACACAAGCAAGCAAATAGATATATATATATATATATACATGCCACACAGCTCCCCCGAACTTATTTAAGAGGGGATGGGTATAGGAAAGATGCAAGAGAGTCATGATAATCGGAATACACATGTGTAGCACATGGGAGATTTTCCAATCAGATAGGAGATTAATGCAATTGCTAATGCAGTCAATTAACTTTCTGAATACATATTAAATCAAATTCTCAGATATGTAAGTGAGTAACATGAAAAATGATGGTTTCAATATGGATATTTTGATTTTCAGATCAACACAGGGAGACATTTTACAGACTGCACTTCAATTTTGAGAACAGCGTAATAGAGGCTACGCTCTACCACAATTGAGTTTTTACCAACATTTTTTTTTCATCTCAACCAGTATCACATGATAATCAGAATTTTTCAAGAGTGATCAGGTCTAAAATGATTCCTTTTTACGCGAGTAGACGCATGGAGCTCATGCCAGAATCCCCGGTTACTTAGAATACTGAACCATCTCACCTCATTTTGAACAGAGGTACTAATCCACACTTTTCAGATATGAACCACATCACGTCTCAGGTGACATGTGCCCAGTTTACTCAGTGAGACCAAGCATTGTTCTGCCATTCATTTTTATTTCAGATTTTTCAACAAGGATAGGTAGGCAACTTTTTCCTCAACTGTCTCTTCAACATACATGCAACAAGTTTAACATCTCAAGAGTGTTGAAAAGAAATTCATATATCCTTATCTTTAACACTCATTTTCATATTTTGTGCATGAAATGTGCGAATTTGATTCAACATGTATACCGAAAATATCATGAATACGTAACAATACAACTCCCCCTAAATAGATGCACTTTTACTCCCCCCAAAGTGTACAACATGAAGCACACCGATAATGACTTCAAATGCAACATTATTTATCAAGGAAGCATAAGGTCATAGAACTTTCAAGGATGGGGGTGAATAACATATACTAACACACAAGCACACATTGGGAGTTTATGCAAATGCACTATGACATGCATGCGAGCAATGCGATGTCAATTTGATACCAATTGAATGGATACCAAAAGAATGAACTAAGTGCGACTAATGCATGAGTTCTAATGCAATGCAGAAATTAACATGGGTGCAAAGTGTGTGTTTTTGGTTTTTCATTTGAGTGAACTAAATGCACCTAATGCATTGGATTTCGATGTATGCAACCTATAGCTGTATGAGACTGAAAGACAGGATGCAAAAATAAGATGAGAGCTTTGATTTCCAAGCCAGTGTGACAGAAATCTTATTGAGTTCATCCTCATTCAATCCATGAATCAGCAAACATTGTTTATGACAAGACCTTTATGAATAAGGGTGCATAAATGATCAAAAGTAAGTAATGCAACCGAAATTTCAGAATTGTTCAAAAATAGATTTTCAAAGATCTTTCACAAGTTTTGAAATGAGAGTTCATCCAAAAGTCAAATGTTTGAATCATTTAATCACAAACATATTTTCAATTCACATAACTCATCTCAGGGATTCATTCAACAATTAATCAATCACAAGCCAATCAAGATCTGGTACGAGATAGGGATTTTAGTCCGAAGACCCAACTCAAAGCATAGGGAATGCTTCCAAGTGGATATAATACATTCTTTCATAAACGCCATTTCATATACCAGACATGCAATTCAATTCAAGTGTCATTCAGTAACCAACCACTTCATGCACATCTCTCAGGATTTTCATTTTGTTAAATCAATTGAGTATGTTCATCACATCAAACTAGATTCAACCAATTTGTCACAGCATGCTAGTAAATGACAACTCAAGTTTTTAGAATCAACACTTGTCATCTAAAGGTATCACCAAGTGACAAAAGGCCATTGTATGAGTTGATAAGGATGAATTACCTTGTTTCAGGAGACAACAATGGAAGCCTTCAAACATTCAGATCACCAACCTCACGGAGGTTGATATTTCAGATTTTACTTTCTTACCTTTGTCTTGAGAATCCTTTTTCTTCCAAGTCTTTCACCTATTGAACCAATCCTTCATTAACAGAGATGCGCACTTTTCATACCATATATTGGTTACTATCAAGATCACTTCCTATCTCCCGGTGGTGAATTAAGAAAATTTTTATCATTTTCATCCTTGCAAGGTATTCCTCATTTGATTCAAACTTGGTCACGGCCAGCCCATCAGCATTTGGATTTTGGAGGTGTAATCTGCATCCAAGAACAACAAGAATTGATTTGTCAATTTTGATTCAAATTTATTAACTTTGGCATCACAAATTATTTTAACAACCAAACTCCTCTAGATAGCTCAAGATGTAGTGCATGACTCATGTGTGAACCTAAGCATTGAACTCATATGATGAATGTGGTTGCTCCCCCTTAGTGTGTGCAAGAATGCAAGATGTTCAGTAACAATCCAATGCCATATGCAGCCTTTTGAGTAAACGACTCATAGTACCAGGCGGAGAACTTTGATCCAAAGATCACCTCACGCATAGTGATAGCTTTCAGACAGGCATAACCTGCCCTTCCACATGTCACCATTTGATATACTATGTAGTCATGGATGTTGAAGGTAGGAGGATTACTATGCATTATGACATGAATTCACAATGTTCAACTATAGCATGACAGAGTGTGAAATGGTGTATGCAAACATAAGGGTGTATGCAAGCTCTACAAATGTAGTGAATTTTATTGATGGTTTCAAAGCACCACTTCAATAAGATGCTATATGAGGATGAAATGCACAAGTGTATGAAACTATCTATGGAAGGAATGCATGAACAAACTTGTGCATTAGCACAAGACAATTCAGCACAATATGAATCAATCAATGACATAATTATTGAAGAGAGTGAGAGGGATATCACCTGAATTTCCAAATTTTAGTTTTGGGTTTTCTTTTAACCTGATTTATTCCACTTGTATGCCTTACCTTCATGATAAAATCAGATTTCATGCTTTATATTCCCAAGGCACACCTGCAAAACAAATTTCTCATTTGGCAATCTTAGGTACCCAAACCATCTTGGGTCCTTGTTGGTTAGCAGCATCTTTGGCACGTGACTTCCACTTCATAACAACATTCAAATCATCAATTTTCTTCAGAAAATAATCATGCATGGCATGTCCATGTTTTTCACAATAGAAACATGAGAATTTCTTTCTAGGTGGTTGTGTGTGTGTGGAAGAAGTATGTTGAACATGCATGGAGATACTAGCAACATTTTTGGATTTTTGATGCATGTTGATTTTCTGATTTTTGTTTTCTTTTTGAAGATTTTGGACATTCACATTATTTTTCTGATTTGATTGGGTTCTTGATACAATGGGTTGCTGGGAGTAAGATGTGGAGGTGGTAGGCGCACAATTATCATGAACAAATGAAGTATATATTTTACTTTCAAATTTCTTTTTATTCACAGGATTGAACCCCAACCCTTCTCTTTGAAAGTTTACTTTCATTCCCAACAGTTTATCCAAGTTTTCTTGACCATTGACAAATCTAGATAAAGAAGCATTCAAATCAGAAATTTCTTTTTCAAGTGATGAAATGTGCAATTCATAGGAAACCATCTTATTTTCACAAGTCTTGACTTGTTCATGTAATTGGGTGTTGATGATTTGGTAGGTTTCCATTTCTTGTTTCATCACATGCATTTCTTCACATTGATCAACAAGTAAACTTTTTCCTTTTTCAAAAACAAGCAATCTTTCAGAAATGGTATTGTTCAATTCCTTCAGTTTCTCATTTTCCATTTCAAGATTTTTATCATGAGCAACCTCATTTTGACCATTGTTCATAAAACTAACTCTCTCTCTCAGCTCTTTGTTTTCATTTCTCAAAGAAGAGATTTGATCTTTGTGAATTTCAATGTCGAACACATGATCATTAATCAATTCCTTCAAGTGTGAGCATTCTTTACAAGGAGAATCACATTTATTTTGACCAGCATTCTTTTTCAATTTTTTGTTTTCTAATTTTAACTTCTTGTGTTTTTCAGCGAGCTCATCATATGCATTCAACAGTTCTTCATAGCTAAATTCATCTTCACAATCGGAGTCAGAATTTACCCTTGAGCTTGATCCACTTTGCTGATCACTCCCTTGATCACTCGTGCCCGCGACAAGATATTTATCTTTATGCTCTTCCTTGATGTCTGCCAATCCATCCAGTATTTCCTTCGCGGATCTGCACTGGGACACAAAGGGGAAATAGTTAGAATCAACTGAAGCAATAAGTAACTTCAAAACCAAGCAATTTTGATCATGTTTGTGCTTTTGATTTTCAGTCCAGTCATTTTTATCTTTAGGCAATTCATGAGGACCATGTGAAATAAGCCTCCATAGCTAAGGTTCATATGAATTGACTAGACTAAACATTCTACCTAACCACAAATCAAAATTACAGCTATCAAACATGGGTGGTGAGTTCAAGGTGTACATCATGGTGGTCATTGATCCGGATCACTCTAGATCGTTAGATCTATGAAATTAGAGCCTTAGCTCTGATACCAATTGTTGGGTCCCACGATCAATAACACCCAAGAGGGGGGTGAATTAGGTGATTGTAAATTTTAAGGAAACTCTTCCCTTTTTAACAAATGTAATGAAACAATAATTAAAACACCAAATATGATGAACATGCAAGTAAGATAACAACCTACACTAACCCCCACACTAGACGACAAGACGAATACTACGTGGTGGAGTAAACTCCATACAACAAGATTAAGGAAGTTGATTATGCCAATAAACAGATTCTCTCAATCTCACCGTTCCCACACGATCATATCAGAGGATGCAACAATCAAACCAAGCCAACGCACAAAGCAAACCACAATGCACAAGGATTTTAAGGTGGTTCGGGACCTCGACGGGCTCCCTACGTCCACCCCTCACCAAACTAGTTGAGGCTTCACTCGGGGATAAATCCCCAAACGGAGACGACGTTCCAACCACACACGTAGGACGACGCCTGCACACACACACGGGGACGAGCCCCAGTACACACACACACACACACACACGCACGGAGATGAAGTCTCCAACACGATCCAACAAGCGGATCAACAAAACGCACACACACTGCAACAAGTGCATCAAACCTCACACACACGTAGATCTAGGAAGACCTACGCACACACATGAATCCATTACGACACACACAAAAGGCCACGGATCTAACAACGATCCACACACACACAAGTATGAAGTTTATAGGAAGTACAAATCTGAAACTTAAAACACAATAAGGCACAGTTGAGAAAAACTCCTGATTTGGCTCCCCTTTGAATGTATGTTGTTGATCTTGAATGTGGCTTCAATCTCCACTTGATCAGAGCTTTACTTCGGGCTTGCTTGGCTCTTCTTTTCCTTGAATAGCACTCTCTTTATCTCCCTTGAATCTTTCTTGACTCCCCTTAGATCATTCTTGAAGGATGATGAAGGATTCTAGCACGAATGGATGTTGAAGCTTGATGTCCGATGCAGCTCTTCGATGTATATGATCTTGGGCTTTAATTCAAGCTCCTTCCTTTGGATTTCAGCTTTAGAGCAAGGTGGAATAGGGTTTGAAAGCTGCAACTCCAAACCTGCACACACAAAATAGAACTCCCTTCCTCTTCTGCGAATTTTTTCAAACACTTGTGCAGCACGATGACCGTTCTTGACGATCTTGGCTCGGATGTGGATGAATCTCGATTTCGCTCGCAGCCAGCAGCAGAGGCTTGATTGGAACTTTGATTTCTCTTTCTTCCCTTCACATTCACGCACACACCAAGGTGGAACAAGGGCTGGAGGTGGCTGCTGTGACCTGCACACACAAATGTTATGAAGAAACCCAAAAATTAGGACATACGAATTTCTCTTAGGGTTTTCATCCTCTACAAGATGTTATATAGGCCAAGGGTGGTCAAGGGACAACCATGGGACAAGATCCACTTATTATGGAGTGGATTAAGAAAAGCCGCACAAGTGTGGTTAGACCATTTGGTGGAAATGCGAAGAGTCCACAATCACGGTGCCGCCCAGACCAGAAAGGGTCGACCCTTGGGGTCGACCATCGTGAGGGGCCAGATGGGCCAGATAGCATGGGTCGACCCTGGGGCCGACCCTTCCAGGAACCAATGCGGGTTTAAAAAATCTGCCAACAGGGGTCAACCCTTGGGGTCGACCCTCGAGTGAATGGGTCGACCCTTTGGGTCGACCCTCGCAGGTCTGGTGAAGGAGCCCGCCGGGTCCTGAAAAATAATCACCCGGGGTCGACCCTTGGGGTCGACCCTTGCAGCTGGGGTTAAGAGGTCCGATTGAAATGAAGGAATGGATAGACTTTGAAGAGTGTATAGACTTTGAAGAACGAATGGAGTTTGAAGAGTGTATAGACTTTCAAGAATGTGTGGAGTTCAAAGAGTGTATAGACTTTGAAGTATGGAGTTTGAAGAGTGTTATAGACTTTGAAGAATGTATGGAGTTGGAAGAGTGTATAGACTTTGAATTTGAGCTAGCAGCCAATGTACAGACTTTGAGTCTGTGCAATCAACCAACGTACAGACTTCTTGTTGCAGGATGTCTAGACTTGCTGATGTATAGATTTGCTGGCTGTATAGACTTGCTGATGGATAGACTTGTTAATGGATGTATAGACTTTGATGTGCCTGTAACCAATGTATAGACTTGTTAATGGATGTATAGACTTTGATGTGCCTGCAACCAATGTATAGACTTGTTGTATAGCAGCATAAGAGATGCATCGACTATATGAATGAACCAATGCAAGATATGAACAGTGGTATGCACTGATGCATTGCTCATGCACACAACCTGTTCGATGAAATGACTAACTGCTTAAACAGATACACAATGACATCATATGCAAGCACAGTGTGACTTATAGTAGTTGTTATCATCAAAATCATAACAGTAATCATGGTGCACACGTACTCAACATTCTCCCCATTTTTGATGATGGCAACACTATGAGTCATTATGTAGCAGATATGTATGCATGGAGAAGTAAAGTGTATGAATGCTATGCATAAACCCTCATCATAAATGAAGGTTCTCACCCAATCATGAATCCCCAATCATGAATCTAGCATGTTGTTCTCCCCCAGTCATGAAACCAGCAAACATGAATCACATGAAATATTTCTCCCCCTGTGACATTATCAAAAAGCGGGGTAATGCCAATCATACTCCCTCATGAAGATGAAACAGAGGAGAGGCACATTGTAGCATGATAAATGTGCAAGGAACAGTAACCGACATTTGAAATTCTGATGAAGCAGGAGTAAGTTATAAATAAGTGGGTTCATGGAATGTATGGGAAACACCAATTGTTGGCTAGAGAGGATACCAAATGTCGATTACTTGGATGTGCCCAATTTTTTTCCCCATTTTCCAAGCAAACACAAGAATTTATTGAGCAAGTAAATAGCATGGGAAGTCCACTCAATTTTTGGTTTTTAGTATTTTCCAGATTTTTAATTTTTGATTTGTGGTTTGAAATGTATGAGATGCAACTTATGGAAGGGATGGCATGTAAGATGCATACACAAGCAAGTAAATATATATATATATATATATATACATGCAACATAGCTCCCCCGAACTTATTTAAGAGGGGATGGGTATAGGAAAGATGCAAGAGAGTCATGATAATCGGAATACACATGTGTAGCACATGGGAGATTTTCCAATCAGATAGGAGATTAATGCAATTGCTAATGCAGTCAATTAACTTTCTGAATATATATTAAATCAAATTCTCAGATGTGTAAGTGAGTAACATGAAAAATGATGGTTTCAATATGGATATTTAGATTTTCAGATCAACATAGGGAGACATTTTACAGACTGCACTTCAATTTTGAGAACAGCGTATTGGAGGCTACGCTCTACCACAATTGAGTTTTTACCAACATTTTTTTTTCATCTCAACCATTATCACATGATAGTCAGAATTTTTCAAGAGTGATCAGGTCCAAAATGATTCCTTTTTACGCGAGTAGACGCATGGAGCTCATGCCAGAATCCCCGGTTACTTAGAATATTGAACCATCTCACCTCATTTTGAACAGAGGTACTAGTCCACACTTTTCAGATATGAACCACATCACGTCTCAGGTGACATGTGCTCAGTTTACTCAGTGAGACCAAGCATTGCTCTGCCGTTCATTTTTATTTCAGATTTTTCAACAAGGATAGGTAGGCAGCTTTTTCCTCAACTGTCTCTTCAACATACATGCAACAAGTTTAACATCTCAAAAGTGTTGAAAAGAAATTCATATATCCTTATCTTTAACACTCATTTTCATATTTTGTGCATGAAATATGCGAATTTGATTCAGCATGTATACCGAAAATATCATGAATACGTAACAATACAACTCCCCCTAAATAGATGCACTTTTACTCCCCCCAAAGTGTACAACATGAAGCACACCGATAATGACTTCAAATGCAACATTATTTATCAAGAAAGCATAAGGTCATAGAAATTTCAAGGATGGAGGTGAATAGCATATACTAACACACAAGCACACATTGGGAGTTTATGCAAATGCACTATGACATGCATACGAGCAATGTGATGTCAATTTGATACCAATTGAATGGATGCCAAAAGAATGAACTAAGTGCGAATAATGCATGAGTTCTAATGCAATGTAGAAATTAACATGGGTGCAAAGTGTGTGTTTTTGGTTTTTCATTTGAGTGAACTAAATGCACCTAATGCATTGGATTCCGATGTATGCAACCTATAGCTGTATGAGATTGAAAGACAGGATGCAAAAATAAGATGAGAGCTTTGATTTCCAAGCCAGTGTGACAGAAATCTTATTGAGTTCATCCTCATTCAATCCATGAATCATCAAACATTGTTTATGATAAGACCTTTATGAATAAGGTTGCATAAATGATCAAAAGTAAGCAATGCAACCCAAATTTCAGAATTGTTCAAAAATAGATTTTCAAAGATCTTTCATAAGTTTTGAAATGAGAGTTCATCCAAAAGTCAAATGTATGAATCATTTAATCACAAACATATTTTCAATTCACATAACTCATCTCAGGGATTCATTCAACAATTAATCAATCACAAGCCAATCAAGATCTGGTACGAGACGGAGATTTTAGTCCAAAGACCCAACTCAACGCATAGGGAATGCTTCCAAGTGGATATAATCCATTCTTTCACAAACGCCATTTGATATACCAGACATGCAATTCAATTCAAGTGTCATTCAGTAACCAACCACTTCATGCACATCTCTCAGGGTTTTCATTTTGTTAAATCAATTGAGTATGTTCATCACATCAAACTAGATTCAACCAATTTGTCACAGTATGCTAGTAAATGACAACTCAAGTTTTTAGAATCAACACTTGTCATCTAAAGGTATCACCAAGTGACAAAAGGCCATTGTATGAGTTACAAAAGGCCATTGTATGAGTTGATAAGGATGAATTACCTTGTTTCAGGAGACAAGAATGGAAGCCTTCAAATATTCAGATCACCAACCTCACGGAGGTTGATATTTCAGATTTTGCTATCTTACCTTTGTCTTGAGAATCTTTTTTCTTCCAAGTCTTTCACCTATTGAACCCATCCTTCATTAACAGAGATGCGCACTTTTCATACCATATCTTGGTTACTATCAAGATCACTTCCTATCTCCCGGTGGTGAATTGAGGAAATTTTTATCATTTTCATCCTTGCAAGGTATTCCTCATTTGATTCAAACTTGGTCACGGCCAGCCCATCAGCATTTGGATTTTGGGGGTGTAATCTGCATCCAAGAACAACAAGAATTGATTTGTCAACTTTGATTCAAATTTATTAACTTTGGCATCATAAATTATTTTAACACCCAAACTCCTCTAGATAGCTCAAGATGTAGTGCATGACTCATGTGTGAACCTAAGCATTGAACTCATATGATGAATGTGGTTGCTCCCCCTTAGTGTGTGCAAGAATGTAAGATGTTCAGTAACAATCCAATGCCATATGCAGCCTTTTGAGTAAACGACTCATAGTACCAGGCGGAGAACTTTGATCCAAAGATCACCTCACGCGTAGTGATAGCTTTCAGACAGGCATAACCTGCCCTTCCACATGTCACCATTTGATATACTATGTAGTCATGGATGATGAAGGTAGGAGGATTGCTGTGCATTATGACATGAATTCACAATGTTCAACTATAGCATGACGGAGTATGAAAGGGTGTATGCAAACATAAGGGTGTATGCAAGCTCAACAAATGTAGTGAATTTTATTGATGGTTTCAAAGCACCACTTCAACAGGATGCTATATGAGGATGAAATGCACAAGTGTATGCAACTATCTATGGATGGAATGCATGAACAAACATGTGCATTAGCACAAGACAATTCAGCACAATATGAATCAAACAATGACATAATTACTGAAGAGAGTGAGAGGGATATCACCTGAATTTCCAAATTTCAGTTTTGGTTTTTCTTTTAACCTGATTTATTCCACTTGTTGTGCCTTACCTTCATGATAAAAACAGATTTCATGCTTTATATTCCCAAGGCACACCTGCAAAACAAATTTCTCATTTGGCATTCTTAGGTACCCAAACCATCTTGGGTCCTTGTGGGTTAGCATAATCTTTTCCACTTCATAACAACATTCAAATCATCAATTTTCTTTAGAAAACAATCATGCATGGCATGTCCATGTTTTCCACAATAGAAACATGAGAATTTCTTTCTAGGTGGTTGTGTGTGTGTGGAAGAAGTATGTTCAACATGCATGGAGATGCTAGTAGCATTTTTGGATTTTTGATGCATGTTGATTTTCTGATTTTTATTTTCTTTTTGAAGCTTTTGGACATTCACATTGTTTTTCTGATTTGATTGGGTTCTTGATACAGTGGGTTGCTGGGAGTAAGATGTGGAGGAGGTAGGCGCACAATTGTCATGAACAAATGAAGTATATATTTTACTTTCAAATTTCTTTTTGTTCACAGGATTGAACCCCAGCCCTTCTCTTTGAAAGTTTACTTTCATTCTCAATAGTTTATCCAAGTTTTCTTGACCATTGACAAATCTAGATAAAAAAGCATTCAAATCAGAAATTTCTTTTTCAAGTGACGAAATGTGCAATTCATAGGAAACCATCTTATTTTCACAAGTCTTGACTTGTTCATGTAATTGGGTGTTGATGATTTTGTAGGTTTCCATTTCTTGTTTCATCACATGCATTTCTTCACATTGATCAACAAGCAAACTTTTTTCTTTTTCAAAAACAAGCAATCTTTCAGAAATGGTATTGTTCAATTCCTTCAGTTTCTTATTTTCCATTTCAAGATTTTTATCATGAGCAACCTCATTTTGACCATTGTTCATAAAACTAACTCTCTCTCTCAGCTCTTTGTTTTCATTTCTCAAAGAAGAGATTTGATCTTTATGAATTTCAATGTCGAACACATGATCATCAATAAATTCCTTCAAGTGTGAGCATTCTTTACAAGGAGAATCACATTTATTTTGACCATCATTCTTTTTCAGTTTTTTGTTTTCTAATTTTAACTTCTTGTGTTTTTCAACGAGCTCATCATATGCATTCAACAGTTCTTCATAGCTAAATTCATCTTCACAATCGGAGTCAGAATTTACCTTTGAGCTTGATTCATTTTGCTGATCACTCCCTTGATCACTCGTGCCCGCTACAAGATATCTGTCTTTATGCTCTTCCTTAATGTCTGCCAATCCATCTAGTATTTCCTTCGCGGATCTGCACTGGGACACAAGTGTGAAATAGTTAGAATCAACTGAAGCAATAAGCAACTTCAAAACCAAGTAATTTTGATCATATTTATGCTTTTGATTTTCAGTCCAGACATTTTTGTCTTTAGGCAATTCATGAGGACCATGTGAAATAAGCTTCCATAGCTTAGGTTTATATGAATTGACTAGACTAAACATTCTACCTAACCACAAATAAAAATTACAGCCATCAAACATGGGTGGTGAGTTCAAGGTGTACATCATGGTGGTCATTGATCTGGATCACTCTAGATCGTTAGATCTATGAAATTAGAGCCTTAGCTCTGATACCAATTGTTGGGTCCCACGATCAATGACACCCAAGAGGGGGGTGAATTGGGAGATTACAAATTTTAAGGAAACTCTTCCCTTTTTAACAAATGTAATGAAACAACAATTAAAACACCAAATATGATGAACATGCAAGTAAGATAACAACCTACACTAACCCCCACACTAGACGACAAGACGAATACTACGTGGTGGAGTAAACTCCTTACAACAAGATTAAGGAAGTTGATTATGCGAATAAACAGATTATCTCAATCTCACCGTTCCCACACGATCATATAAGAGGATGCAACAATCAAACCAAGCATATGCACAAAGCAAACCACAATGCACAAGGATTTTAAGGTGGTTCGAGACCTCGACGGGCTCCCTACGTCCACCCCTCACCAAACTAGGTGAGGCTTCACTCGGGGATAAATCCCCAAACGGAGACGATGCTCCAACCACACACGCAGGACGACGCCTGCACACACACACGGGGACGAGCCCCAGTACACACACACACACACACACATGCACGGAGACAAAGTCTCCAACACGATCCAACAAGCGGATCAACAAAACGCACACACGCTGCAACAAGTGCAGCAAACCTCACACACACGTAGATCTAGGAAGACCTACGCACACACATGAATCCAATACGACACACACAAAAGACCACGGATCTAACAATGATCCACACACACACAAGTATGCAGTTTATAGGAAATATAAATTTGAAACTTAAAACACAATAAGGCACAGTTGAGAAAAACTCCTGATTTGGCTCCCCTTTGAATGTATGTTGTTGATCTTGAATGTGGCTTCAATCTCCACTTGATCAGAGCTTTACTCCGGGCTTGCTTGGCTCTTCTTTTCCTTGAATAGCACTCTCTTTATCTCCCTTGAATCTTTCTCGACTCCCCATAGATCGTTCTTGAAGGATGATGAAGGATTCTAGCACGAATGGATGTTGAAGCTTGATGTCCGATGCAGCTCTTCGATGTATATGATCTTGGGATTTAATTCAAGCTCCTTCCTTTGGATTTCAGCTTCAGAGCAAGGTGGAATAGGGCTTGAAAGCTGCAACTCCGAACCTGCACACACAAAATAGAACTCCCTTCCTCTTCTGCGAATTTTATCAAACACTTGTGCAGCACGATGACCGTTCTTGACGATCTTGGCTCGGATGTGGATGAATCTCGATTTCGCTTGCAGCCAGCAGCAGAGGCTTGATTGGAACTTTGATTTCTCCTTCTTCCCTTCACATTCACGCACACACCAAGGTGGAACAAGGGCTGGAGGTGGCTGCTGTGACCTGTACACACAAATGTTAGGAAGAAACCCAAAAATCAGGACATACGAATTTCTCTTAGGGTTTTCATCCTCTACAAGATGTTATATAGGCCAAGGGTGGTCAAGGGACAGCCATGGGACAAGATCCACTTATTATGGAGTGGATTAAGGACAGCCACACAAGTGTGGTTGGACCATTTGGTCGAAATGCCAAGAGTCCACAATCACGGTGCTGCCCAGACCAGAAAGGGTCGACCCTTGGGGTCGACCCTCGTGAGGAGCCAGATGGGCCAGACAGCATGGGTCGACCCTTGGGGTCGATCCTTCCAGGAACCAGTGCGGGTTAAAAAAATCTGCCAACAGGGGTCAACCCTTGGGGTCGACCCTTGCAGGTCTGGTGAAGGAGCCTGCCGGGTCCTGAAAAATAATCACCAGGGGTCGACCCTTGGGGTCGACCCTTGCAGATGGGGTTAAGAGGTCCGATTAAAATGAAGGAATGGATAGACTTTGAAGAGTGTATAGACTTTGAAGAATGAATGGAGTTTGAAGAGTGTATAGACTTTGAAGAAGGAATGGAGTTTGAAGAGTGTATAGACTTTGAAGAATGTGTGGAGTTTGAAGAGTGTATAGACTTTGAAGTATGGAGTTTGAAGAGTGTATAGACTTTGAAGAATGTATAGAGTTGGAAGAGTGTATAGACTTTGAATTTGAGCTAGCAACCAACATACAGACTTGGGGTCGACCCTTGGGGTCGACCCTCGAGTGAATGGGTCGACCCTTTGGGTCGACCCTCGCAGGTCTGGTGAAGGAGCCCGCCGGGTCCTGAAAAATAATCACCCGGGGTCGACCCTTGGGGTCGACCCTTGCAGCTGGGGTTAAGAGGTCCGATTGAAATGAAGGAATGGATAGACTTTGAAGAGTGTATAGACTTTGAAGAACGAATGGAGTTTGAAGAGTGTATAGACTTTCAAGAATGTGTGGAGTTCAAAGAGTGTATAGACTTTGAAGTATGGAGTTTGAAGAGTGTTATAGACTTTGAAGAATGTATGGAGTTGGAAGAGTGTATAGACTTTGAATTTGAGCTAGCAGCCAATGTACAGACTTTGAGTCTGTGCAATCAACCAACGTACAGACTTCTTGTTGCAGGATGTCTAGACTTGCTGATGTATAGATTTGCTGGCTGTATAGACTTGCTGATGGATAGACTTGTTAATGGATGTATAGACTTTGATGTGCCTGTAACCAATGTATAGACTTGTTAATGGATGTATAGACTTTGATGTGCCTGCAACCAATGTATAGACTTGTTGTGTAGCAGCATAAGAGATGCATCGACTATATGAATGAACCAATGTAAGATATGAACAGTGGTATGCACTGATGCATTGCTCATGCACACAACCTATTCGATGAAATGACTAACTGCATAAACAGATACACATGACATCATATGCAAGCACAGTGTGACTTATAGTAGTTTCTATCATCAAAACCATAACAGTAATCATGGTGCACACGTATTCAACACATCTTGTGTGGGCATCTTTCAATTCCAGTTTGCATCTACTTGCTTGCATGTCGCATTTTCCTCTATTCTTTGTTATTTGCCTTAGTTGATTAAAGGCTTGGCCCCTTGACCCTTTGTCAAGATCAACAATGATAACCCCTTGCTTATCAAGCAAGGAGCCAAGCCAGACAAATTAATTAACCTGTTTGTTTAAGTGCGATATGCAGGAACAGAATAGAATCAGCTGGCAAAAGGACAAAGTGCATACAAAAGGACACATTTAGGTAACAAACATGCATTTCATTTCATATATATATATATATATATATATATGTGTGTGTGTGTGTGTGTGTGTGTGTGTGTGTGTGTGTGTGTGTGTGTGTGTGTGTGTGTGTGTGTGTGGCGGATTACAAAGGCAATATCCCTTTAGCTCTCACCTCCAACCTCCTCTCTCCTACTCTCCGCCTCACCCTCGTCCTGGCGATGGGATCGTAGTGGGAGCATGGACCCCTGGGAGGCAGCCGACCTGCCAGCTTGTGCTTGCTTGTCTGCCTCGTTCCTCTGCTGAATCGAGGAACCTGCTATGTACGCTATGCTGGCGAAAGCACTAGAATGGCCCGCAACCCGTGCCCGCTCACGACCCCTCTGCAGGCGCTCCTCTGTGATCCTCAAGCGCTCCACCATGATGGCCAGCCGCATCCTCAAGTTTGCTAGCTCACTCTGCCACTCTGCAAGCTCACGCTCCCGCGTAAGCCGCTGCTCCCTCTCGCGAGCATGGTCTCTCCTCTCCACCTAGAAGAGGATCCTCATCTGTATCATTTTGCTGGGCAACTCCTCTCGCCACCTCAGCTTCTCCTCGAGCTCCGTGACCCGCTGGTCATGGATCGTAAGTTCTGTGCCCGCTAGGGCCGCCTGAGTTAGTGCCTCCTGTAGCTCTGCAACCTGAAACGTCACCAGCCCCATGAGTTTTTTGAATATATATCTCTGAAAGCAAGTTGTGCATCTATCTATTCTTTGAAACTTACCCGCTCAGCCAGGTCACGGTCCGCCGCCTCGGCACGTGCTACCGCTCTGGCGAGTTTCTCCTGCAAAGAAGCAACCTCCGCGCTTTGATCCCTCATGCTCGAGGAGGCACCTCCTATCCCTCTTGCCGCTGCTCCCTGCTGGGCACGCTGCATTTATTGAGATTGTCAATGGCTAAACATTAATAATTCAAGAATAATTCATTGCATATAATTAAGTACACTCACTAGGGCCTCCAATTCCACTCACGTAGTCGCAAGCTGGGCCTCCACCCTGTGGAGATGGACATGCATGTCCATCACCACTGCATCCCGCGCATCCTGTATTTGTCACATATTAGCTACATATTTCAATAAGCATATAAGTTTTAACATTAGAAATAGCATGCATTCATACGTACCCCTACTACCCTCGTCTGGCGTCGACCAGCATACGTCTCCCAATAGCGCTGCAAGTACACTGAGCTCTCTGATGCATGGGAGATGACTGGAGTCCCGCCTCGCTACTAGTCCGCAAACTGCTCCAGGAACCAAAGCCGCCAGTCGGCAGCAACGGTGCGTCCTCGGGTCTTCCGCCCGATCCCGCGAGGCTCTGCTACCTCGACCTACTCCTGGTGCAGGTCGAGCATCCTAATCGCCAGCCTCAGTCGCGACGGCTCGATCTCGTTCAGGCAGTGAACCCAGATGTCACGGCCAAAGCGAGGTAGGCTCGCCGCGACCCAAGGCTGACCCTCATCTGTCATCCCCTGGTATGGTCTCCGTACCACCTGCATGCATATCATGTTATCAACATATAATCATAAAGCGGGAAATAAAAACAAATTGCATCATGTTCAAGCACGTACCAGTGAAGCAGGGTAGTCGCGAAACTCCCGCCTAAGTACCCTCAGCTCGTAGGCATGAGGCGCTCCACTCAAGTACGGAAGCCACCATCGCGGTAGTGGGTAGGCATCCGCCTCTCCAGGTCGGACGCTAACTCAGTCCATCGGCATGTAGAGGTGACTCCACACCTGCATCCACAATCATTAGTAACATTAATCATATCATAAACATTCATCATAAGCATTTAAATAAAAAAAGAAAAGAAAAAATGCACACCTGAAGAAAAGGTGAGAAGCCACTGATGGTCGTCTCAAAACCTGTCCTCGTGGACATGTCGGCTATCAAATGCGCTAGCAGGGCAGCCCCGCAGGCATACCGCCCTACTCCGTCCAAGTCCTCCAGGATGCCTAGAAATCTACAATTGATATCATCTCCCTTCGTCCCCAATAGCAACCTCCCGAGCATCAGAAACAGAAACCTCCTCAAGTCCAAGTCCGCTCTCTCCCTCTGAGCCGAGTCCTGACAGTAGGCAGCCCGGACTCTTGTGGTCAGTCTCTCTGCTAAATCTCCCAAAGACTCTCCCGACCTCTGCCGAGGGTCTCCTAACCCCATGATCCCCGTCAGCTCAGTGTGATACACTATCCTGCACTCCCACAGAGTGTCAGCCGCTGTCTCCAAACCCAACAGTCTTTGTGCTAGCTCGCCATAGTCCGGGAGGGTCACCCCACTCACTGCCTCTCCGTCTACCCTCAGCCACGTAATCCTCGCTACATCCTCTAGGCTCTGCACCATGTGCCCCCAAAGCATCAAGAATGCCCGACTACCCTTGTCCCATCTCTTCCTCAGCACCTGAATAAGGATCAAGTCGGGACGTACCGGCTCGATGCTGAGGAAGGGTCCGAATCCCATCGCCTCCACTCTCATCCTCTAGAAGTCGGGCAGCCCATAGTATGCAGCTCGCACCTGAACCCAGGAAATGCGAGTCCGTATCAACCCCTGCAACAAAACAACAAAAAATGTGTCAATAACCAGCAATAGTTAACCAATTAACTTAAAAGTAAAAAAAAATCATCACTATTTTAATTGGCGACCATACAGTGGCCGTTATTTTATGATTAAACGCCCGAGTCTCTGTTATTTCCTTCAGATTTTGGAAATGACGCCCAGAGCTTAGGCGCTATTTCTTGAGCACTTTTCTGTTGTTTTTATTTTTGTAAAAAAATATGCGTTTTTCAAAAAAAGAGAGAAAAAAGAAGAAAAATGTTTCAGAATGATGACAATTTTTTGGTCGCTAGTTCTTTAAGTTATTCTTTTTATAAAAAAAAATGTAACCTGCGACCTTTTCTCTAACTCCATTTCTAAAATTATTTTTCTAAAAATAAATATTTAGGAAAAAGACGCCATCCGTTCGGTTGTCAATTCCTACTACCCATAGTGTTTCCTTCCCCGTTCTGACCGCCATGGTTTTTGTGTTAAAAAAAATGCAATTGGGTGAACGGACTTACCTTGCTGCGTTAGGGCTCCATTAGCCCTCCCGTAGTGGTCGGCGGCGAGGCTAGGGTTGCTCTGCCTCTGCTCCATCGCCGTCGCCGTTGCCATCGCCGTCTCCTCCTTCTTCCTCTTCTTCATCGTTATCATCCTCATCATCTTCACCTTATTCATCCTCGCCATCTTCTTCTCCTTCACCTCCGTCGTTATCGTCTTCTTCTTCTCCTCCTTCATCTTCTTCGTGCTCCGCCGCACCCACTTTGGCCACCACGGGAGGAACGACATCCTCTTCTTCATCGACATCATCCTCGTCGTCGATGTAGATGACAGCGAGTGCCATCACCCGCTGCCGCTTCCCACCGTCGGAGCCACCCACGTAGGCCATAGAGATAGGGAGGGTGATATAGGGAGAGTGAGAATGAGAGAGGGGGAGAGCTATGGTGGTCATCGTCGGTGAGAGTAGCAAAGAAGGGAGAGATTAGAAAGAAGAGAGAATGAAATGAGGAAAGGGCTTTCAAAGCAGGGAAGAGGAAGTTTTAATGGGTGAGTGTATGGCGGTCAATTCGAAAGAAATGACGCCCTAGCGAGTGTCATCATTTTAAGAATCAACGACCGCTCAAGCAGGCGTCATTTATTGGAATTTCAAGTTTTTTGGAATATTTATAATTAGTGACCTTCCCATGGGCGTCATTTAAGGATTGAACGACCGGTCAAGGGGTCGCCATTTTGAAGTGTGTGTTGGAATCAGCGAAGCTGTCAGGCAATGATGAAGGGCATTAATGTTTTTTTATTAAGAATTTCTTTTGATGGACGACCGTGTACACGGTCGTTATTTAATGAATGAGCGGTTATTTAGAAGGGCGCCAATTATGGAATTATTATTTTTATGGGAAAATGGATTTAAGTGAATTGGCGACCGTGTGAAGGGCGCAATGTCAAAAATTAGCGACTTCTGATGCAGTCGTCGTTTCTCACAGAGCCTCATTTTTTAGATAGAATTAAAGTTTTTTGGAAGTTTTGATCACTTTAGACACTTTCATTGGCTCAATCAAAGAGCAATCTTTAATTTATTGAAAAGGAAAGGATCATTACATGCTTAATGAGCCACCTTGGGCCTCAAATTCCTAAGTGCTATTACATAATTCTTCCATTGTATTTTGTCTTCCTCCACTTGCTCCATGGGCTTGTTTAGCTTGCGGACCCACCATAAAGCTTGTATTGTCTTGATCTCCTCGTCATCGCCTTTTGAGCCCAATTCTCTCTTCTTGATTGGTGGGAGATGAGAAGCTTCTTCAATGAGATGGCGAGGAAGGCCGAGTTGTGAAAGGCATCGGTGTGCGTTGTAGAGCATGAACTCGGTGGCACCGATCAACCTTAGCTCCACTCCGGAGAAAGCCTTGCATGAAGATTTTGAGTCTTGAGAAATCTCAGTGTGCATGTAAAGGTGTTTTGTGGCATAACCTTGAGGTGTCCGCGCCAATCCACCTGTTTCTTGAGCTTGGGTACCCGGTTGATAACTCTATCTTTCAAGCTTAGCATACCCGTCATGTAGTGAAGTGGGCTCTTAGAGAAAATCCTAGAGGCTTGTTGGGACTCCTCACATGGATCGAATTTGAAGTGGAGGTCCACCCAACTTGTGAATAGAAGCATAGACCCGTATCGGGGCCTCCACATAGATGCCGAGATGAGCTGTCACGCTCCGAGCGCGGAAGATATCCGGAGATGCGTGACGAGTTTATATCAATCATGTCAATCAGAGTATTAGTGTATTCGACACCAAAATCAGAGATGCGCAAAAGTAAAGATAACCCAATCCTTTTATTCCTTCATAAAAGTACTTCTATTACAATCCCTTGAAAATGCTAAACTTAATAAAAAGAAAAATACAAAGTTGACTCAATAAAATATAGAAAAGACAGGACTAATTGACACTTGAGCAGCTCTAACTCTTTCACTCTTGACCTTCCCCGTCCGTTTGGGTCTCGTCATCGGACTTACCTGAAAAGTAGGGAAACACTGAGTGAGCGAACGCTCAGTAGGAAATTATATCTCAAGAACTAGCAATGAGTTTAAGTAATTTACATTTTTCCATGAATGCAATAAGCTATCCATGCTCACGTAAAGCGACAAGATAGAGAGTATATCAACAAGATAACAAGGTGAACCTTTCAAGTACTAGTATCAATTAGATGTCAAGATGTTTCAAGCAAGTATATTCATAATGTCATGTCGAAAGTTTTGGCTATCATGTTTCAAGCAAGCAAGTATATAGATACCCTTTTTCGGGTCACGCAACTCATGTCATGTCAAGCCAAGTACAAGATTTGTGGAATGTCCAATCAAGCTAGTCATGCACTTCGGTACAATGCCATACCGTGATCATTACAACTCCCATGGGCACAAGTACTTTCGGGTGCTCCTCCCAGGACCAGATCGGGCCCTATATGCGCAGGCATTAATCATGTATTTTGACATCCACTTTTGTATATAGCCAATATAGAATTTCAAGGATAAAGTGTGTAGATACGTAAGACGGACCTTGATAGAATAGAGTCCAAAAATTGAACTTGTCATAGAAGAATGATAATAACGGTACAATCACGAGTATCATAAAACTGGGTGGAATTGGTTCCCTAACTTGGGTACCATGACAAGTAAGAACGGTCATTCTTTTATATAGAATTGAGGTCCACAAGAACATTATAATAAGGTTTGATATAGAATTGGGGTCCACAAGAACATCTTAATAATGGCATGCTTTCCCCATTCATTAAGATAATTCTCATATCATATAACACGAGGGCCGGTATACCATGTTTCTATAGAGTGACATGGCAAAGATTGTATAATGGGTTTTTATGGTACAACCAGCTCAGTCGGCCTTGAGGGAATCCAAGGCTCGAGGAGTCTTACGGAGATCTCTATGACTAACTCGCTAGTCCAAAGGAACGGAATGTCCAATGGAGAGCTTGTATGTCACCGAGAGTTAGTGGGTAAATGGTAAAACATCATGAAAGATGGGACTATATTCATGGAATGGAAATATAGTGCCAAATAATATATATATTAAAACCCTCGGTTAACAGAAAATAGTTCAAAATAGTAACACAGGAAATAGTGACTTAATCTAAGTCATTACTTATCAAATTAACGCCTTCTACAGGGGCGTTTATTTATGATTTAACGACTACAATCGCAGGCGTCCATTAGATTTATAATATTTTGCATAATTGCCTATTTCTGGAATTTTCATGAAAACGCGCCTCACAGAGGGGCGTTAATTTTAAAGTCACGCCCTGGTGCAGGGCGTCAGTTATGTAAGAGACGACCTATCCCAGGTCGTTAATTCCTTAACATCCGAAATCGGATTCATGAACATTATAAATTTCCAGATAATAAAATTTCAGGAAGAGGATCACATGGTCTGGAAGAGAAAAATGGCAGGATTCAACAAGTATGATCATGCATTAGATTAGATACATGGTTTACTTGATATAGAATTTTAAACATGGGTAATTAATAATTAAGTGAAATTGACGACTCCTGGGCAGGGCGTCAAAATAAGAATTAGCGCCCTAGTCTCGGTCGCTTCCTTTAAAATTAGCGCCCTAAGGAGGGTCGCTACTTACACTATTTTCCAGAAAACTATGAAAAACGCAGAGAATCTATATGCATGAATTGACAGATGACTTTATCATAATTACTATGTTGGTTTGGGCTACAATTCTTGAGAAAACCTACCTGGTCTGAAGACTTTGATTGAAGGCACGTGAAGAACTTGAAAAATAAAAAGAGGCTCTGATCTATATGGAATCCTCCTACGAACCCAATAGCAGCAGAGACAGGGATGACAAAGAGAAGGCTGATATGCGTAGAGAAATCTCAGTTTGCCTTGAAGGAAGATGTACGTTCAATGAAGAACCCTCGTTCTTCAGGAAGACAGGAGCTCCTTCACGTTACAGGCAACCTGCAATTGAAGAAGAAGATGAAGAAGCATTATTCTTCATAATACCTAATCAGCAGAGGAAGAAAAAAATAGGAAGAACCAACCTTTTCTTCACGGTTGACAACAGCAGCACGATGAATAGATCGCCAAAGTAGCGGTCTGGGTGGATTAGGAGGGTATTTATAGGGTTTTTACGATTCTAATGGAGTTAGTATTGCATTAGAAGTAATATTTCCCTAATAGAGTTCTTACCCTATTCAATCTTCTACGTAGTTATCCAGAAACTTGCTCTGGATAGTCTCCTGGGTCGAACGAAACTCGAACAGAATTAACGCCTTGCCATAGGGCGTTAATTTAAATTGACGCCTTTGTTAAAGTCATTTCTTATGTAAAACGCGTCCTTGTGGAGGGCGTCACGTTTACTTGCCCTTTTTATTATTTTGGCCGTTTAGGAATTGACGACATCTGCTGTTGTCGTCCTTTCTGTAATTCGCGCCTTGTATAAGTGCGTTTCTTTTTGAAGTAGCGCCTTGAGTCAAGGCGTTATTTACATTTTGGTTTATTATTTACTCATTTAGGCTCTTCTCATTTATTCATTAAATCTTTTAATCTTATTTTGATCAATTGTGGTTTTTATTTTCTTTTATTTTTACCAGGGTTGCTACACCCTCCCCCACTTAAAAGAATTTGGTCCCCAAATTCAATAGCATATATAAGTGGAGAGTGTAGAATATATACCTTAAAATAATTCTGGAAATCGCTTCCTTATGGATTCCTCGGTCTCCCATGTGGCTTCATGATCGGAACTCTTACTCCATTGTACCTTTAGCATGGGAATAACCTTATTCCTTAGGGTACGTAATTCACGATCTAGTATCTTCATGGGCTTCTGCTCATATGTGAGATCTTTCCGGATCACTAAGTCTCCATGATCAATGATATGTGACGAATCAGGCACATATTTCTTCAACATAGATATGTGGAATATATTATGTACTTCGGACAATTGAGGAGGCAATGCGATGCGATAAGCAACCTCGCCAACTCTTTCCAGTATCTCAAAAGGTCAGATAAATCTTGGTGTAAGCTTGCCCTTAACACCAAATCTCCGTATTCCACGTCCAGGCGATATCTTGAGAAATACATGATCTCCGACTTGGAATTCAAGATCTCTCCTTCTTGTGTCGGCATAAGCCTTCTGTCTAGACTGAGCAACTTGCAGTCTTTCTTTAATCAATTATATCTTTTCGGTGGTATTCCTTACCATGTCTGGACCCAGCAGTTGTTTCTCTCCAACTTCGTCCCAGCATAAGGGTGATCGGCAACTTCTTCCGTATAAAGCTTCGAAAGGTGCCATTTTTATACTTGTCTGGTAGCTATTATTGTATGCAAATTCAACCAGAGGCAAGTGATCATGCTAGCTTCCTCCAAAATCAATGATGCAAGCTCTGAGCATATCTTCAACCACCTAATTAGTTCTCTCGGTCTGACCATCCGTTTGAGGATGAAAAGCTGTACTAAAGTTAAGTCTCGTCCCCAGTGAATGTTGTAAACCCTTCCAAAATTGAGAAGTAAAACGGGGGTCTATGTCAGACACGATTGAGACAGGTACTCCATGTAACCTGACTATCTCTTTAAGGTATAATGCAGCAAGAACATCAACTGACCATCGACTCTTGATTGGCAAGAAGTGTGCCGATTTGGAAAATCGGTCGATGATAACCCATATACCGTCATATCCTCCCTTTGATTTGGTCAGACCCATAATGAAGTCCATACCGATATCCTCCCACTTCCACTTGGGAATATCTAGAGGATGTAGCTTACCGGCAGGTTTTTGGTGTTTCGCCTTGACTTGTTGACATGTGAGACAGCGAGACACAAAATCCGCTATTTCTCTTTTCATATTGGGCCACCAAAAGGTCCTTTTCAAATCTTGGTACATCTTAGTTGATCCAGGATGAATCGTGTACCTTGATCTGTGAACTTCATCTAAGATTTTCTTCTTTAGCTCTGGGCAATTCGGTATACATGTTTTATTTCTGAACATCAATCTTCCATCAGGTGCTATTTTGAAATCAGGTTGTTCTTTCATTTTGCCCTTGATTTCCACTAGTACGGGGTCACTACCTTGAAGTCCTTGTATTTCGGATAGCAAGTCTGGCTGTATGCTCATATGGGATAAGATGACACACCTACTGTCCTTGTCCATGCTTATATTAAGTCTAGAGAATTGTTCTAGCAACTTCCACTCTTGAATCATGCAATTGGCTAATAGTGCTCTCGACTTTCAACTGAGGGCATCGGCTACAGGATTACCCTTTCTAGGATGATATTGTATAGTGAAGTCGAAGTCCTTAAGATATTCCAGCCAACGTCTTTGTCTCATATTCAATTCCTTCTTTGAGAATAGATACTTAAGACTTTTATGGTCAGAGTATACAATAAACTGCACTCCGTACAGATAATGTCTCCATATTTTCAGTGCAAATACTACCGCGGCCAATTCTAAATCATGAACTGGGTAGTTCTCCTCGTGCTTCTTCAATTGGCGAGAAGAGTAGGCTATAACCTTCCCTTGTTGCATTAAAACACATCTGAGGCCAATGCCAGATGCATCGGTGTATATTTCGAATCTCTCGCCTTCAATTGGTAAAGCTAAAACCGGGGCAGTAGTTAGATGATCTTTGAGAGCTTGGAAGCTTCTTTCACATTCCTCACTCCATTCATAACGTATCTCCTTGCGAGTTAGCCTAGTGAGTGGTACGGCTATCTTGGAGAAATCCTTGATGAATCACCGATAGTAGCCCGCAAGACCCAAGAAACTACGGATCTCGCTAGCATTGGTCGGTCTTTCCCAATTCCTTACAGCTTCAACCTTTGATGGATTTACGGATAAACCGTCTTTGGATATAACATGTCCCAAGAAAGCTACTTCTCCTAACCAAAATTCACATTTGCTGAGCTTTACATATAACTGATTTATCCTCAATATTTGTAATGCTATTCTCAAATGCTCCTCGTGCTCTCCCTTGGTCCTTGAATAGATCAGTATATCATCAATGAAAACCACAATGAATTGATCTAGATGAGGCCTGAATATATTATTCATCAACTGCATAAAGGCAGTAGGGGCATTTGTTAGTCCAAAAGGCATAACAACAAATTCATAGTGCCCATACCTGCTTCTGAACGCGGTCTTATAAATGTCCTCATCTTTGATCCTTAGTTGGTGATATCCCGTCCTGAGATCAATCTTCGAAAAATACATGGATCCAGATATTTGATCAAATAACTCATCGATTCTCGGCAGCGGATACTTGTTCTTGATAGTGAGATGATTCAACTGTCGATAGTCGATGCATAACCTCATGGATCCATCTTTCTTCTTTACAAATAGCACAAGTGCTCCCCACGGGGAAGTGCTTGGTCTAATAAATCCCTTCTTGAGAAGTTCTATCAATTACTCCTTCAGCTCCTTGAGTTCGGCAGGGGACATCCTATATGGTGCCTTAGAAACTGGTCCTGCACCAGGGACCAAGTCGATGGTGAAGGTCACTTCTCTTTGTGGGGGTAATCCAGGCAAATCCTCTGGAAACACGTCCGTAAATTCTTGCACAACTAGGATGTCTTCTAGCTTAGTCTCCTTAGTCTCCTTAATGGTGACCAAAGCAAGGAAAGATACACATCCTTTCCTTATTAGCTTGCTAGCTCGGAGAGCCAAAATGAGAGGTGACTTGCTCCGACTCTTAGGGCTAGAATAGACTAGTTCTGGAAAGTCCTTGAAAGTAACTTTGTTGTTATGGCAATCCACAGTTGCCTGATACCTAGATAACCAGTCTGCTCCCAATATGACATCATATTCCTTTATGTCTAAACATATGAGGTTGATAGGAAGATTTCTTCCTTTTACCAAGACTTCACAGTTTTGATAATGGTGAGTAATATCGGTTTCGTTTCCGAGAGGAGTAGATAAAAATATTTTCATCCATTCCGGTTCCATAGGTAGTGGGTCAGCGAACTTTTTGGAAATAAAAGAATGTGATGCACCAGTATCAAATAAGACATGTGCAGACTTAGAACAAACTTTCAGTGTACCTTCTACGAGTCCGCCTTCGTCTTGTTCCGCCTCCTTAATAGCTTGGAGACGAGCATTCTTTGTTACCGGGCGCTTTCCGTCACCGGCTTGATCATTGAGTAGGGGACAATCGGGAATCCGATGATCACGGCTCCCACAACAGAGACACGCTCCAAGTTTCCTCCAACATTCTTCGGCCTTGTGCCCGGCCTTATCACAGTGCTTACATACCACCTTAGAAGGTGTAGTGGTGATGGAGAAAGGTTTGGTCTTTTTGAACTTTTGCTCCTGGGAGGGAGTACCTCCATTACTTGGCCTCTTCTTGAAATTGGGTTTGAAGGTGCCTGAGCTAGTAACATTCTCCTTCTTGTCTTTCCCACGGATCCTATCAGATAGTTCCGTGGCATCTTCTAGTAATTGGACTCATCGAACCATCTCCGAATAGACTTGTATGTCCATCGGTGCCAGTTGTGTGATATATTGGGGCCTGAGCCCATTAAGGAATCTTCGAGCCTTCATCTTCTCAGTACTAACTAAGTGTTTAGCGTACCGAGACAGCCTTGAGAACTGCGCTTCATATTCAGCCACCGACAAGGATCGTTGCTTAAGTGCGGCGAATTCAGCGGCTTTCTTCTCTTGAACTCGATCTGAGAAATATTTATTGTTGAAATGTTCAACAAACTCCTCCCAAGTAAGTTGTCCTGGATCTAATGTGGCTTCTACCGACTCCCACCAGCATCGGGCGTCTCTTTCTAGTTGAAATGTGGCTAACATGACCTTCTCTTGATCCGTGCATTATATAACCCGAAAGATCCGTTCACTTTCCCGGATCCAGTGTTCGGCATCGTCCGGATCAGTAGATCCTACGAACTTTGGAGGATTCATGTTCTTAAAGCTTTAGTGGAGATTTTCGGCTCCACGATGTGCACCTCCTTGTGCCACTTGTTGAAGTGCCTGGGTCATGCCTTGAAGAGTGCGTTGCATGTTGCGCCATTGAGCACGTTCGGCAGCCATTGTCCTATAATTACAATACCTATATTAGTATGTGATTGCGTTAAAAGGCTTTTAATTCTATATTGACTTTAACCCTTGGTTCTACCCAATCTCACTGGTTAGAGGTTCAGACTTATCCTTGGACTTGGGTTTCCTAGGAATTGAATACCCTAGGCTCTGATACCATAAAAACTATCACGCCCCGAGCGCGGAAGATACCCGGAGATGCGTGACGAGTTTATATCAATCATGTCAATCAGAGTATTAGTGTATTCGACACCAAAATCAGAGATGCGCAAAAGTAAAGATAACCTAATCCTTTTATTCCTTCATAAAAGTACTTCTATTACAATCCCTTGAAAATGCTAAACTTAATAAAAAGAAAAATACAAAGTTGACTCAATAAAATATAGAAAAGACAGAACTAATTGACACTTGAGCAGCTCTAACTCTTTCACTCTTGACCTTCCCCGTCCGTTTGGGTCTCGTCATCGGACTTACCTGAAAAGTAGGGAAACACTGAGTGAGCGAACGCTCAGTAGGAAATTATATCTCAAGAACTAGCAATGAGTTTAAGTAATTTACATTTTTCCATGAATGCAATAAGCTATGCATGCTCGCGTAAAGCGACAAGAAAGAGAGTATATCAACAAGATAACAAGGTGAACCTTTCAAGTACTAGTATCAATTAGATGTCAAGATGTTTCAAGCAAGTATATTCATAATGTCATGTCGAAAGTTTTGGCTATCATGTTTCAAGCAAGCAAGTATATAGATACCCTTTTTGGGTCACGCAACTCATGTCATGTCAAGCCAAGTACAAGATTTATGGAATGTCCAATCAAGCTAGTCATGCACTTCGGTACAATGCCATACCATGATCATTACAACTCCCATGGGCACAAGTACTTTCGGGTGCTCCTCCCAGGACCAGATCGGGCCCTATATGCGCAGGCATTGATCATGTATTTTGACACCCACTTTTGTATATAGCCAATATAGAATTTCAAAGATAAAGTGTGTAGATACGTAAGACGGACCTTGATAGAATAGAGTCCAAAAATTGAACTTGTCATAGAAGAATGATAATAACGGTACAATCACGAGTATCATAAAACTGGGTGGAATTGGTTCCCTAACTTGGGTACCATGACAAGTAAGAACGGTCATTCTTTTATATAGAATTGAGGTCCACAAGAACATCATAATAAGGTTTGATATAGAATTGGGGTCCACAAGAACATCTCAATAATGGCATGCTTTCCCCGTTCATTAAGATAATTCTCATATCATATAACACGAGGGCCGGTATACCATGTTTCTATAGAGTGACATGGCAAAGATTGTGTAATGGGTTTTTATGGTACAACCAGCTCAGTCGGCCTTGAGGGAATCCAAGTCTCGAGGAGTCTTACGGAGGTCTCTATGACTAACTCGCTAGTCCAAAGGAACGGAATGTCCAATGGAGAGCTTGTATGTCACCGAGAGTTAGTGGGTAAACGGTAAAACATCATGAAACATGGGACTATATTCACGGAATGGAAATATAGTGCCAAATAATATATATATTAAAACCCTCGGTTAACAGAAAATAGTTCAAAATAGTAACACAGGAAATAGCGACTTAATCTAAGTCATTACTTATCAAATTAACGCCTTCTATAGGGGCGTTTATTTATGATTTAACGACTACAATCGCAGGCGTCCATTAGATTTATAATATTTTGCATAATTGCCAATTTCTGGAATTTTCATGAAAACGCGCCTCACAGAGGGGCGTTAATTTTAAAGTCACGCCCTGGTGCAGGGCGTCAGTTATGTAAGAGACGACCTATCCCCGGTCGTTAATTCCTTAACATCCAAAATCGGATTCATGAACAGTATAAGTTTCCAGATAATAAAATTTCAGGAAGAGGATCACATGGTCAGGAAGAGAAAAATGGCAGGATTCAACAAGTATGATCATGCATTAGATTAGATACATGGTTTACTTGATATAGAATTTTAAACATGGGTAATTAATAATTAAGTGAAATTGACGACTCCTGGGCAGGACGTCAAAATAAGAATTAGCGCCCTAGTCTCGGTCGCTTCCTTTAAAATTAGCGCCCTAAGGAGGGTCGCTACTTACACTATTTTCCAGAAAACTATGAAAAACGTAGAGAATCTATATGCATGAATTGACAGATGACTTTATCATAATTACTATGTTGGTTTGGGCTACAATTCTTGAGAAAACCTACCTGGTCTGAAGACTTTGATTGAAGGCACGTGAAGAACTTGAAGAACAAAAAGAGGCTCTGATCTATATGGAATCCTCCTACGAACCCAATAGCAGCAAAGACAGGGATGACAAAGAGAAGGCTGATATGCGTAGAGAAATCTCAGTTTGCCTTGAAGGAAGATGTGCGTTCAATGAAGAACCCTCGTTCTTCAGGAAGACAGGAGCTCCTTCACGTTACAGGCAACCTGCAATTGAAGAAGAAGATGAAGAAGCATTATTCTTCATAATACCTAATCAGTAGAGGAAGAAAACAATAGGAAGAACCAACCTGTTCTTCACGGTTGACAACAGCAGCACGATGAATAGATCGCCAAAGTAGCGGTCTGGGTGGATTAGGAGGTTATTTATAGGGTTTTTACGATCCTAATGGAGTTAGTATCGCATTGGAAGTAATATTTCCCTAATAGAGTTCTTACCCTATTCAATCTTCCACGTAGTTATCCAGAAACTTGCTCTAGATAGTCTCCTGGGTCGAACGAAACTCGAACGGAATTAACGCCTTGCCATAGGGCGTTAATTTAAATTGACGCCTTTGTTAAAGTCATTTCTTATGTAAAACGCGTCCATGTGGAGGGCGTCACGTTTACTTGCACTTTTTATTATTTTGGCCGTTTAAGAATTGACGACATCTACTGTTGTCGTCCTTTCTGTAATTCGCGCCTTGTATAAGTGCGTTTCTTTTTGAAGTAGCGCCTTGAGTCAAGGCGTTATTTACATTTTGGTTTATTATTTACTCCTTTAGGCTCTTATCATTTATTCATTAAATATTTTAATCTTATTTTGATCAATTGGGGTTTTTATTTCCTTTTATTTTTACCAGGGTTGCTACATGAGCCCACTATAGAGATAGGCTAAGATCACCGGCCCAATTCTCTTGCCTTCCCATATTCCACATATAGCACTCAATTTATCCTCCTCCAAGAAATCATCCGCCAAGGGGAAGAGTAGTGCTCCCGCCAGGTAAATCACCATGGCCTTCATGATCATCTCCATCTCTTCTTCTTTGTTTTCTTTTCCCAACGCTTTATACACCCACGCCGCAAGCTTCATCAAGTTGATTCCTTTTGTGGCTCTTACTTGGTCAATCATTTTTTGGCTTCGGATTAGGCTTGCTAACATCTCTATCGTGCTTATTGGTTCTCGCATAACCGCCATCTTTTCTTCCTCTCCTTGCTTCAAAGACTTCAATCCTTGTAGCATTTCCGCTTCTTCTAGGAGGATATTGGCTTCAAAGGTAGGGAATAGGAAGGTATAGGTGTGTGGGTGCCATGTTTCTATGAGAGCTCCCATGGCAGCCCAATCGAAGTGGATATTATTGTAATGCTTGGCATGGGTTACTAAGCCTAAGAGGTGCCACTTGGATAGATGGGATCTCATATCAAGGGTTATTTTAGAGAAGAGTAAGGGGAGCCATTGAATTTTGGTGTACCTCCTAGCCGCCGGGATAAGTGGGTAATCCTGAAAAATTAAAAGGAAGAGAAGAGAAGAAGGATAGAATTAGAATTTGGGTAGATATGAGTGAGAGGGAGAGAGATAAAGCTAAAGTTTTCTTGAAAACTCACTTGATTTGTTGTAATCCTTCCGCTTATATGTCCATCTATCTCTGTAATCCTTGCAAATCCCATCTTGGTTCTTTTCAATAGACGTTGCATAATATTCTCCATGGTCAAAGCTTCAAAACTCTATTTTTCCTCTGTTTTTCTTGATTTTCTGCACTTCAAGCTTGATTTGAGTCTTCCTTGGAGCCTTTGGATCGTCTATTTGATGAAAGGAGAGGCCTTGGGGGTCCTATTTATAAGGAAAGAGCTTTAGTTCACAGGTTTAGCTCAAATTCGAGTTTGAAAAGGATGAAAAGTTCAGTTTCCGGTTAGAACATGGGTTTCTAGAAATGTGAAGAATTGGTGACCGTCACAGTATCCGCTATTTCTCTAAATAGCGCCCACCATCATGTCACCATTTCTTGATTGAGCGCCCCCTCACGCGGTCGCCATTTCTTTGAATGCTACTTCTGAATCTTAGGTGAATTGTGATGGCTTCGTCTGAATCATACAATGAGCTTACACTATTATGAATTCTTTGTCATATCATTCTTTTGCGAATCATATAATGAGCTTACACTATTATGACTTCTTTGTCATATCATTCTTTTGCGCTACTAATAATCTTTGAGCACAGAAAAGATAGGCTTCATGCAAATTTCAAGGCGCTCGGTGTTCTTCTCTGGTGATATCATCTTCCTGTATACCTCCTGATGCATTATTACTATATGTTATCTATGCTATTAGAGCATATCAAGGACCTTGTGGTTCTGATGAACCTAGAATTTGAGTTCCCCTTCATCAAAAATAGTGATAATTCCAGAGGAGTCTTGATCGCACGGATAAGCCGTTGGGTCATCTAAGGCTTGGAATGACGGTTCCACTTTCTGAGTTGGTACATGGACAAACGGGCTTCGGCTTAATGTCAGCTCAGAAAATTAGATTCCTGACCTAGTCTGGATGGTTTAGCAATATTATCCTTGATTATTTTCTATTTTAGTTTGTTTTAATTTTTCTTTTAGCCCAGCATGCATCCTGTAGGACCTTTGAGTTTAATGTTGAAAATCCACATATTAAGGCAGTAATGAGGGCCGCTCGCTCATGATTTAAGTTGACATGAGATATTCCATTCTAAATCGAGTACTATGTTCTCCTTAAAGCCGCTCACACTGGTTTCTTGAAAGTATCTTTTGACTGGATTCTTCTCCCCTTCCTTTTATTTTCCTGCAAATCCACCTTGGTTGTTGCACGTCCATATTGGCTGGTAATCGCTCTCTAACGGTGTCTCTCATTTCATGCCCGCGTGCACCTTTTGTTAGTTTAGTTTTCATCCAGCCAATTGTTGCTTTCTCGTAATCATCCGAGGTTGTTTCATTCAGAACTGTGGAAACATTTCCAACACTTACTGTCGAAGGCGTGTCACATCACACCTTGGCATCTACTTTTCAGTCCATTCTCACTTCATTCCGCTTCGTTACACTTTCACCCCATTTCCATTTTCACTACGCTTCATTCCGTCTCACTCCCTTGCAAAGAAGACGCCAAGGCGGGACAGCTGTAGACATGCCAAAATCGATACTATGTTAAGTAAATTTCATGTCACGACGTAATGCCCAAAGTGGACTTTATTAATGGCCCAATATAAGGCTTTTTCTAATTTTTCTGGATTATTCTATAATTCACGACTGTCTTCTGGGCGCCATTTAAATGAACGACCATACAGAGTGTCGCCATTTACGTTCACCATAGGACGACATGGTCCTCTGGTAGGTCGACTGACTTTAATGAATGACCACTTGCGCGGGCGCCATTTCCTGGTCTTTTGATTTCCATTAAAAATTAAAATTCAAAGAATTGATGCCCTGTTGAGCGGGCGCTCATTAATGAACACCTTCTTAAGCAGGCGTTGTTTCCTATTTTTAAAATATGGAAAGTCCATTATTTCTATAATTTACCCAAGAATGAGCGATAGTGTGAATGGTCGCCCTTTTAATTGACGCCAGTGGAGCAGTCGCCATTTTCATTCCGTGTCCAGCACGTCTGCAACTTCCTCTGCATGGCGTTCTTTACCATTTTTGGTTCCAAGTTCTTCTGAGGAAGGATATCCACATCATGGATCGATCCCCTTTGTTTTAATCCCTAGAATATGGTTTTAAACCCTATAAATACTCCTCTCTTTTGCCTATCGCGGGATCCCCCTTTTTGGCGAGAACACACAGAGTTTCTGATTTTAGAGAGTCCACAGCAAGAGAGTTCTGAGAGTTTAGGTGCTTTGTTTCTAACAGTTGCAGGTTCACGTTGCAAGAGAGAACATTGTTCTCTTTTACACTTGGTGCACCTGTAGCTGCTGATCTCTCTCCTGCACTTCTGCCACGGCTGACTTCTTCTTCCTCCTACAATTGAGCTCGGCTGATCTCTCGATTCCCTGTCTGCTACAGGGGTTTTGAAGGGCCAACCTTCATACTATCTTTTCTCTTAGTTTCTTCATCTACCATTCTCCTTCTTAGTTTATTTATCTTCCTTTAGTCTACGCATCCATCATCTCTGGCTCCCTTGCTAGAGTATTTTAGCATCATATTTTGCTTATTTTGCATGCATACATATCATCCCTCACCTTTTGCTCCTTCTTAAAGGGGTTTTAAACAAACACACAAGGTGTGTTCATGCCCATGTTACATAGTTTAATTTTCATAGAGCATTGATATTACACACTTTTGGCTAATCCAATCTTCTTGTCTTTGCTTGTTTTCTTTCAAGGGTTATCAAGATAAAAAATCCCCTTCATCGGCCAGCCGATATAAGGTGGAAGTTGAACTCACATCTACACTCGCTTGCAAGGTACTTTTCGCGATCACTCTTCCCTTTTGAGGTAACCCATCTGGCAATCACACTCCTAGAGTAGCATCACATGCTCCCTCCCCCACCTTTGTCTTTATCATCTTTATTATCATCTCCCCATATCATTATTTTAACGTTAACTTTTCTTTCATTTTTAAAATGTCTATGTGACATGTTCACAAATGCAGTGGTAACGTCCCAGAGTTGGAGAACGCAACGGTTCACCCTACACGTGTTGAGTCTCTCCAGGTGATTTTGATGATAACAAAACCCCGGTATTACAAACTAAGTAATAACTTGCTTAAACCACTCTCAAAGCCATCCTTAATCAAACAAATGCCTAAATCTACCATGCTTCAAGAAATGCCCAGGCTAAGTTCAACCAACTCATATTGATTGGAACAAGATGTGGTCATAAAATAAATTGTTCACTTTTTCTCCACGAGGATGAAGCATCTATCAATGGTTTTTTAATCCCAAAAGTCTCCAGACATCCTTGGAATTATGGATCTGTGTCTTGGCTTGTCCTTGATCATCCAAGTTATATAAAAACATCTCTTGGGGGAAAGAAACCCTAATTAGTTAAGGGAGATCAAAGGGGGCTGCCAAGGGAGAAAGAGGGCTGCTACTGTAGCTCCGTGAACAGTGCTATGTCCAAGAGTTCTTCATCCAAGAGCAAGGTTTTCAAGATCATGTACAAGTCATTCAAGTGAAAATCAAGCTAAGGAGCAAGCTTCATCCAAAACAATCTTCATCCACTAAGGGGGAGCTTTAATTTGAAGTTTTCTTTTATGTTTGTCCTTACATCCTTCATCAAGCTTCAAGTGTGTGTTCTTGTAATATTCAAACACTTGTGTGTGTGTAGATCTACCAACATCCGTGTTTGTGTGTGTGTGTTTCTTTTCTTCTTCATATTTCTTTGTGATTCAGTGCTTGTGCACCTTTGTGGGAGTTTCGAACTCACACAAGTGTGTGTGTGTGTTTTGATCTTGTAACCCTTTACAAGATAGTGTGTGAATCCTCACAGATCGTGAGGGGTGGACGTAGATGGCCGTCGTTGCATCCGAACCACCTAAATATTGTTGTCTCGTGTGGTTTGATCCTTTTCTCCTATCTCCATTCTATGCATGCTTGCATAGTTAAATTATTTGCATCTGCTGATTTTTTTCGTTTAGATCTAGATTAATTGATCATTCTCTAATAGATCTCTGGTATATCAAAAGCTGGGTTCGGACCGACAAGGTTAGTCTTGTCAGAAAGATAACACCTTGCGTGAGAGAATCTTCAGATTTCGTAGCTCCGCCTAGTACCAAAGAGCTATTATAGTGGTTGATTTTGATAGATATATTCTCCTTTGCATCAGATTTAAATTGATAGTTACTATTTCATCATATAAATTTCAAATTGATTAAAGCTTTCTTAAAATTTGTTATCACCCAATTCATCCCCCCCCTCTTGGGTGTCATTGATCGCGGGACTTCAACACGGGGTTTCGAAAGTCCGACAGACAAAAACATGTGCAAACCACTAAACTCGATACGGGACCCATGAAAGTGATCTGAAACCAACGGATCTTGATCTGATAAATAATCTGACAAAATTCGGGGCGTTACATTTGGTCTCCTCCATTTTGGCGGGGATTGCTCCTACCTGGGAGTGCTTGAGATGGTGGCGGGAAATCCTGGAGTTTGTAAAGCCCTTGGGTATTATTATTTCGCATATTATAGAGAAGCTAACCAAGTTGTCGATGCTTTAGCATCCTTCACTTGCCATAATCATGCCAACACGATTTTACACTCTTCTTCTGAGCTCTCAAGTACTTGTTTCGGTCCTCTTGTGGTAGATCGGCTGGGTCTAGTCTCTTTTCGGAACTCTTAGTAGGGGTCTTTTCCCCTTTTGTTTTCTTGGCATCATTGGCAGTTTGTTTCTCAGGGGTATGCCCCGTTGACGATGTATCTTTCATTCCTGTAATAAAAATTCTCTTGGGTCGCAGTGGTCACCTAAAGGAGTGAGCCCATTCCCCCCTTGGGGGGGGGGGGGGGAGTGCACTCGACCGGTTGCGGACCTACTGCCCCCTCTATTTTATTAAAAAAAAATTCATCTTGAACTTTAGAAAAAATTCCTATCGTGTGGTGTTGAGAGCATGTCTCATCACACTTTGGCATCTACTTTTCAGTCTATTCCCACTTTGTTCCATTACATTACACTTCATTTCATTCCATTCCATTCCACTCTGTGTCACTCCCTTACAAAGTAGACACCAAGGCGGGGTAACTATAAACACGCTAAATTTGACATCACATTGAGTAAATCTCATATCACACTATAATATCTCAAAGTGAACCTCAAATTGACTTATTTGAGTGGTTTTCCCTATTTTTCTCTATTATTCCCTTTCTTATAATTTTTTTCTAATTTTTTTATTTTTCTCCTATTTTTCTTTACTTTTTTCATTTTCTGACATTTTCCTTGATCACGTCACTCATGGTGGACACATTTAACTCAAATCGTGATCATCACCCTAACCGCATTCAAGAAATCCATGTCATTTACACCTGATGTGATTCTTAAATTCATGCCTTCATTCTCAGATGTGATTCTTCAATTTGTGTCATGCCTCCATGATGTCTTTCAAGGGGTTACCTTCTATCTTTAGCTTTTTGTACTTCACATAGATAGCGACTCACTTTAAATGACATCTAATCACCTAAACGCCTTTTATTCCAGCCTTTCCTGAATTTGAATTTCAAATTCCATCCAAACTGGGAGTTATTTGTGTTGGGTCCGGGGCAACGATAATCAAGAGACGGGGGTGAATTGATTGGCCCTCTAAATAATAATTTCCAAGTAATTAAGATCAACTGATGAACGATGGATAGATAAACAATTAATTCCTATGTGCCTAGATGAACAAGGAACAAGATATAGCAATTTGGATTACGCTCTCAAAGCTCACTCGCGTGTGATTAGTAATGATGTGAATATGTATGTGTATGCAACGATGTACCGAAACTTTGAATGGCGAATAACTAAAATAGATGAAATGCAAACCACAATCAAGCCACAATCAAACCACAAGGCACATCAATTTTTAAGGTGGTTCGGGACCACGACGGGCTCCCTACGTCCACTCCTCACTCAACTGAGTGAGGCTTCACTGTTGTTAAAATAGCTCGGGGATAAATCCTCCCCCACACACAGAGCCAAGCTCCAACACACACACACAGGGTGACGCCTGCACAACCACATGGGAGAAAACTCCCAACCACACACGGGGAAAAATCCCCAAATCACACACAGATTTCCACGGCACAAAACGATGCATAAGAGTCAACACAAACACTCGGAGAATCCACTCTCCAAACACCCACACATGATATTCGATCAGAAATGGGTAACACGTTCATAAATAAATACAACACGCCCCAAATGAATTCCTAAGACGGAAACAAAGAACATATATGAAGTGTAAAGCTCCCCCTTCTCTAAACGATCCGAGTTCGTAGATGGATGATTGCAATTTTAGCATCTTCTTATTCCTCTCTTCCAGCCGCTCCTCTTTCTCTTCTTCCACGATCTCCAGAAATGCCTTAGAGCAGATGAAATCCACCTTGGCTTCTTCTCCTTCTCTTCTTTCACCCTTTCTTCTCCTACAAGATAGAAAATGTTAGCTCTTAGGGTTCTTTCTCTCAAATTCGTAGTTAACATATATATCTAACAAGCAGTGGCCAAAAGACCCATAAAACCCTTCAAAAGTGTGTTAAAAACAACCTAATAAGTCTAAGAACCTTTTGGGGGTATAATGGTAAAGTTTCAAATGGTTTTCAATGGGTTTAGAACACTTTCGAAATCACCATTCGGAAAGTGTCGACTCTTGGAGTCGACACTTGCATTCTGTGCAGGCAAAAATCACAAAAATAGAACCCAGGCAGACAAGAGTCAACTCTAGGAGTCGACTCTTGCTGGTTGCCCTCCTGGACATCACCCAGGCCAACAAGAGTCGACTCTTGCTGGTCTGTCTGTCCAAGGCAGACCCATGCAACATTTAAAGCCCCATTTCTTTGACTAAAAACATAAATGATATCACCATCAATTCAAGTGATATTTAGGTGTCTTTCAACCATTTCTCTCCTGCAAAATGCACAATAGAATCAAGTTAGTATTGATTAGAAGATCAAACATTTCAAGTCTATGTCCCTTAAGGAAAATGCACACTTTCACAACCAAAAGTTAGAATGGCATAGCCATGCATGCATGCAATGTAAGTGCATCATCAAATCAAATTCCACCTAGTTAATGTACTCTCTCAAACATCCAAATACAAAGGCATTTTGACATGATCTCATTTAAATAAGACCTTACTAAAGGCATTTGATCTTGAAAGGAGTCAACCATCAAATTCAACTTGAAAAACAAGACTAAACAAAAGATTTGCATGAGGAGCAAAGTCTATGCATCATGGATAACATATTAGACTTGTTTACTCAAAGATGCTTTATTGCACTCACTTAAAATGTGCTTTGAATTTCCATTCATGATACAAACTTAGAACTTCCATTCATGAATTAAGGTCAATGCATCATGGATAACAAGCACTCTTAGAGTTAAATACTTGATTAAACAACCTCAGAACTTCCATTCATGAAATCCCAATCAAGCTGTCCTTACAAAATCAATCTCAACTATGGAAGCACATTCAAAGCTTGACTTGATTGATTTTAACATCAACCCATTCTTCCACAATCATGAATAGTTATCAACTAGATGGAAGTTAGATTAACCACACTGAATTGAACACATAAGCATTCAAATAAGCATTAAACCATCAGTCTCATGCATCATGCACATACATGCAAATATGCATCATGTACACATGTTTCCACAATTTCCACACTTGTTCTCATCTCTTGAATAGTCACATGTATCACGTGCATCAATATGCATATAGTAAAACTCATCATAAAATTCTTGAAGAAGGCCAATTCTTTAAACCAGTTCTTCAAGCATGGATAAGGCAAATACATACATCATAGCAAGAAAACAAGGATGTTCAAGCACATGTAATCATGAAAAACCATTCAAACATAAGGTCAAGTCGACTTCCAAAGAAGCATTGGTATGAACCAGGGACCTTCTTGTATTCCTGTATGAACACTGAAACACACACATTTAACAAGGCAAAATGAACATGAATTCCCGAAATTCAAGACAAATTAAACTCGCCATGCAAACATGTTTCCACATCTATCATTCTCATTCAATACAAGGCTTTCTCAATCATGCATTCTCAAATATACTTTCTCAACAAATATAAAGTTTTGTTGTCATCAAAAGCACAAGCATAGCACAACAATCTCCCCCTTTTTGATGATGATAAAACTTTACGACAATTACATTTTACTTCTCCCCCTTTGGCATAATCAAAAAGTGGGGGGAAATACTTGGAAGCCCGATAAGCATGTAGAGTAGATGAAGTCAAAAATCTTAGCAGTAGACTGTAAAGGCTTTCAGATACCATGAATGAGCATAGTCCTGAATGATGTCAATGAATGAGCAAGTCAATCAATAATTTGAGTTTGATACCAATCGATGATTCTTTGATATGCAGGATCTGAACAATATGATTCTTCATTTTTTATGTTGTTTGGAAATGCATGAAGCTTAATGCACATGAGAAGCATTAGAAGCAAGTCACCACGCAGGCATGCAAATATGATGGTTGTGTAAAACTCAAGGCAAAGAGCATGTCGGTCGACCAATTGAAATGGTTCGATCGACCGAACTCAAATGTGACACTACTGCAAATACAGACCAAAACCAAAAAAGGTGAGCTTTGTAACTTGATGTTGACTGAAAATGGCTCATTTTATTTATAGTTATGCTGAACTTATGTGCAAAAGATTTGTTTGCAGAATTTGTATGCAAGGCTATGCAGAGACTGTCCACAAGTAACATGGTATGCATATGTCAAAATGCTATGCACATTAATCAGCAAGCAAATGCTATGCACAGGGAGAAAGAGTGGCATTGTCATTATGCAACATGCTATGCAAAATGGCATTAATCTCGTGAATCTCATGACAAAAATCGCATGATAGAAGTGATATGCACGTGAAAAATGTGTGGTCATACTAGAAATATGCAATAAGCCTCAGATGTGCCTATGCACACAATCACTACCTCTCCCCCTTTGTCAACAACAAAAGTCAGGCTGAGGGGAATAAATGTAATGAAGTAATGATCATGCAAGGAATGGAATGCAAGCATGCAAGCATTCTTTATAGACATGCAAATACACATATATATAAGATAGATCTCCCTTGGGGAGTGGGATAAGAAAAGTGTAATTGATTCAAATGCTAGACGTATAGCATGAGCCAAAACTAAAGAGATTGTGCATGTACAAAGAGTTTATTTAATCATGTATATAGGCAAACTCACAATCTATGCCCAAGACAGAAACTTCGTGAAGTGCATGTGCTCAAAAGTGTACAATGAATCTTAAACATAAAGATGTACAAAATTTTCAAATAACACTGACTGATGTCTTTTCACTCTAAAATTTCTTTTTAGATCCTCGACTATCGGTAGTTTCACACAACCACTTTCTTTTATTTTTTTTAATAGGACTTCACCATTTTATGCGAGTCTCCTCATATGTCTCAATGGGGATTCTCGATTACTAGGATCCGTCACACATTGTATTTTTCTTGTGGAATTTTGTTTCACCATTTTACACAAATTTCCTCATTTGTTTCAGTGGAGATTCCTGGTTACTAGGATCCACTTTCCACTTATTAACAATTTGTAGGAGCAGGTAGCTTTTTCCTCACAATTACTCCTAATGATCATGTAGAGCTTCAATGTCATGTAAGTGTTAGAACGAATTTCCAATATCTTTATGGTTAAAAGACATTAAACACAAGTTTTTCAAAGTGTAGGGGTTTTGTTTCAAGTATATAAAGTGAATTATGCTTGAGACATGAGAATTCTCCCCCTAAGTATATGCACTCGCCATATTAGGCTTCTTCCCCTTAGTGTATGCCATGTAACACACCTAGTTTGAATCATCGCAGCATTTGTTTATCAAGGAATACAAGGCCATAGGATTATTCAAGAAATTGCTTTGTAAGCTAAGTACAAACAAGCATGCACGGATTAGAAATGTATTCATGCAATATAATATGCAAGGACACATGAATCAAAGCATGCAACATGCAGATGCCAATATGTGCAAAAATGTGAATGATATGCAGAAATATCAATGATTGAACACAATATGCTCTATATACATGGATATGCAACTTTATCAAATGTCCAACATTTTAGTTCATCCTCCCCTTAAGAAAATGCACTCAAAGGACTTATCAAAACATTTGAACCATTAAGTTGGCACAGATGAAAAATAGAATCTGTTGATTAATGAATTTCAGATTTTAAGAAGGAAAACATCAAATAGATGAAGAACATTCATTGCAATTTAGTGAAAACTTATGACCTTTGCAAAGCAACCACAGATTCATTGAGCTGAAATTAAACCAAGATCATTCAAAACATTGTTGCAGCAAACAGTGAGGAAATTTGCCATTCAGAAATTTTTGCCCTCTTGAAACAAGAAGATTTTCAGATTCAATTCAAGGACATTGCAAATAAAAAGGAAATTGATTTCATTCACACACAAAAAATGCTTCATCATAAGCCAAACATACTGATTTTCTGAATTTTGGTACTAGGCGGAGATATTGATCTAAGGATCTAACTCTCGCATAGTGGTAGCTTCCTTATAGAATTGATCTGTCATTTCACATATCACCATTTGATATACCAAACATTCATTCAATCAAGATTTGTATGGCTTGTAAAGAGATACAATTAAAACATAACAGAGTAATAGAGGGAAAAACATCAAAATCACCAAGATTGACAAAAATGAGAAGCAAGGTCAGGGTTTTACCAAATTAGTGTGACTTGTTCCTTTTTATTGGAACCCCTTTCATTCTTTATTTCCCCAAGGCACACTTGCATGAAAACCAACCTATTTGACAGATTTAGGTACCCAAGTCTTCTTGGGTCCCTAGGGGTTAGTAGCATTACTATCAGAAAATTTCTTCCACATGTTCATTACTACCATATCATCATTCTTCATGATCCTACAATTCTCAAGCACATGTCCATAGTTTCCACAATAAAAGTAATATGGAGGAACAACTTTACCATAAGGCTTCCCTGCATATCCATGAGGTTTCACAAAGTAGTTTCTATTATTTACAAAAGATCTGAAATTTTCGGAACTGAACTTTCCATTCATCATAGAAGCATGAAAACCATCATTTTTCATTGACCAACAGTTTTTCATAACATGCCCATACTTTTCACAGTGAAAACAACAAGGAGAAGTAGATCTACCAAATGATTTTTCATTATGAGCATGAGTTTTTCCAAAGAACATTAACTTATAAGATGAAAACCTTTGAGTATGGAAGGCATGTCTATCACTTTATTTTCTTTGAAAATCAAATTTAGCATTCATAGCATGTAAAACATCGTGTTTCTTTGAAAAGCAATTTTCCATCACATGGCCAAGTTTAGCACAATAAAGACAATAACCATTTCTTTGTCTCTAGAAAGTATATTTATCTTTGTATGCACGTTGGTCATCTTTTTTCATGACATCACAATCATCCATGACATGGCCATACATCCCACAATAAAAATATTTAGCATTAGTTTTCATTTTCTGCCCACCTTGAACTTTTTAAAATCTATTTTGCATTGTAGGCTTTGTGTTGACATTTTTCTTCTTCTCAAAGCCATTTTCAGAAGTTTCCATTTGTACAATAGGAGGAAGAGCTTTGGAAGTGCTAGGAATATCGAAAGCATGAACAAAAGAAGTTTTTAATTTAGATTCAAAAGATTTTTTGTTGACAGGGGTGTATCTAAGACCTTCTTTTTGAAAATTCACCTTGACACCCAACACCTTGTCCAAATTTTCTTTTCCCTTTACAAATCTTGACAAGTCAATCTTTAGTTTTTGTATCTCATCTTCTAGAGCAGAGATATGTAGCTTAGCACTTGTGATTTCTTCTTCACATGCACAAACTTTGTCATTCAACAAACAATTCACGTATTTGAAGTTTTCATTTTCCTCCTTGACTTCTTTGTTTTCAGCATTTATAGAGTGTAATTTTTTAGTCAATTTTTCAACGACTTTTTCAGTTTCATCAAGCTTTGAAATCTTTATAATCAACTGTTCATTCTCACGCTTTAACAATGAGTTCTCTTTTTCAATCCTATCAAAAATTTTCAATCTACTCTCAAGCAAAGAATTCTGAATTAGCATTGCACCATTTTTCTTTTTAAGATCTTCATTTTCAATCATGATGCTCTTGTTGTCAATTTCAGTATCAAGAAGCTTTTCAAACATTTTTTCATCATCTGATAGGGAAGCTAGCTTGTTCTTAAGGCACTCTTCATTTTTCTCAAGCAAAGAAATTTTAGATTGCAAGAATTTGTTCTGTTCACATAATTCATGACATTCATTTTCAGAATCTAAAGACCCATCAGATTTGTCAAGCAAAGCATTTTCTTCACGCATGTCAGAAATCTGTTCTTCAAATAGTCTTGTCTTAGATTCTAGAAATTCATTTTCATATTCTAAATTCTCAATCTTGGACTATAATAACTTACAATTTTCACAAGAGATATTGTCATGTGCATTCTCACATGAAACAGATGTATGCGTGAGATCATGGATCTTCTTTTTTAATATCTTGTTTTTAGATTTAAATTTCTAACATTTGTCATACAAATCAGCGTATGTTAATTGTCATTCCTCAATTGAAAGATCTTCCAAGTTAGAGTTTACCTCAACACTGCTATCTCCTTCAGCCATCAAGCAAGAATCATTTGTCTCAAATCCCCCGGGTGTCGCTGGGGGGGGGGGGGGGGGATATTGTTGTTTTATGTTAGGGAGACGCTGACATAAAACAATAATTTGAATCACGCCATCCCAGATAGTCGTTATTTTTTTTAATTTGTGTCACCATTCTTTGACGTGTTTCATCTTTCCTATTTTTGGCAGATTTCCTTCCATAATTAAACAATTTAAAATCACATCATGTTCCTTCGATGCCATTCCGAACATGGCTGACTTTTTGGACATGTTCATCTTTGAATCGCAACGTGATGTGACACACTAAGGGGGTTTGCAGCAAAGGGACAAAGATCCTTGGACCTATTCCGCAAGCACAATCACAAAATAGTGAAGTTTCACGATCGGGACCGAACCGCCGTCGCACACACATGAACCCGGGTGACTCGGTGATGCCGAGTGGAGATGATGGATCAAGAGCCTAGCTGGTAGAGTGCCAGTAGGTCTAGGGTTGCCCTCCCAAGGGTACGAAGCCCACTCTTAAGGGGCTGGCCGGGTGCCAATTGGGGCACTAGGTCGCTCTCTCTCACAGCCCACGGTGACCGCTCGTAAGGGGAACACACGGGGCGGGCGCTCTCTCTCTTGCTCAACGGAGCAATTCCACGGATATTAGATGAACAAGTACTAAAAGAGGAGCAAAGTTCAGAGCTTACCCTGGTTGGTTTGAGAAAACCAACCCCGTTCGGAGACGAGGGAGAGCGGGGAAGTGTGGGTTCCCTGCACACTGCGGCGATGAAGCTTGAACCCTGTTTAAAAGTTAAAATCACTACGCCTCACACAGGAGGGTGGACTTGGGATGGGGATTTCTGTATTAAAAATCAAACACTACCTCCGCACAGGGAGGGGCGTTAAGCCAGCTAGGCTGGGAGGGGAGGTTTGCTCGAATCGCGACGTCGGGGCACCTTGCCGATTCTTCCCGGTTCTGGGACAGCAAGACAGGGGGTCGGTGTAGTCGCCGCTGTGAGCTCTCTCGGACTCGGAACTCAATGAGACTGGCGCTGAAACGACGCTGACAGACCCAGGTACGCTTTTGAATTTTGGTGGGCGGTTCCTGCGTCGCCTCTGGTCTGAGTGGACTCTGGAGCAGGTACCCGGCGTTCTGGTTCAGGCAGGCCCAGGGGGTTGCAGCTGCTTGTAGAAGGTACCACGGTCACTCCTGAAGTCTGAATGAGGCGAGACCAAGTCAAGGACGTCCGTGGATGAGTCTTCTTCGAGCAGCAACCAAGAACACCACCATAGGATGTCAGGGTGGTGAGGAGGAGTCCGTTGAGTGAGGCAGTGTCGGAGCAGGACCCAAACGGACTGTCTACGCACCCGGGGGAGAAAAATTGGAAAAGGCACTTCCTGATGCCGAACGGGTCGCCGCTTGTTGGTGGTGGTGGAAGACTCGTGGTAGCAGCTCTCAGCCAAGTGGCACCTCCAGAAGTTGAAGGGTGTGGCCGTGGGAGCTCCTGCAAGTCACTTCTGGTTGCAGACCGGACTGGATCTGGACAGTTGGCGAAGAACGGCTCTCCCGGGCAGCTCCGACCTCGGATTGAGACGAAACTGCCTCGCCTGCGAAGAAGACTGGGAGAGCTTTCCTTCGATGTAGGCCACGCTCCCAGGAGATCTGGGATGGAGACTGGGGTGGTGCTGCTACAGACTGTCGGCCTGCTGGTCTTCAGCTGTATGCAAATGAGGAGAGTGAAAAGGTGGAGGGGGTGATTTCTTTGGTGGAGGGGTAAGGGATGTGGATGCTTTGGTGGAGGGGAGGGGTTTGGGAGGTGGGAAGGGGTGGTGAGGTGGAGGCCAGGGGCGGAGCTAGCAGGGGGAGGGGTTGGGTGTGCAAATGGCCAAGGGGGAGGTGGTGGGGAGATGGGGGCGCAAGTAGCTTGGGGAATAGGGAGGGCTTCCTTTGGAATTGGTGTGATGGGTTAATGGTGGCCTAGGGAGGTGGAGGGGTTACCTTGGGGAGGGGAAAGGTTACTTGGGAGAGGGGATTCTCTCTTGGGAAAGTTAAGGGTTGTATGGGGAAGGGGAAGGGTTGCTTGGGAAGTGGGGGAAATTGAAGTGGAGTTAAGTGCCTTGGGAAGGTGAAGGGGTGGGAGGCTGATGTGGCAGATGAGGTGGCAAGGAGAGGAGAGAGAGGGTGGTGCAAATTTTGGAGAGAGAAGGGAGGGGAGAGAGAGAGTGGTTCGCCCCTTTTAGTGAGAGAGAGAGAGAGAGAGAGCTAGAGAGAGAGAGGAAGATAATTCAAGTGGCTAAGCTTTCTTCAATACTTCATTAGTCATCTCAAGTGGAGTTGGGGTCCTATTTATAGGGATCCCAACATTTACAAAAAGTCCCTGAGATAAGTGCTAAAAGCAAATAAGCAAGAGAAATGGGGAAGGGGGAGGGCGCCCCTGGGCCAGGCCCACTTAATTGGGCCCATACAACACACTAGCCCACATGATGACACAACTTAGGTAAATAACAAGATAACCTAGGGACTTGACTCAAAACAAAGGTAAAATACATCAAAATGACTCAAAAACAAAGGCAAAATACATCAAGATGACCCAAATAGTAAGCCCCAATGTCGAAGTGGACCCGCCTAGACGTGGAGCCGCAACATACCCATCTCCGGGAGGGAGAGAGGTGTCGAGCCAGAGGGATCCATGGGTGATGTCTCCATCACAACGTCTTCCTAGATGCATTTTAAAATGCGGCATTCTACCTTGACGTGTTCATCCTCCGACCTTCCAAAAGGCCCATTCTGAGCCCAATTGTTGAAATTTTCTTATTTTGACTTTATTTTCACTTGGGAAAGAACTTTATTGATATTTCATATCTAAAAATAATTTTTTGGAAGTGTTTTCTTCCTTAACAATGATGGAATTCTAATTCCTATTTTTACTAGAATTTAGGCCTATGAATTTTCACCCTATAAATATCCCCCTCCTTTGTGCATTGAGCCCTTTAATCACTTTGAAGTACTTGGATTCTTTGGTGAAAATTGAAGAAAGAGAAGAAGGAAGGAGGAGCCTCCCCTAAGCTTAAAGTCTTCATCCTTTAAAGCTCCATCCCCTTTGAAAATCTTGGAGAAGCCCCCCCTTAATCAATATGCCTTTCTATATCTTATCATTATTGTTGTTTATTTATTGGCTTTCTTAGTGCATGCATCATATTTTTCTCCTCTTCTTCTATTTTTAGCTTAATCACATTGAGATACTTCCCGTAGTGCAACACTTGCACCCTCCCTTTCATACATCATATTTTATCTACCCTTTGCATAGGGGATTTAAACAACACCAACAAGGTATGTGTCCTTTCATATTTTTATTATATTCATCTTTCAAGAATTTGATACTACAGTTATTATTTTCTAATCATATTTTTATTATTGATGTTTGTTATTTCATTTTAAGGGTAATCAAGTAAAGAAGGATCTCTTCATCGGCCAGTCAATTGGAAGAGAAGATTAGAACCCTTACATCTCCTCGCTATCCAAAAGGCATGTTTCTCATGTGATCACTCATTTAGTTATCCCTTTGAGGTTCTCAACCTCTAGCGATCACGATCTTCTTATTACTATTCCTTGTATTTGTAACATCCATAAATTGGAGATCAACCAACACCGACTGATTACCGTTTAATTTGTGAGATCTACACCTGGGTGTCTTCTATTTTAGGGGAATCAGTGTGTCTGTCGAGGCCTTCAAGGCTGGATTTCGACTTCCCATTCCTCCCCTCTTCCAAAGCATCTTGCACTTCTATGGTCTAGAGCCAGGGCAACTGTCGCCCAACCCCTACAAGATCCTCCGTGCCTTCATCTATAGCTGCCATCAAGTGAAAGATGTCGTCACCATCTAGCTCTTCTGCCATTTCTTTAGTTCCCAGCGATGTCCTAGTTCTGTGGCCCTAGCCTTTTATTTCAGGGCTCGGAACAAAAGAACTTTCCTTAATTTCTCCCCAGACATCTCGAATGTCAAGCACTGGCAGGAACACTTTTTAATCTTGATGAAGGTAGGTCGCGTTAAGCAAACTAGTGATTGGGGCTTTACCACCATCAGCCAAGTCTACCTATCCGATAAGCTGCCGCCGCCAACCAAGGAGGAAGCAGTCTCCATTGAGGAGATGCTCTGCCATCTGATCATGGACAACGACTTGAAGTTGGCCCCCACCCTCCTTAGGTTCTTGGAGTTGAGCCCCCTATTTCTTCCTGGTAGGGCCTAATGCTGTAAGGGTATAACGCTTTGGACAAGAGCCTAATTTTTGTTGTTATTGCTAACCAGTGTCCCGAGCCTCCTCCGAGCGCACAGAGGGAGGAACCCACACACAAGTATAAGACGCTCATGTTGTGGTCATCCGAAGCCCGTCTGCGTGAGCACGTGGAAGCCCATGTTTCCCCCCAGGCATGGGCCGTGACTATCTATTGATGCGGGACGGACACGCGACTCGACTACAACTGGATATGCGACCCTTGGACTCTAAGCAAGCTCACGATCACCCCTAACGAGGGAAGCGTACGGACGTGCACAGTTGAGAAACTGGCAGTGAGCTAGGGTGGTCAACTCACAAATTCATGCCCGGATTGGGTCACGGGACGGTCTCGCTCTCTCTCGCAGCAGCGGTAAAATAAATATATCTAGCTAATGGCCCTAACACATGCTCTCTAGCAGCGGCATATAAAAGCATATACAAGAATAGCAAATGCCGAGTAATGGAGCGAACACGATACCTCCACGCGCCTGGCGTGGGGAAGATGATCCCGACCGATCTCGTACTCCTGGAACAATAATTAATTAAATTACAACAATGATTTACTACCCACTCCACGCAGGGAGGTAAAGGGCGACACAGCGGGACCCGGGAGCAACAGGTTTGGGTTGACGGGCAGGTTCTTGTGTAGCTTCGGCGGCACACGTACTCACGATCGTGGGACCCACGTGCTGGTCAGTGGGGCTATGTGGGCCCGGAGCGGCACCGTTGTGACAGGGACGTCCGGAAGGGCGCTCCCTGGGAAGGTGGCGCGCTGGTTCGCCTAGTGGAAGGTGAGGAGGCTCCGATCGGTGCGAGTTAGAGTTGCTGCCCACTGATCTGAATTCTATTTCAGATCTGCACGTCCTGACGAAAATTGATGCTGCGATCGGCCCCGACGTCGGATCGACGCACAAGAGGTACTGTTGGAAAGCTCTTTCGAAACCCTTTGATCTATGGCCAGATAAAAAGATTGGCTATTCCACATCTGGCATTGACCGAATTTTCAAGCTGCTGGTTGACAGGACCCGAAATCTCAAGATAGAAGGGCCTTTTCTTGAGAGTTTGCGTTGACCACGTTGTATACCTCCGATTCAGCTGTTGAGATCTTCATGAAAGTGGTAGAGGGCGAAGAGAGGAAAACAGAAATATATTTTATGAAAGGTTTTGTGGATATTTGACTGGGCAAAAGTATTTTCTAATACCGGGTGGTCGGATCTGGACAGCAGAGACAGAACAAAACTTGGGATCTGAAGTGATTTTTCTAGAAACTATAAACGAGATTCTAAATTCACCAGAAACTTTGTGGATGGTGGGGGTGATGGATAGAACCTCCAATAAATTTGGGGATTCAAACAAAAATCAAGAAGGGGGTTGAAAGGGGGAATCTCAAAGTGGCTGTAACACTGGACAGACTACAGGTAGAACTGGTAGATTGAGAAGCACAAAAATGGAAAAATATAAAATGAAAGGTAAATGATATGATTATTTTTGTGGAGGTTAAGGATCAAGTGGGGAACCAACCCTGAAATCTCAGCTCTAGATGATACCGGAGTTGGGAGGTAAAATTCCCGTAGTGAGCCTCTATCCAGCAAAATAGAACTTGGACAGCACTTCGGAAGGATGCTCGCGGTGGCTCGATGGCGGCACGAACGGCGGCAGTAGAGATAGAAATCAGAGATAGAGGGGCTAAGATAGAGGGGGTTTGCACCCTGAAATGCTGAAGGAGGAGGAGGGAACCAGAGGGAGAGAGTAGGGGGCGCAGGTTGCTCTTGACATACACAAAATTTTATTTTTCATTAATTCCAATAAAATGTGAATTACATCTATTTGTATGAAATGGAAAAAGACTCAAAATAACCCTAGATCTAGAATTGGGAGGGGTAAAAGAGGAAGGTCAAAGCTATTTCTCCCATGTGGTTTGGAACCACATTAAAGAAACATTAAGGGGGGGCGCCCCTTGGACTTCTTGGCCTTCATTTTTGAATTTTGGTAACACTTGTCCCCCTTGACTAGTCCAAGCATCTAGAAGGCCACCTAGGACTTTAACCAGCCCCACATGGACCCAAATGGCTTAGGTGGACCAATGGGGAAGGAGTGAGGGCTCCCTTGCTGGACCTACTGACAATTTGCATAAAAACCCAAACAATTCAAGGGAATGACACATTGGCTTACAAAGCCTTACAATTGCACATATACTTTCCCAAGGATATAAAAATAAACTATAGGACACAAATGTAAAATAAAATGTCAATGCTTGGCGTCGATTCCCATCAACTCTCCCCGGGTGGGAAGAACTCGACCCCGTCGAGTAAAGGGGGTGACTGCTCGAGTGCTTCGGTGGATCTGTCACCGTACCAAGTAGCGAGGGTACCCTCCACTACAAGCGATCGTCACCTACTCATTCCGTATATACTCGATATGCGCATGCTACTACGGGAAGAGGCTAGTGGTGGAACATTCCGGGGTGGGGTCACTCTCAAGGGAAGGAGGCGGCTCGAAGACTCACTAGGAATCACCGCTGGGTCCCTGTAGGTGACTAGATCCGGGGCATAGATGTAGAGCTGATCCCATACTCCTCGAGCGAGTCCACTCGCCTCTTAAGGGACTGACATCAATGAGCTTGCACAAGACACATGCAGACTCCGACATACCACAAACCACACAAACAAGCCACATAAAACAAACCACACAAAGAAGAAACTGACTCATGCATGACTCTAGACAAACTTGAACATTATTAGTACTACTATGACTGACGACACGGAGACACAACACAAGGGACACATGAAGGATGACTCGGTAAGGATGACGGTCACTGTCTACATACACTACGTGTAAAGAGAGACTAACCCACAACTTAATGCCATGAGTTCCATCCTTCGTCAACCGTCTCCGGTTCGAGAAGACTCGTCCGCGGGTATGAAAGTGTGGGAGGATTAGGGGATGGGTGACGGGAATGTAATCCGGACGTCTAGTGTAAAGCACGATAATAATGAAGTCCGGAGACTGTTTCTCGTACGCATGGCAGAAATCAAACTATACCGTGTTAACATAGGGTATCGACAGTGGTACGGTAGTCACTAGTGGCTGCGCTACCATAGGAGAGACGGGTAAAAGTGGGATGGTGGGGTCCACCAAGGACAAGGTGGGCAAGATAGACATGTCCGGAATGACCTACGGGAGTGGGGTGACTGACAGCCCCTATCCCTCTATTGGCTCATTCTCTCTCCCAAAAACATCAGCATGGTACTCCTCGACCAACTCTTGGTCAGCCTCATAATCCAGTAGAATAACCATGGGTGGGACATCCTCGGTATGTGTGTCCTCTAGGGTAGGGGAATGTGAAGAACACGGATCGGAGAAGTGGCTAGGGGCCACATGGTTGGGCTCCGGGGGAGGTAGTGGACATGAGTCCGTAGGCGGAGCGGACTGAGAGGGGTGGGTGGTTGGGGACATAGAGGTGGTCGGCTGAATGCCGTTGTGGAAGATGAACTCGCCGGGTAGGTGAGGTGGATATAAAGTGCAGGTCCTTCTATCCCGGTCGAAGGTCGCTCTCCTCTCTTCCAACCATGGTCACCCTAATACAATGCATGGTCCTGCTAGCATACCAATATTGCACCATGCACCATCGCAGTAAAATTCGGAGCCGATCCTCCTTTCGAACTCGACAGAAGCAAAATCACCGTCGTAGATAATTTTACCCGTCTTGGAGAGGGACTCGACGATATCAAGAGAAACCCAATTATCTGACTCTCTGTTAGTGAAATGGAGTTCCGTCGTGGACCCATTGGGTAGAGTAGCTTTAGTAATGAGATGGTTGAAATCCAAGGGTCGGGCCATGAAGGCATTGAATTGGGCCACCAGGGATGACCACTCGGACGCATGGTCTTGGGGAACGGCCATGGGGGTGGCGGGTAGTGGACATGCAGGCACACGGTGACAAGACACTAGACCAACTATGAAAGGTTGGAATGCACTAACTAATGCACACTAAGGACCCTATACTTAAACCAAGACTCGGTACGTGGCGGAGTTAATCGATCCGAAGATCACTCGCGCAAGTGTGTGGCCTTCCCGATAGGCATAGCCTAACATTCGGACAACACCTTTTTATATACCGAACAATGGTATGCGGATGCAACCTTAGACCGACTTAGACGATGACTAGGCGTAAATGACACTTTTTTGTTTTTGACCAAATACTAAACTGGACTCAACTTGGCTCTGATACCAAACTGATGCAGGACGGACACGCGACTCGACTCCAATTGGATATGCGACCCTTGGACTCTAAGCAAGCTCGCGATTGCCCCTAACGAGGGAAGCGTACGGACGTGCATGGTTGAGAAACCGATAGTGAGCTAGGGTGGTCAACTCATAAATTCATGCCCGGATCGGGTCACGGGATGGTCTCGCTCTCTCTCACAGTAGCGGTGAAATAAATATATCGAGCTAATGGCCCTAACACATGCTCTCTAGCAGCGGCATATAAAAGTATATACAAGAATAGCAAATGCCGAGTAATGGAGCGAACACGATACCTCCACGCGCCTGGCGTGGGGAAGATGATCCCGGCCGATCTCATACTCCCGGAACAATAATTAATTAAATTACACCAATGATTTACTGCCCACTCCACGCAGGGAGGTAAAGGGCGATACAGCGGGACCCGGGAGCAATAGGTTCGGGTTGACGGGCAGCTTCTTGTATAGCTTCGGCGGTACACGTACTCACGATCGTGGGACCCACGTGCTGGTCAGTGGGGCTGTGTGGGCCCGAAGCCGCACCGTTGTGACAGGGACGTCCGGAAGGGTGCTCCCTGGGAAGGTAGCGCGCTGGTTCACCTCGCGGAAGGCGAGGAGGCTCCGATCGGTGCGAGTTGGAGTTACTGCCCACAGATCTAAATTTTGTTTCAGATCTGCGCATCCTGACAAAAACTGATGCTGCGATCGGCCCCGACGTCAGATTGACGCACAAGAGGTACTGCTGGAAAGCTCTTTCGAAACCCTTCGATCTATGGCCATAGAAAAAAAATTGGCTATTCCATATCTGGCCTTGACCGAATTTCCAAGCTGCTGGTTGATAGGACCCAAAATCTCAGGACAGAAGGGCCTTTTCCTGAGAGTTGGCATTAACCGCGTTGTATACCTCCGATTCAGCTGTTGAGCAAAGTGGTAGAGGGCAAAGAGAGGAAAATGGAAATATATTTTATGAAAGGTTTGGTGGAGATTTGACTAGGAAAAAGTATTTTTTAGTTCTGGGTGGTCGGATCTGGACAGCAGAGATAGAACAGAACTTGGGATCTGAAGTAATTTTTTTAGAAAATATAAACGAGATTCTAAATTCAACAAGAAATTTGTGGATGGTGGGGGTGGTGGAAAGAACCTCCAATAAATTTGGGGATTCAAACAAAAATCAAGAAGGGGGTCGAAAGGGGGAAACTCAGAGTGTCTGTAACACTGGACAGACTGCAGGCAGAACTGGTGGATTGAGAAGCACGAAAATATAAAAATATAAAATGAAAGGTAAATGACGGGATTATTTTTGTGGAGGTTAGGGATCAAGTGGGGAACCAACCCTGAAAATCTAAGCTCCAGATGATATCGGAGTTGGGAGCAAAAATTCCCGTAGTGAGCCTCTGTCTAGCAAATAGAACTTGGACAGCACTTCAGAAGGATGCTCGCGGTGGCTCGATGGTGGCACGGGCGGCGGCGGCGGCAGCAGAGATAGAAATCAGAGGTAGAGGGGCTAAGATAGAAGGGGTTTACACCCTGAAATTCTGAAGGAGGAGGAGGGAACCAGATGGAGAGAGTAGGGGGCACAGGTTGGTCTTGGCATACACAAAATTTTCTTCTTCATTAATTCCAATAAAATGTGAATTACATCTATTCGTATGAAATGGAAAAAGACTCAAAATAACCCTAGATCTAGAATTGGGAGGGGTAAAAGAGGAAGGTCAAAACTATTTCTCCCATGTGGTTTGGAACCACATTAAAGAAATATTAAGGGGGGGGCCCTTGGACTTCTTGGCCTTCATTTTTGAATTATGGTAACACTTGTCCCCCTTGACTAGTCCAAGCATCTAGAAGGCCACCTAGGACTTTGACCAGCCCCACATGGACCCAAATGGCTTAGGTGGACCAATGGGGAAGGGGTGAGGGCCCCCTTGTTGGACCTACTGACAATTTGCATAAAAATCCAAACAATCCAAGGGAATGACACATTGACTTATAAAGCATTACAATTGCACATATACTTTCCCAAAGATATAAAAATAAATTATAGGACACAAATGTAAAATAAAATGTCAGTGCTTGGCGTCGATTCCCATCATCTATGCTCCTTTGTCTGCTATTGTACTAGCGCCAGCACGCCTCGGTTACCTCTTGTTGGGTCTCTTGCTTGGGTGCAACCGGATCTAGAGGTGGTGAATAGATCCCTTAAAAATATATCCTCTTAAAACTCATTTTAACCAGACAAGCTTCTTGTTTGAACACACAACAGATATAACAATATAAAAGATAGTACAAACAAGGATCCATTAAAAACTATGGACCTGAAGTTGCAATGTCTTAGAAGACACATGCAGCGGAATGTTCACAAGCAGCAAAGATCTACATGCAGAGATTCCAATTAACAGAGTGCTTTCTTAGGTGTGAGTGTGAGCCTTTGTTCAAACAGCAAGAATGCTGGTAAACGATGAATGGCTCACAAAATGTGTAGTGTTCGACCATAACAAAAATGTAGAAACAGAACTTATAAGTCCCTGTGAAATGTAGATATAACAAATTGAAGCAATCACACAAGGACACACCACTGCACAAGAGGATTTTTAAGGTGGTTCAGTATACAAACACGCAGACCTACATCCACCCCTCACCAAACCCGGTGAGGCTTTACCACACGCTGCAAATGCAGCATCACACGGGGGTGCCCCCCCCCCACACACACACGAGGAGCAAGCTCACAGGGATGAACCCCCCACACACACAAACAAGGAAAAGAAACGCGCTACAAGTGCAGTAAAAACACAGGGAGAACTTCCCAAGAGCACATGGTTGTACACCAGCCAATAACACTTCCGACCTTTAACTAGAGCACCAGACACACACTGAAAACTGATTCAGAAATACAAGAGAAAAACACACGACAATAAGAAGTAAGACAAATGTAGCTTCAGAAGAGTTTCATGAAGCTTTTTATGCAAGACTGAACTTCTTGCTCTTCAGGTTATCTCCTCTTTCTTCACTGCTCTAGACTGGGTCGGACCAGAGTTGGGGCCTTCTCACTTTTCTTCGTCTCTTCTTTTTCTCTTTTTCACCTCAGATATTTCTAATAAAGCTCAGGGCAGCTCACACTCCTTTCTTCCTCTCTTCTCCTTTTCTTCGTTCTCTTTGGGATGAGCTACCAGATTTTTCACTCAATGCATTGCTCGGCCAACCCTTCCAAGGTGGCGATAGCTTCATATTTATAGAAGAAGGAAGTAGGAGATTTTCCCTCCAAGGGGCTACACTTTTGTCACGCCCCGAGATATAGGTACGGTGGAAGATATTCTGGAACGTGAACATCCGGCTTGTACGCCGCAAGCGAGCAATATAATCAGAGTGCTAACACATCCATACATAAAAATGAATGCACAATAATGGCACAAAACCTTACTTTTATTGAATAATAATGACAAGTTTACAAAGTGATGACTCTTTACATCGCTAGACTCAATAAAAAGAGAAAATTACAAGACATCATCAACTTCACTGCCTATTACAGTGAGGGAACTTTATTACTAATGACTCATGACTATGTCTTCTCTCAATCTTTAATCACTCTCGGACTCGTCACTTGAGTAGTCTGAATCCCCGCTAGAATTTCCTGAAAAGATTGGAAAAAGTAGGGAATGAGCACACTTGCCCAGTAGGTATCTTCATATCAACATGAAAGTAATGTTTCAGTAGTTAACATTTTAGCTCTAGAAAATAAGATAAAAGGAATGTGATAAATCATACGAATAAAACCAAAGTAATACTAGTAACACGATGTAGATCATAGAGATATGAATGTCCATGTAGAATCAGAATATGATCAAGCAAGAATAGAATGTGGCCGTTCATATATCAAGAATGTACTAGCATGTAACGAGAATGTACTTTTCATAACCATGAAGGCTATGCACTAGAAAGTCATGTAACAATAATGTATAATTTCATGTAGAGCCTCGTGATTTTCACTCGTCTATAAAAAAATACACCCGACGCAATACGACACCAGTGTTCATCATACCCCATGGTTTATAGCATGTTTCTGGCAATCAGCCAAGGGGGCTAGTTGTTGAAGTTAGATGGAAGGCTCTATCACCACAGGATGTGGATCTAGAGGGGGGGTGAATAGATCAACTGGCTATTTAAAAATTAGGCCTAGAATCAAATGCGGAATTAGAAGAACACTAAATGAACATAGCCAATGCACCGAATGAAACACACAAGATCTGCTGAACAAGCAATCAAACACATGAGAGGCACAAGGCTTTTAGGTGCTTTGATCAATCCGATCTACGTCCACCCCACATTCAACTTGAATGTGGATTACTGCTGATACACAGCTTCAATCAGCTGGGCTCTATAGCTTGCCAACAACGGTTGGGGCTTACAGCTTATCCCGACCAGAGGAACACCCTCTGCAACACCGCTGCCTCACAGCTTGACACCGCTGACTAACAGCTTGATCGAACAAGAGTTTTCAAATGAAAATAACAAAGACTGAAAACAAACAAAACACACAATCGAATGGAAGAAAACCAAAGTGACTGTAGCAACATCAGCTCTGGTAACTGGACCAAGAGGCTGATTCACAAGCTCTCACAATAACTCTCTCAACTCATCTCTCTTTTTCTTCTTCTCTGTTTGTTCTTCCTCTCACAGTGGATCTCGGTGGCTGCTGCTTCAGGCTGGATGTATATACTTCGCCAACTTCGATCAGCCTTTTATAGAAGATGAAGACTGCTATATATAACAGCAGCAGGTGGATAAGGGCGCGTGGCTTCCACATTTTCCCACCCAAGGAATTCTCCAGATTCGAGGTGCTTCCATCCACGTGGCAGCATCTGGTCACCTCATCCTCCTGGGATCACGAGCCATGTCAGCAATCTCAGTAGAGAATCCCTGTCAGACAGAGTATCGGATGATCAGATTAAATAACAACTCTGTATAGACTTATCAGAAGAACTGCGTTGTATAGACTTCATATAAGTGAAAGCGATGTACAAACTTGCTGTATGAAGAAACCGCCGTACAGACTTTAGGTGATATGAAGACTGTCAATGTATAGACTAGTGAAGATCAATGCAATGTACAGACTTCGCAAATGAAGATGCAATGTGTAGACTTCATGAATGAAGATGCAATGTGTAGACTTCATGAATGAAGATGCAATGTGTAGACTTCAGTGAGACTCAAATGAAGACAGACGATGTATAGACTTCACGACTGATGCACGATGTACATACTTCATGAGACTCGAATGAAGACAGGCGATGTATAGACTTCACAGCTGATGAATGCAATGCACAGACTTTGCAGATGTTAAGGAGTTGAGTGTATAGACTTTACGATGTGAAGACTTGTCAACAAAGGACTGTACAGACTTGAGGTGAAGACCGATGTATAGACTTTCTAAAAGAACGGCTGTATAGACTTGAAGCAATGGAAAACATCGACTGTATAGACTTTGAACTGCAACATAGGTAAAGGCATCAATGTATAGACTTCGAAGCTGAACGTAGGTAAATAACCTAATTTGCAGACTTTGAATCGCAACGACGGAACAGATGCCAATGTACAGACTTTGGCAAACAGCGATGCACAGACTTGGCCAAACAGTCCAATGTATAAACTTGAGGCATGGAGGCCAATGTACAGACTTTACCTCATGCAAGCTACAGTGAATGAATGTATAGACTTCGAACTCTTGAGCTCTGCATAGACTTTGCAGTAAACAGGCGATGTATAGACTTTGGAGTCTGAGACCAATGTACAGACTTTGTAAAACAGAAGCCTATAAAGACTTGAAGATCAAGACGCTAAGGAAGACAGTCCACTGTACAGACTTAGATGCCATTGACAAATGCATGCTACAGTCCAATGTATGGACTTACATGAGACGCTCATTGAGACGCTCAATGTACAGACTTCGCCTGACACCGTCCAATGTACAGACTTTGCCTTAGACTCTAAATGAGACGGACAGTGTATAGACTTAGCCAATGCAATGAGTTGACGCTTCAGTGTATGGCAATGCAATGAGTTGACGCAGTCCAATGTACAGACTTTCAAGCCTGAAGGCCAATGTGTGGACTTGCACAGTAGCTTCAAAGTATAGACTTGATATGTGTGCTTCGGCTGTACAGACTTCACTCTAGCAGGTAATGTAGCAATGTATATACTTTGATCTTGAACATGCAGTGTATAGACTATGCAATGCACTGTGGATGTATGGACTTTGCAACGATGGCAATGTGTAGACTATGCACAGACAGATGAGTCGACTCATGAGAACAGGGGGTCAACCCATAACAATGTTTAAACTTTGACGCCTGCATGCTATGCAATGTACACACTTGGTGACTTCGCATGTTGTGCAATGTGCAACCAGTGTATGGACTTGTCGTGCCTACACAGGGTGTTGTACATACTTGCTGCCTGATGCTAATGTGCAGACTTTGATGCAACAGCGATGTATAGACTTGAGACTTTGAGTGTGTGTTCAGTGTGAAAACAAGATAAAATGCATAGAACACCAGACAATCTGATAAAAGGAATTTCATCAAAACATAAACAGTGTTGCCAATCAATCAAAATAATGTGTTGCCATATGAAGTAAAGTTACATGTCAACACCATCAATACAGAGGAGTCACAACACTAGTGTTGAGCCCTTGGATACAATCAGTGCCCGATCCGCATCTTCAAGTTATAAATCAAGCTACTTCCAAGAGAATAAATAAAGGAGGGCCAATAATGTAAAGTCCAACAATAGTTCCATGATAACAATAACAAGGTAAGAATGCACCAATTATGAATATGAGAGTTCAAAGATGAATTAAGAACAAGGTCATGCCATGGAAAGAATTCGGTAGCATAACGGTACATTCAATAATTTTCATTGTTCATTAGTCATTTAGGCCCACTTTGATAATAGATTGGAATATATAGGGGCGGGTGACCTACTCGGAGCGATGTGTCCGTCTCTTATTCCTATCCGACCCCGGTTAAATCATTTCACCTCTTTCATGGGAATGAGAAACTCCACTTAATTTATATCTGACCTCGATTAAGTCAAAATGAACCAAATTTGAACAACTCATCCGACCCCGAATAATTAAGCTATCTTAACTGAACTTATTCCGTTATCAAATTGGGCCTTATTGATTAAGGTTTTAGGGTCTAGATAATCAATAGATCACCTAGAAACATAGAGAAATCAACCATTGGGTCAAAACCTCGGGTTAAGCACAGCTGAGACAGAAACGGTCATGTCTAGGCTGTTTTCTTGAAATTACGGTCACAGCCTGGCCGCAACTTAAAAGTGGCGGTCCTGGGATGGCCGCAACCTTAGACAGAGTGGACACATGAAGAATGAAGAGTCGACGAAGTGAAACCTTTGGGAGATAGTTGTCATGGAAAAGCCGCTACTTGACAGTTGCGGTCTCCTTGATGGCCGCTACTAGCCAGGACTAAGAAAAACACCAGTCATGTGAGTGCTTTCTAGACAATTGGACTTTGAGGGTACAACCAGCTTGTCGTCCTAGTGGAAATCACATGCTCGCGGAGACTTACAGAGGCCTTGAAACAAGATCACCTAGTCTGGTGGAAGGAATATCTAACGGAGAGGATCACAGGTCCAAGAGAGTGTTCCTTTCAAGTGCAAAGTGTAACTAATGACATCGTACCGGGATACGTGCCATGTACTTAAGAAAGACATAGATGACAGTGAAATCGTGAGAAACAATGATCAAATCACCAATAGAATAAGTTTATTTAAAGCATGTGAAGTTTAACTTTAATACAACAGTATATGATTTTGGCATGAAATTAACATAAGTAGAAAATAATTTTCTAAGACATGTAGGTCATGAAATATATCATAATTGAAGCACAATATAACCAAAATTATGAATATAAGGTTATAGCTAGGAATAAAACCTGTTTAGCTAAGCTTAACATATGTTTATAAGGGTTGATCTGTAATCTGTTTGAAGTTAACAACGTGCAGAACACAGAAGCAAAAAATGGTCTAGTTGGGATTGCTTATTGGTAGTGGCGATCTGTGTGGGACCGCCTATTGATAATGGCGGTCTTTGATGGACTGTTTCTTTCTTGCTATAGACAGAAGTAAAAGTAAAGTATAAGGCTAATCTTAGAGCAATGAATGCATGGAAAGCATGCTAATCAGATAGGTAAGGCATGATAGCTCAAATTTACATCATGAGGATGCATGGATTACATGGATCAAATCAAAATTATCATCTTTTCCATTAAGGATAGAAATCATGCATGAAGGAATAACCTAGATGCGTAGTGATAGTAAACATGAAATACTCCGTGTATAAAGCATGAAATCATATGGAAACATGGGGCTTTTACTCCTAACATGATGTTTAAGTCTTTTCATAAGATAACCTACCTTTGTCACAGGCTTTACACCTCGAATTTTGGGCTGGGGGAATGACCTAGTTTCTGCACATCCTGTGGCAAACCAGCAACTTCTCGTCCTCGTTCTTCGTAACCTCCTGACCTAAACTATGAAATTTGGAGGGTAAGTAGAAGATATAAAGGTTAACAAATTGTTCTAAAGGATGGACTTCTAAATACCTCGATTAGTGCTTCCAATCTCTAGATCTTCCTTAGACCAGCACGCTGGTTCCTGAGCGCCTTGCAGAGGAACAGCAACTTCTGGGGCTCCTAACTCTCTGGATGCTTAACCTCCTAGCATGAAATTTGGAGGGGAGTGAGATAAACTAAGGTAAATAAAAAGTTCTAAAGAGCCAGCCGGAAATACCAACTCCTTACTGTCGAACAACGTTAGCCAAAAGTAAGGTTCGCGTAGGTCGAATCTGAGCTCTATTTATAGAGTTTACTAGAGTTTGAGGGATTAGATCAATCTAGGAGTCCTAATTAGGGGTAGGATTGATCTCCAAGAGTCCTAGACATGTTTACATGTCTACACACTTCGATCCATGGGGATTAGGATGCCAAAGATCCAAGCTTTACACGTTTCTTCCACTCACGGAATGGGGAGGAAGTAGTGGTCATGTCTGGATCACATTCATGAGGTGGCAGTCTTATGATAGACCGCCATTTGGCATTGATTCTGAAATTTTCAGATTTTCTTAATATCCCCTATTTATCCCATTAATTGGCCTATTTATCCTATTTTATATCCATAAATTATCCCAATTACGTTTCTAGTAATGGGCTTGCGTCAAAAGGCCATAGAATTGGGTATTTGGGTTGGTTATTATAAGACCTTTAAATTGATTTAATAAATCTTAAAGTATTTTAGTAGCCTATTAAACCTTTTTAAATGCATAATAATCATATTTAATTCTAGAAATTTTCTAAAAAATTCACGAGCGTTACAACCCTCCCCTACTTAAAAAGAATTTGGTCCCCAAAATTCAATGCATGTGGTCATTAAGGAGAGTATACTTACATTCAAATACTCCGAAAAATCTTTTACGCATAGCTTCTTTCGTTTCCCATGTCGCCCTCATGTGGCCAAGATTTGTTCCATTGGACTTTGACCATGGGAATAGTTTTATTCCGAAGTTGACGTACTTCTCGCTCAATTATTTTGATTGGCTTTTGTTCATATGTCAAATCCTTTTGAACCTCTAAGTTGTCATAGCTTATAACTTGGAATGGATCAGGGACATACCTTTTGAGCATTGAGACATGAAATACATCTTAGACTCCAACTAGTTGAGGAGGCAAGGCAATCCGATATGCAACCTCACCAACCCTTTCAAGAATTTCAAAGGGGCGATGAATCTTGGAGTGAGCTTGCCTTTGATGCCGAACCTTCGAATACCTCGACTCGGAGAAACCTTGAGTAATACATGGTCTCCTACTTGAAATTGCAAGTCACGCCTTCGATTATCAGCATAAGACTTTTATCTATCTTGAGCCATATGGAGTCTCTCTCGAATGAGCTTGACCTTCTTGGTAGTATCTTGAATTATTTCTGGACCTAGAAGTTGTATTTCTCCAACTTCATTCTAGCATAATGGTGAGCGGCAACTTCTTCCATATAGTGCCTCGAATGGCGCCATTTGAATACTAGCTTGGTAATTATTGTTGTAAGTAAATTCAACTAGAGACAGGTGATCGTGCCAACTCCCACTGAAATTAATAACACATGCCCTGAGCATATCCTCCACCACCTGATTTATCCTTTCAGTTTGACTGTCAGTTTGTGGGTGGAATGTAGTGCTAAAATTGAGTCGAGTCCCTAATGAATGTTGTAAACCATTCCAAAATTAAGATGTGAAATGAGGGTCTCGATCTGAAATAATAGTGACAGGGACACCGTGTAACTTGATAATTTCCTTCATGTATAAAGCTGCTAGAATATCAACAGACCATCGACTTTTAATTGGTAGAAAATATTTTAATTTAGTCAATCGGTTTATGATCAGCCATATACAATCATGTCCACCTCTTATCTTAGGTAAACTCATGATGAAATCCATCCCTATACTTTCTCACTTCCATTCGAGAATTTCAAAGGGATGTAGTTTACCAGCGGGCTTTTTATGTTCTACCTTAACTTGCTGACAAGTGAGGCAGCGAGATACAAAGTCCGCTATCTCTCTCTTCATGTTGGGCCACCAAAATTTTCTTTTCAGGTCTTAGTACATTTTGGTAGCACCAGAGTGAATAGCATACCTTGATTTATGAGCTTCTTCCATGATCAATTTCTTAGTGTCGGCATGATCCTGCACACAGATTCGATCTTTGAATAATAACCTTCCACCGGTTGAGATAGAGAACTCTGACCTTTGATCAATATTAGCCTTGATCTCCATTAGTGTGGGGTCATTTTCTTGTAATTTGGCTAGATCTTCGATCAGTGTAGGTTGTGACTGGATATTGGCAACAATACTCGTTCCTTCCTCTACATCCACATCTAGATTTAAATGAGTAAAATCCTCTATGGGATAAGTCATACCTTTCCTGAGGCTTGCTCGAGTTGCCATTGGTCTTCTTCTAAGAGCATCAGCTATAACATTTGCTTTGTCTAGATGATACTGAATCGAGAAGTCGAAGTCCTTAAGGTACTCCTACCATCTTCTTTGTCTCATGTTAAGTTCGTTTTGGGTAAAAAGGTATTTCAGACTTTTGTGGTTCGAAAATATAGTGAACTTCTCCCCATAAAGGTAATGTCGCCAGATTTGTAAAGCGAAGATAACAACAGCCAATTCCAGATCATGGACATGATAGTTTTCTTCATGACGCTTTAATTGTCTCGAATCATAACAAATCACCTTGCCATGTTGCAGAAGGACGCACCTGAGGCCAATGCCAGTTGCATCTGTGTAGACTTCAAATCCACCACCTTCAACAGGTAGTGCCAAGATAGGGGCAGTGGTTAAATGTTCTTTAAGAGTTAGGAAACTCTCTTCGCAATCCTTCGACCATATGAAGGGATTTTCTTTTCTTGTAAGCCTAGTCAAAGGAATGGCGATTTTGGAGAAATCCTTAATGAAACGCCTATAATAGCTAGCCAGACCGAAAAAACTCCTGACTTTAGATACGGTCATTGGTCGGCTCCAATTCTTGACAACTTCTGCTTTTGAAGGATCAACAACGATACCTTCCTTTGAAATAATATGGCCAAGGAAAGAGAGCCTTGAAGAGGGGCGATCTCGCACTGCTCCTGAGCGGGGAAGAGGATGACCACGTACATTTGAAGTGTGAACTGCAAGAAGGGAAACGAGTCAGAGGTGCCCAGGGATATATCCCCGGGGAAGACCCTCCGATGCTTAAGTCAGCAAAGTAGTAGAGCTCTGATGCAAAGGGAAGAGCTAGGAGGAAGATGGGAGTGCGAGATCCCTCTCCACCAAAAGGTGAAGTGGTTCATGCTCAGGGTTTTTGGCTCTTCCCTGGCTTACCTCTTTGTAGTATGGCATTTCCATCTTAAATAGTGGCCCGTTGTGCGACTGATCTCTGTAAGTGGAGGAGTCTCAGGGGGGTTACATCTTTCATGCGGACTCCTTATATCACGTGGACACTTGGTCTCCCCTATCCCCTTGAGCTTCCTGCCATTAACGGACTCGCAATGGCCGTACCAATAAGCTTCTGTCAGTGAGCCCGAGCGATAGGCACTTGCCCAGGACTGGTCTCCCGAGCAATGAGTGCACGGTAGGGACAGGGAATAGGGGGCTCCGAGGGAGCTTTCCCGATCGAACTAATGCTCGAACATCCCATCCCGAAGGCCGCCTAGGAAGCGCTTGTTCCGAGAGAGTTATTAGGCTTATATTGAGTGGGCCCGGGGGCTACAACTTGAAAGAGTTGGGCCTCGTTTGGTCTGGTTGGACCTCTTTTGGCCTCTCCATACGGGCGATGAGATTTCCCCTCTCCACTTGTCCCCTCCTACTCCCGAGCCAAAATTAGGGTCGGATGAGTAGCATTTGGGCTAGACTTTTTATGGCTCTGGTTGGGTAGAGATTTCTCTCTGGTAGGGGCCACATGATGTGGCTTGCCTTGAAAATATGCCCATCATGATGAATAAGAGAAGGCCCCTCGTCGGGAGATCGGATCGCCGCGCCGCCTCCAGTTTAAGCATTGCGCATTTTTGCCTCTCTTCATATTTATATTTGAGGGGGGCTCTTGTGCTGTGAGAGCACCTCGAAAGAGCGGAGAATCGTTGCGGCCATCGAAGCTAGGAGAGCATCCTGAGGCGGTGATTCGTCAGCTTTCTTCTCCTCCGGAGTCCTCTGATTCGAAGCTTTCCCCTTCTTCTCCAACTTCTTCTGTCTGTTCCATGGCTGACCAAAATCTAGGGGCCAAGAGCCGAGAGGGAGAACAGGCCTCGAGCACTTTTTTGGTGCCATCGGAGCCTCTTCGCAGCAAGCTGGGTGAGGCGGATGTGAAATGGCTGGAGAATCAGTATGGGCTGCCATGGCGATTGAAGTTCCTCACACCTGAGCCTCATGAATCCAGTCGGGCCACTCATTCTGGCCACTTTTGTTTTTTCCTCCTGGCCTAGAAGTGCGGCTTTCGGCTGCCCCTCCATCCTTTCGTCGCCGAGTTGCTTCGGTTCTACCGACTGGCTCCTATCCAGCTGGTCTCCAATTCTTATACCCTTATTTTCTCCTTCATCTTTCCCTGTGGCAAGAGAGGGGTGCGCACCTCGGTGGACATCTTCCACTATTTTTTTGAGTTGAAGGAGAATCATTTTATTGGGAAGGGCTTCTTCTTCATTCAGGCGAAGTGGAAGAGGAGTTGCATGTCCCTTTCTATGAAGGATTCTTCTCATAAGGGGTGGAAGGCCCAATATTTATGGGTGGGCCCGTCGGCGTTCGGCGTGGTCAGGGATTTCTCGACGGCGCCCAACTTTCACCCGAATATCCCTCCGAAGCAAACAAAGGTCTCTCCGGAGGTGGAGAGGGATGTTGCTATCCTTCAGTGGGATCGCCAGGAGACTGCTGAGTTGGTAACTCCTCCTAACATTGAGGAGTATCTTTCTTGACTGCTGTTGCCGACGGGTAAGGTTCTCAGGAACTTGTCCTCTTTCGAGCGAGTGTTATCCTCTTCCTCAATTTGCTCTTCTTCGCGTAGATCCTGCGGCGAGCGGCTGAGGAGGAGGAGGAGAGGCACCGTCAGTCAGCTGGAGGTCATCAATGTGGATGATACGCAGGCTCTGAGCGATCTCCCCAGGCTTTAGAGGCTCATCCCCGCGCGTGGGAAACGGGTCAAGGGGGTCGCCCGAGACGATGCTTCTGAACGTCGGGGGGTCAGCAGAAGGACCCATGGTAAAGTTGTTGCGTCTTTGATGCAGGCTCAGTTTGTTGAGAAGAAGCCAGGTGTGGAAGGTGGAGGCCGCCCGGCCTGGGTTGAGAGGTTCCCCTGTAGCCTCCTCCCTCAATGGTGCTATGAGGGTGGCAATTGACCGAAGGGATCTGGCCGATGCTGGGGCACCTAGCAAAGTAGAGGGGGGGCACCAGACGGAGGAGCCGGTGCCGAGCTGGTCGAGGCTGGAGGGTCGCAAGATGTAGCGGCTAGATCGCAACTAACCAAGGTCGGGGAAGTACACGGCGGGGCCGCTCATCCCGAGTCAACCGGTGGGGCTCCCGAGGCAGGATTGCTCGGGGAAGATGCCCCAATCCCGACTGCTCCGGAGAGAGTTTCCCTTCCCTCGATCAGTTCCTTCAGCATCTGAGCCTCCCTGTACAGGAGGAGTCGTTCTATTGCTTTGGGAGTTCTGCCAGAGAAACTCTAGAGGGGTCCCCCCTGCACGCTTTTTGAGCAACTTATGGAAGGCAGCCTGATCTTGGCCCAACTTGGGGCTGAGGTAGTAGGCGCGTATGCTTGGGTAGAGTCGGAGCGGGAGGCTCTTTCGTGGGCCCGTGGTGCGCTCAATCAGAAGGTTGAGCGTCTGACCCTTGATTTTGGTGACCTTTGTCGAGAGGTGGCCCCGCTTCGGGCTCAGGTGCAGTCGAGCCAAGCGGAGGCTCGGTCGTTGGCGGAGCAGTTGGCCCAGCTTCCTCTGTCTATTCTCTTCTTACTCACAATATCCAGAAATGCTTTGTTGGAGATGAAATCCACCTCGCAATAGCTCCTCCTTCCTTTTCCCCCTTTCTTCACCTACAAGATAACAGAAAGATAGCACATTAGGGTTATCTCTGTCAAATTCGGAGTTCACAATGATATATTAGAGGGGTGGGGAAAAGACACATAAATGTTAGGGTGCTAGGCCCGGATACAGAGGGGGGTGAATGTATCCTTCTACGAATAATGCCCAAATAAAAACTCAGATGCTAGACGCAATCACAGAATGAAACAAATTCAATTAAACTTATGAGCAAACACATGGAGCGCGCCTATCCAAGCATCTAGCGGAAGCAAGCACACAAAGCAAACCATAGCTCAATAGATTTTTAGGTGGTTCGGTCCTCCAGACCTACATCCACCCCTCACTCCCAACCGGAGTGAGGCTTCACTAGCAAATGCTAGAACCAAGCAGACTCAGTCTGCGAACAGTTGCTGCCACACAGCTTGACCAGGGGAACAGCCTCCCCTCTTCCTCCCAACCGGAGGGTCACCCCAAGTGACTCCCAGCCACTTGGAAACCAGAGACCGAAGTCTCTCTTCCTCCAGACAGGAGGGACCCCTGGACTTGCTACCCACAAGCCCAGAACCGGAGACAAGTCTCCCTTCCTCCAAACCGGAGGGAACCCACAAGTAGCTCCCAGCTACTTGCAACCGGAGATCAGATCTCCTTCTCCTGAGACCACAGGAGGAACCCGATCCCCAACAGGCCAATCGGAAGAACAAAGATGGAAAGATAAAAAAGGAAAATAAGAAAGGATGAAAAAGCACAGCTCCAAAAGCTGGAAACGAAATACAAGTAATGTAGCTCTCAAGGGAGCAGGTCTGGCTTGGATTTGATCCAAACACCAGAGGACAGATCTTCAAGCTTTTCCCATTTCTTCTCTACGAACTCCTTCTCTCTCTCTCTCTCTTTCTCTTCTGCTTCTTCACTCTTTTTCTTTCGCAGGCTCTCTCTGTCTCTTCTCTTCTCTTCTTCTTCTCTGCAACTCTTCTTCTCTTCTGCTGGATCGAACTCTCAGCACTTCTGCACTTCTGCTATTCTGCTATTGCTCTCAAGGCTTCGATCTCTTCCTTCAGACAACCGAGACTCCCTTTTATAGCAGCTCGAGCAGAGGCAGCACTGGGCGCGTGTGGCCTCCACATTTCCCGCCCAGGTATTTGGCCACGTGTCAGCATCTCAGGTCCTTGGATCACGTGCCTTCAGCTTCTCGAACAGTACCTGCCACACAGACATAAGTAGATATCAGTTGGATGTATATACTTGGTTCAGGTGTTAACAAAGTGTGTACAGTCAACCTGCAGCTTGAGTGAATAGACTTTGAAGTTAACAATCGAGTGTATAGAGTTGAAGGTTAACAAACGAGTGTATAGAGTTAGTTGAGTGAGCATGCAGTGTATAGACTTCACATATGAAGACATCCGCTGTTCAGACTTGAAGAACATTCAGCAATGTGCAGACTTCATTGAATGAGGGAGCAATGGCAGACTTCAGGATGTATAGGCTTGTGAATGCAAATGCAATGTACAAACTCTCCAATGTATGGACTTCAAATATGTGAAGCTATGCGATGTGCATACTTTGAAGAACAGCAAGTGAGTAAGTGTGTACACTGAGTGAGTGTATAGAGTTGAAGTCTTCATGCGAGCTCAGTGTATAGACTTGCAGACTGATGCATTAATAAGCCTATCAGATGTATAGACTTAGATGTAAAAACATGTAATGCAACACAGTGTATATACTTAGAACATATGCACTATGCAGACTCGTCCATTGTATACACTTGCACCGACCAATGTATAGACATGAAGATGCGAAGCCCTCGTTGAATAGACTTTGAGACCTGATGCATGAACAGTGCGCCAATGTATAGACTTCAGCTTGAGACGCTTACAGAGACGATCGGATGTATGGACTTGATGCCTGAGACGCTCTCTAAGATGATGAAGTCTGTATAGACTTTACAGTGTATGGATCCTCAGTGAGACGCAAGTTGAGACCATGCAGTGTACAGACTTCATGTTTAACATGCATGAGAACCAGTGTACAGACATGCTGTCCTCACAGCTGACGACTCCAGTGTATAGACTTGCTGAGGGAGTGACTGTACAGAGTTTGAAATGTTAGAGCCAATGTATAGACTTCAGCAGGATTGCCAGTGTATAGACTTGTACAGTGCAGCGAGTGTACAGACTTTGAGTGTTAGGGCCAATGTATAGACTTGAACGTCCACTGTGGATGTATAGACTTGACGACCCTGAGCCAATGTGTAGACTTTGCGCTGTACAGACTTTAGGCTTTGAACGCTGAAGACAATGTGCAGACTTAGCGATGTATAGACTTGGCCAGTAAAACGTAGGAAAAGGTATGAGTGTATAGACTTGGCCAAGCGTAGGAAAAGATGTGGAGTGTACAGACTTGGTGAAACAAAGTCCAGTGTATAGACTTGGTGAACTGACTCCAATGTACAGACTTGCAGATGCGAAGCCGATGTACAGACTTGGTTCCTGTAGCAGTGTATAGACTTGAAGGTCTGAAGGCGATGTATAGACTTGGTGAACACTGCAACATCAATCGGTTGTATAGAGTAGGGGCTGCACATACTTTGGCAATGTGTAGACTTAGAAGACATATGAATGTGTAGACTTCGAAGGATTGAGACGAACTGTTCACGCTGTACAGACTTGGTGAAAGCTGAAGGAGCGAGCGATGTACAGACTTCACCAACAAGCTTGAACACGAACAGGCTGCACAGTGCACTGTATAGACTTGGACCAAGGCATGAACAGTGGAAGCTACAGTCCAATGTATGGACTTTGAAGGATTTGAGCGTGAGACTGTATAGACTTGGCCCCTTTCCGGATGTATAGACTTTGAGTCAAGAAGACCAATGTGTGGGCTTACTATAAAGAACAATGTTCTGATGGGTCGACGCATCAGCAAGGGTGGGTCGACCCACCACTGTCCATACTATCCAAACAGAGTGTAGATAGATGAAGATTGAGGCCGTTGTACAGACATGGGGTTCAGCTGAGGATGTATGGACTTTGACGAAGTGAAGCAGTGTACAGACTTTGAATCAAACCGATGTATAGACTTGAATGGGCATGGAGTGTATAGACTTGAGAGATTGAACTGAAGAGTCGACGCATCAGCTCAAGGAGTTGACGCACTGCTGTGGAGACTGTGCAGACAGAGTGTAGACAGAATTAAGTAGAGCATGTTATCTGACAGCCCTATGAACTCCATACATTTACATGATAAAACATGAATTTATCGTGCATATAAAAGAAAGCATTATGATCAGAGAATGACTGAATAATAGCATGATGACACACAGCAAGATGACTCACAGTGATTAACTCACATCAAAAACCAATCATCAAAACCATCATCAAAACCACAGGGGCACAACAATCTCCCCCTTTTTGATGATGGCAATACTACACTGTGAGTAATGCTGATGACACAAACTATTCTCCCCCTTTGACTTCATCAAAAAGAAAATAGTTTGAGAAATTATAGCATGTATAAAAATTCAGTCAATTTCTCCCCCTTGCAAGAACATGATTCTCCCCCTTTAAGAGTTTCAGCAAAAGCATGAGTTAGAGATGATCAAAAGGAACCTGCATGCACTGATTGAATGATATTCTCCCTCTTTGGCAAACAATCTCCCCCTTTGGTATAATCAAAATAAACCATGGGAAGGGGTATGAATGTAGATGCAGATACCAGAAATATGAATGCAAGAGCACAATTCTTCTCCTTCTATGCAGCATGATGCATATGACAAGGAGGCTCCCCCTCAATAAATGGAACCTTATGAAATGAATGAGAAGGAGACCACAGGGGCAAACAAGGAGAAGTTCAGGTCAATGAGCAGAAGAGGTTCAATTAGCAGATTTTTAAAGAAGCTCCAATCTCAGAAAATTCAGTCAGATTTTCAGAGAGATATCAATCTCATAAATCCAAAACATAAGTTTTTCAAAGTCTTCCATTATAAGGGCTTATGAATGAGCTTTATTGAACAGCATGGTTTAAACATGATGTATGTAGAGTTTATCAATAAAATTCTGTATTGATATCTAAAACCATGGTTTAATAAAAATGAACCAAGCCCTCATATTTATCTTGATAAAACTCCCTTTCTCTTACACAATCAAATTTATTGACTTCTTTCGGAATTACATGCATCAGTATTGAAATCAAGCAATTATGAAGTCATATGATTTTGTCTAGGGTTGTAGCAATTTGATTTTAGCATCAATATTCAGATATTTCAATTCGTTCAACAATTTTTCATGCTACAAATTTTACGAGCACTCTAGTTCAGTGCACACCTTGTAACTAGAGGATATACCTTGATCAGAGGCCAATATCCCTAAGCACTTAGTGTGACTAACTGTCATGCTTTATATGAACAGAGATAGCATTTACACATCATGACACACTGCAAATCATTTCTTGATGAGTGAGTTATATTTCTCAGTGTGCATGCCATTGCTCTGCCTGAAATTCAATTATTCTTAATCAGAGTTAACTATGGTACCTCATGACACAGTCCTTTGGACATGTGTTTCTCAGTGACCAAGGTCATTGCTCTGACAGAAAATACCCTTTAGACATTTCAGAAAAATTCATTTGCTTCAAATCAATAACAATTTCATGTACTTAACCAAATAAAGTCATGTATTCAATAATGTAGATTTCAGAAGATTTTACAAGACACAGCATGAAACAGATGGTTAAGGTTTATTAAACATGCTTCAGATATTTTTAAGAGATTTTAAAGCCAAACTCATTGAATACATTAAACTTAAACCACATGAGTTATTTCAGTCATTCATAAAAATGTATAATAGAAGATTTCTAGTTCAAGAGTTTTCAGATTTATGATCGAGATAGTCCCATTGAAATCTTCATGAAAGACTGATAGAAATCTGAAGCCAAATGATACCAATTGATAGGAGAGATTTCGAGCTCAATGATTTCTGATATTATCAAGGTTGTCAACTAAGATCAATGATGAAGGGTATGCAATGAATTCTCACAAGAGTATGCATTTGACAACCTATATGCGATGCATTGACTCCCCCTAACACTATGCATTCAGACAATCTTTTTGGCATTTTTCATGAAATGAATGCAATTAACTACATGCATGCAAAGACTCAACACTGAATGCTATGCAAAGATATGCAATTAACTCCCCCTGAAGACATGCAATGTTTGCCATGAGACACTGAACATATGATTTTGATTCATGCACATTCAGACTGCCCTATCAAGCAAAAGACCCATGGTACTAGGCGGAGCACTTGGTCTAAACGACCACCTCACACATAGTAGGAACCTCCAGACAGATTTCCCTGTCTTTTGGTAGCTTACCATTTACATACCATAGTGGTCAATCATGATAATTCAATGTGCAGTCCTATGTATAAATCAGATTTTCAGTGAACTATGCAACAGACAGTTTTCAAACAGCATTCAAATGCAGTTCAGATTTTTCAATGTACTATATATGTAAATCACATATATGCACTTCAGATGAGGAGAGTTCAGAGGCATCAATTCAGACAATGCAGATGAAGAATGATTATGCAAAAACAGATTTAGTATGTCATGCAGTAGAACTAAAAACAGGAAGTGCAAGAAATTTACCTGAAAGATTCAGGAAGGGGTTTTCATTCTTGAGTGCCTTGGTTTATTACCCCTTTTATTTCAGTCCCAAGGCACACCTGCATAGCAATGTTATTTTGCACAAACAGGTACTCAAGAAGTCTTGGGTCCTGACATGACAGTATTACTCCTAGCAGGTTTTCTCAACATTTTTCATGCATGAAGGTCATCAGATTTCATCAAATAGCAATTATACATTGAATGACCAATTTGTCCACAGCAATGGCATGAATTAGCAGATTTCAAATTCCTCTTATGCACATTACTGTTGTCATGAAGTTCATTGGTAGAGAGAGAGTTCTGTTTACTATAATGATACCATGCACCAGATTTTAGATTTGATTTATGCACATTTTTATTTGCATGAACTCTATGTGCATATGTATGAAACTTTCTGTTAACAGAATAGAAATTCTGTTTACCAAGACCGGCCAGCCAACATTCAGCAGCTCTATGGCCTGTCTTCCCACAGTGATAGCATGCATGAGACTTTCTGTTAATGGCAGGGAATTTAACAGTTTTAGAATTGAATTTTCTACCCTGAGCATGCCAACAATCAATGGCCATGTGGCCTGTCTTTCCACACTCAAAGCATGAAATAGAATTTCTTCTACAAGAACCTGACCAGCATTCAGAGTCCCTGTGACCCCTTTTGTTGCAATTAAAACAGATGATGTGCTGGTTCATAGAAACATATTTGTTTTTACTAAAAACATGTTGGTTTGCAGGGAATTTAGCATGATATGAATAAAAGGTTTTCTTACCACTAGCAAACCAACAATGAGCAATTGAGTGTCCTAATTTGCCACAATTAGAACATGTGACACTCCTTTTCTGAGGTGAAGGATTTTTATCATGAGATCTCCTAGCATTCTTATCATCCTTCTCCATCAACTTACACTCATGCATCAGATGTCCAACTTTATGACAGTAATGACAGATAATCTTCTTTTTAGATGCATGTGAGTGTGTGTGAGGACTGTGATCAGCAAACACTGATGGACCCTTTTTATTTATTTTCTGTTTTCCAATCATTTTCTGATTTTTATCATGTTTTTCTGTTTTCTTAGCCTTATACTGAGGTGAAGATGAAGTAGAAGGCTTTTCCTGTTCAGAAGATTTAACAAAAATAGTTTTCAAATTGGATCCATCGACCTTCCTCATGACTGGACTGTAGCCCAGTCCCTCTTTCTTAAAATTATCCTTTGCTCCCAACATTTTCTGAGCAATGGGCTGTTTGTCTTTAGAGGTGGTGGCTACATCTGAACCACTTACAAAAGATGTCATAACTTTGTTCTGAAGTTCCTTCTTGTTTATCTTATTGTAGCCCAGCCCTTCCTTCCTAGGGTTGATTTTTATACCTAGTAGCTTGTCTAGGTTTTTCTGCCCATCAACAAATTTAGACAAGGAAACTTTCAAATCCTGAATTTCATTTTCTAAAGAGGAAATATGTAGCTCATAACTGGCAATCTCTTGCTCACAGCAATTCATAGCTTCATTCAAAACTTTGTTAGCAGTTTTATATTTTTCAACTTCCTGTTCCAGATTGCTCAGTTTATCAGAATCTTCAACACACACAGTTTTTCCTCTTTCTAAGGCTAGCAGTCTCTCAGACATAGTGGAGTTCAGCATTTTTAATTTCTCATTTTCTTCCTTAAGCTTGTCATTCTGAATTAACTCATTTATCAAAGTCTGATCTTCTGAGTTAGTTTCAAGTTTTCTTCCAGCCTTGAATTCCTTCAAATCTTTTTCCTTCTTTTCAATGTTTTTCTGTAATTCCACATTCACAGATTTGATGGCTTCAAGTTTTTCAGCAAATAAGTTCTTCTCCTGCTCAAGTTTCTCAGATTTTTTATCATTTTTATTAGCAGATGTTCTCAGAGAATCATTTTCAGATTTCAGCTTGTTTAAATCTGAGTTCACACTTTCAAAGTTTTTCAGCAATTTTTCATACTGGTCATGATAGTTAACAAGAGTCTGATTATCATTATCTGAGTTGAATTTTTCTTTGAGTTCAGATATCACATTTATATGATCTTGATTTTCAGTTTTCAATAATGAAACTTGTTTCTTCAATATTTGAAAATCAGACATACAGGCATCATGAATATTTTTCAATTCAACACAATTTCTACAAGGAGAACTTGAACTATCTAAACCAGTACCCTTCTTCAATTTTTTATACTGTTTTCTTAACAGTTCATGAGATTCAAATAATTCAGCATATGCATTCTCCCAATCTTCTAGAGAAAAATTCTCGAAGAGATTTACCTCATCATCATCATCTTCTTCAGTTTGATTGCTGCCTTGATCGCTGCCACTTTGATTTCTTCTGTTGGCCATCATGCAGCTGTCCACATCTATCTCCTGAGTTCGCTTCAGTGTATCCAGAATGTCTTTAGCAGAACTGCAATCAACGAAGCATGAGTGAAAGGCTCTATCAGTAGCTGCCTTCATTAGATTTATAGCTATCTGATTCTCTTCATGCATAGACTTGTGACTGTCAGTCCATTTGGACTTTTTCTTTGGTAGTTCATGAGGACCATGTGAAATTACTTTCCACAGGTCTGGATTCACAGATTTGATATAATTCTTCAGACTAGCGAACCATGCATTAAAATGCGTACCACTGAAAATCGGTGGATGAGCCATGAGAACACAACAGATTAATGCAACAGGAATATTGATGCACTAAAAATAAATTAGCACCTAAGACTGCAAGATCGAATCTGCAGGTCGCTGGACCTTGTATGCAGACACCGGCTCTGATACCAACTGTTAGGGTGCTAGGCCCGGATACAGAGGGGGGGTGAATGTATCCTTCTACGAATAATGCCCAAATAAAAACTCAGATGCTAGACGCAATCACAGAATGAAACAAATTCAATTAAACTTATGAGCAAACACATGGAGCGCGCCTATCCAAGCATCTAGCGGAAGCAAGCACACAAAGCAAACCATAGCTCAATAGATTTTTTAGGTGGTTCGGTCCTCCAGACCTACATCCACCCCTCACTCCCAACCGGAGTGAGGCTTCACTAGCAAATGCTAGAACCAAGCAGACTCAGTCTGCGAACAGTTGCTGCCACACAGCTTGACCAGGGGAACAGCCTCCCCTCTTCCTCCCAACCGGAGGGTCACCCCAAGTGACTCCCAGCCACTTGGAAACCAGAGACCGAAGTCTCTCTTCCTCCAGACAGGAGGGACCCCTGGACTTGCTACCCACAAGACCAGAACTGGAGACAAGTCTCCCTTCCTCCAAACGGAGGGAACCCACAAGTAGCTCCCAGCTACTTGCAACCGGAGATCAGATCTCCCTTCTCATGAGACCACAGGAGGAACCCAATCCCCAACAGGCCAATCGGAAGAACAAAGATGGAGAGATAAAAAAAGGAAAATAAGAAAGAATGAAAAAGACACAGCTCCAAAAGCTGGAAACGAAATACAAGTAATGTAGCTCTCAAGGGAGCAGGTCTGGCTTGGATTTGATCCAAACACCAGAGGACAGATCTTCAAGCTTTTCCCATTTCTTCTCTACGAACTCCTTCTCTCTCTCTCTCTCTCTTTCTCTTCTGCTTCTTCACTCTTTTTCTTTCGCAGGCTCTCTCTGTCTCTTCTCTTCTCTTCTTCTTCTCTGCAACTCTTCTTCTCTTCTGTTGGATCGAACTCTCAGCACTTCTGCACTTCTGCTATTCTGCTATTGCTCTCAAGGCTTCGATCTCTCTTCTTCAGACAACCGAGACTCCCTTTTATAGCAGCTCGAGCAGAGGCAGCACTGGGCGCGTGTGGCCTCCACATTTCCCGCCCAGGTATTTGGCCACGTGTCAGCATCTCAGGTCCTTGGATCACGTGCCTTCAGCTTCTCGAACAGTACCTGCCACACAGACATAAGTAGATATCAGTTGGATGTATATACTTGGTTCAGGTGTTAACAAAGTGTGTACAGTCAACCTGCAGCTTGAGTGAATAGACTTTGAAGTTAACAATCGAGTGTATAGAGTTGAAGGTTAACAAACGAGTGTATAGAGTTAGTTGAGTGAGCATGCAGTGTATAGACTTCACATATGAAGACATCCGCTGTTCAGACTTGAAGAACATTCAGCAATGTGCAGACTTCATTGAATGAGGGAGCAATGGCAGACTTCAGGATGTATAGGCTTGTGAATGCAAATGCAATGTACAAACTCTCCAATGTATGGACTTCAAATATGTGAAGCTATGCGATGTGCATACTTTGAAGAACAGCAAGTGAGTAAGTGTGTACACTGAGTGAGTGTATAGAGTTGAAGTCTTCATGCGAGCTCAGTGTATAGACTTGCAGACTGATGCATTAATAAGCCTATCAGATGTATAGACTTAGATGTAAAAACATGTAATGCAACACAGTGTATATACTTAGAACATATGCACTATGCAGACTCGTCCATTGTATACACTTGCACCGACCAATGTATAGACATGAAGATGTGAAGCCCTCGTTGAATAGACTTTGAGACCTGATGCATGAACAGTGCGCCAATGTATAGACTTCAGCTTGAGACGCTTACAGAGACGATCGGATGTATGGACTTGATGCCTGAGACGCTCTCTAAGACGATGAAGTCTGTATAGACTTTACAGTGTATGGATCCTCAGTGAGACGCAAGTTGAGACCATGCAGTGTACAGACTTCATGTTTAACATGCATGAGAACCAGTGTACAGACATGCTGTCCTCACAGCTGACGACTCCAGTGTATAGACTTGCTGAGGGAGTGACTGTACAGAGTTTGGAATGTTAGAGCCAATGTATAGACTTCAGCAGGATTGCCAGTGTATAGACTTGTACAGTGCAGCGAGTGTACAGACTTTGAGTGTTAGGGCCAATGTATAGACTTGAACGTCCACTGTGGATGTATAGACTTGACGACCCTGAGCCAATGTGTAGACTTTGCGCTGTACAGACTTTAGGCTTTGAACGCTGAAGATAATGTGCAGACTTAGCGATGTATAGACTTGGCCAGTAAAACGTAGGAAAAGGTATGAGTGTATAGACTTGGCCAAGCGTAGGAAAAGATGTGGAGTGTACAGACTTGGTGAAACAAAGTCCAGTGTATAGACTTGGTGAACTGACTCCAATGTACAGACTTGCAGATGCGAAGCCGATGTACAGACTTGGTTCCTGTAGCAGTGTATAGACTTGAAGGTCTGAAGGCGATGTATAGACTTGGTGAACACTGCAACATCAATCGGTTGTATAGAGTAGGGGCTGCACATACTTTGGCAATGTGTAGACTTAGAAGACATATGAATGTGTAGACTTCGAAGGATTGAGACGAACTGTTCACGCTGTACAGACTTGGTGAAAGCTGAAGGAGCGAGCGATGTACAGACTTCACCAACAAGCTTGAACACGAACAGGCTGCACAGTGCACTGTATAGACTTGGACCAAGGCATGAACAGTGGAAGCTACAGTCCAATGTATGGACTTTGAAGGATTTGAGCGTGAGACTGTATAGACTTGGCCCCTTTCCGGATGTATAGACTTTGAGTCAAGAAGACCAATGTGTGGGCTTACTATAAAGAACAATGTTCTGATGGGTCGACGCATCAGCAAGGGTGGGTCGACCCACCACTGTCCATACTATCCAAACAGAGTGTAGATAGATGAAGATTGAGGCCGTTGTACAGACATGGGGTTCAGCTGAGGATGTATGGACTTTGACGAAGTGAAGCAGTGTACAGACTTTGAATCAAACCGATGTATAGACTTGAATGGGCATGGAGTGTATAGACTTGAGAGATTGAACTGAAGAGTCGACGCATCAGCTCAAGGAGTTGACGCACTGCTGTGGAGACTGTGCAGACAGAGTGTAGACAGAATTAAGTAGAGCATGTTATCTGACAGCCCTATGAACTCCATACATTTACATGATAAAACATGAATTTATCGTGCATATAAAAGAAAGCATTATGATCAGAGAATGACTGAATAATAGCATGATGACACACAGCAAGATGACTCACAGTGATTAACTCACATCAAAAACCAATCATCAAAACCATCATCAAAACCACAGGGGCACAACACCAGAGGCCTATCACGCAGCTCTTCTCCAGGCCGCCTTCCCTTAATTTGAGTCGGGCTATCACCGGGGCCTCCGGAAGGGCTTCTCCCAGGGGTTCGATCAGGCCGTCATAGAGGTTGAGGCCCAAGCGAAGGAGCTCATTTTTCCTTCCGGGCAGTGTTATGACTCAGACTGGGGTTCGACCGACTCTTCCCATTATACATCGAGCGAAGAGGAGGGTCGGGAGTCCTCATCCTAGCGATTGCCAACTCCATCATCTTCGGGAGACCGCACGACCGAGACAGTTCCCACATTGGTGGGGTGAGTGCCTGGGTCGGCCATCGCCGAGAATACTAGGGGTAGATCATCTGTTGCTGAAGAAGCTTTGCCTGCCGAGCCTGAAGATGGGCATGAGGCCTGATGTAATAACTCTCTGTTTCTTTTTTCTTTCCCTTATGTAGCCGGGTAAAGCTTTTTTTGGAAAATATAATAATGGTAGTATTAAATGCTGAATTGATTGTTTCTTACCGCTTTTGGTGTGATTTGACTATCGGATCCGTAGTCGTTGGAGAAGGCACCGATTTTATCTAGAAATATCGCGCATGTCGATCTGTCAAATAACTGACATGGCGCTAGCACCTTTCCATTTTTCCATAACGCCCTTAATGACTTGCCGCTTCGCGCGTCCCACTGGTGGGATGTTTGGGAAATGAGGTAACCATCTCAGGGAAAGCCCTTTTAGCGTGTTTTGTAAGGGGACAGTCATTTAAGGCGGTCAGCTCCCCCTTCGGCCTATAAAAGGTCCAAGGGGCGTCTCCTTCTCCTTTCATCGCTTAAGGCCATCCCTGGCGGTTTCTCCTTCTTTCCCTTACGCGAGGCATTGTGCTGTCAATCATGGCGGGGCATGGAAGGCGCTTCGGAAGATGATGATGCGGATGGAGGTAGGAGGGAAGCTCCTACTATTTCAGTTTGGAAGAGGGTTCGTCAGTCGGGGGTCACTCTGGGAGATGGTTCGTCATGCCGGAGCATGTCGTCCTTCTGTCCCTGATCGGCTGACGCTATCCCGAGGGGAGGGGGGAGCTAATTAAGCTCCCTCCTTTCTTGGCCTCCCCCTCCCTCCTCGTCCATCTCTGCCGTTTTATTTTTCTTCCTCCTCTTTCACTCTTTGGAGGGTGCCTGCACTGTCTGCCTACCAAAGAGTTGGCAGAGAGGAGGCATTCGCTTGTATTCCTTCCTCTTCTCCTCTCTTCTTTTTTTGTTGTTTCCCCTCTTTTCCTTGTTCCTCCGAGCTTTCTCAAACCAACGAGGCCGGCAATCCTTTGTCCGGGCCAGTTTTCGCACGAGGCAGAGTCAGTGGCTGGACGTAGGAGTGCTTATCGGGCTGGCCAAGTGTTTTGCTCGCGTTATAGTGCCAGAGGGTGTAATGTTTATACATGTATATTGTATGGGCTGTGGCCTACTTGTTGCACATCAAAGTTTAATAAGAAGAGAAGAATGGCTTTTATTCTACCTTGCTTACATGTGCATGTTTGCCAAATGATAAAAAGTAGAACTTGTGAAGATTTGCCGCGTTCCATGTCCGAGGTATAAGTGTTCTTTCCATGGTGGACAATCGGTATGCTCCTTTCCCGAGCGTCGTGACCACTCGGTAGGGGCCTTCCAAAGTAACGAGCTCCTTCGCTTGGACCTCAGCCTCTATGGCGGCCCGATCGAACCCCAGGGAGAAGCCCTTCTGGAGGCCCCGGTGATAGCCCGACTCATACTAAGGGAAGGCAGCCTGGAGAAGAGCCGCGTGATAGGCCTCTGAGCACTTATGTCGCTCGAGTGCCTCCACCCGGGCCAACTCCTCCTGCCTCTCGAGCTCGGCTATCCTCTGTTCTGACTCGAACTGGGTTCGACCGACTCTTCGCATTATACATCGAGCGATGAGGAGGGTCGGGAGTCCTCGTCCGAGCGATTGCCAACTCCAGCATCTTCGGGAGAGCGCACGACTGAGACAGTTCCCACACAGGTGGGGTCGGTGCATGGGTCGGCCGTCGCCGAGAATACTGGGGGCAGATCGTCTGGTGCTGAAGAAGCTTTGTCTGCCGAGCTTGAAGATGGGCCTGAGGCCTGATGTAATAACTCTCTCGTTCTTTTTTCTTTCCCTTATGTAGCTGGGTAAGGCTTTTTTTAGAAAATATAATAGTGACAGTATTAAATGCTGAATTGACTGTTTCTTACCGCTTTTGGTGTGATTTGACTATCGGATCCATAGTCATTGGAGAAGGTGCCGATTTTCTCTACAGATATCGCGCGTGCTGATCTGTCAAATAATTGACATGGCGCTGGCACCTTTCCATTTTTCCATACCGCCCTTAATGACTTGCCGCTTCGCGCGTCCCACTGGCGGGATGTTTGGGAAATGAGGTAACCATCTCAGGGAAAACCCTTTTAGCGTGTTTTGTAAGGGGAGAGTCATTTAAGGCGATCAGCTCCCCCTTCGGCCTATACATGGAAGGCGCTTCGGAAGACGATGATGCGGATGGCGGTAGGAGGGAAGCTCCTGCTGTTTCAGTCTGGAAGAGGGTTCGTTAGTCGGCGGTCACTCTGGGAGAGGGTTCATCATGCCGGAGCATGTCGTCCTTCTGTCCCTGACTTGCTGACGCTATCCCGAGGGGAGGGGGGGTGCTAATTAAGCTCCCTCCTTTCTTGGCCTCCCCCTCCCTCCTCGTCCATCTCTGCCATTTTGTTTTTCTTCCTCTTCTTTCACTCTTTGGAGGGTGCCTACACTATCTGCCTTCCAAAGAGTTGGCGCAGAGGAGGCCTTCAATTGTATTCCTTCCTCTTCTCCTCTCTCCTATTTTTTGTTGTTTCCCCTCTTTTCCTTTTTCCTCCGAGCTTTCTCAAACCAACGAGGCCAGCAATCCTTTGTCCGAGCCTGTTTCGGCACGAGGCAGAGTCAGTGGCTGGACGTAGGAGCTCTTACCGGGCTGGCCGAGTGTTTTGCTCGCGTTATAGTGCCAGAGGGTGTAATTTTTGTACATGTATATTGTATGGACTGCGGCATACTTGTTGTACATCAAGGTTTAATAAGATGAGAAGAATGACTTTTATTCTACCTTGCTTACATGTGCATGTTTGCCAAATGATCAAAAGTAGAACTTGCGAAGATTTGCCTCGTTCCATGTATTAGGGATAAGTGTTCCTTCCTTGGTGGACAGTCGGTATGCTCCTTCCTAAGCGTCTCGACCACTCGGTAGGTGCCTTCCCAGGTAGGGGCCAGCTTCCCCGTCGCCTCTAGTGGTCGAGATGCTTCGATCTTCTTCAGGATGAAGTCTCCCGGCTGGAAGTGTCTGTCTCGGACTCTGGAGTTGTAGTATCAAGTGATGCGCCATTGGTATTCCATTGCTCGGATCTTTGCAATCTCTCGGATCTCATCCACTAGGTTGAGGTTTTTCTCGCAGTTTCTGCTCTTTTACCTTGGGTTTGAAGTGGATGACTCAGAGAGAGGGATTACCGACCTTCAACGGAATTACGGCTTCCGTGCCATATACCAGCTGAACATGTGTTTCACCGGTGGCCATTCTCGGAGTAGTTCGGTGCGACCATAGTACGGTTGGTAATTCCTCAAGCCAGCTTCCCTTAGCCTTGCCGAGCTTGGTTTTGATGCCTTTTAAGATAGTCTTATTGGCATTCTCGACCAGTCCGTTAGCCTGAGGGTGGGCTACCGAAGTGAAGTGATTACGAATGCTTAGGTCGACACATCTGTCTCTGAAGTAATGAGAATCAAACTACCGACCGTTATCGCTCAGGATCACTCGGGGGATACCGTAATGACAGATGATCGACTTCCAAACAAAACTCCATACGACCGACTCAGTGATCTTGGGGGTGGCTTCGGTCTCGATCCACTTGGTGAAATAGTCGATGGCGATGATGACGAACTTCTTCTGAGCTTGAGCCGTGGGGAATGGCCCCAAGATGTCGATCCCCCACCAAGCGAAAGGGTACGGCTCAGCAAGGGTGATGAGCTCCGTGGCGGGCTGATGGATAAGGTGGTCGAAGTGCTGACATCGGTCGCACTTCTGTACATAGGTCGTGCATTCGCGCTGGAGAGTGGGCCACCAGTAACCCTACCGAAGGAAGATCCTGGCGAGTGATCTTCCTCCTTGGTGCCCTCCGCAGGTGCCTTCGTGTACTTCCTAAACCGCTCGGCTGGCTTCGTCGGCGCTGATGCACTTGAGGAGGGGACCGGAAAAAGATCTGCGATACGAGGCATCATCCAGCATGACGAAACGCCGAGCTTGGTACTTGATCTTCCGAGCCTCCCGAGGGTCGGGGGGCTCTTGAGAATCCCGGAGCCAGGATATGTAGGGGGTCCGCCAGTCGCTCGGGGGTGTCGGGTCAACGGTCATAAGCTCGGACTCGATGCTTGGTCACTCGAGCTCTTCAAGAAAAATTGATCGTGTACCTGCGGGGTCGAGCAGGGAGGTCAGTCGAGAGAGGGCGTCCGCTCGAGAGTTTTCCTCCCGAGCTATCCGGACTACCTCAAAGCCCTCGAAGAGTTGGGCCATCCTCTTGACCGCCTGGAGGTACTTCGCCATTTGTCCTTCCTGAGCTTCATAATCACTGTTGACTTGGCCAGTGACCAATTGGGAGTCAGTGTGGATCCTGACTCGCTCGGCCCCTAGTCGTCAGACCATCCTGGCCCCTGAGATAAGGGCTTCGTACTCGGAGGCGTTGTTGGATGTCTGGAAGTTGAACTTCAGGGCGTACCGTAGCTCCGCTCCTTCAGGGGATTTGAGAAGGACACCGGTGCCGCATCCGGCCGAGTTGGAGGACCCGTTGATGAACAGATCCCAAGTGGGCCCGGGCGCTGGTGGAGGTACTTCTTCAATCGGGACTGTGCTTTCGGCGATGAAGTCTGCGAGAGCCTATCCTTTGATGGCCGAGTGGGGGCGATACGAGATATCGTAGGCCCCGAGCATGATGGCCCTTTTGACGAGGCATCCCGAGGCTTCAGGGTGAAAGAGAATCTTCTTCAGGGGTTCGTCAGTCAATACGACGATGGAGTGCCCTTGAAAGTAGGGTCGGAGGCACTTGGCCGATGTAACCAATGCTAGCATGAATTTCTTGGTTGCAGGGTACCTTTTCTCAGCCTCATTAAGCACCTTGCTGGCATAGTAAACTGGTCTCTCAACCCCTGCGTCGTTCCTGACCAGGACCGAGCTCACTATAGAAGGGGTCGCCGAGAGATAGAGGTATAGAGCTTCGCCTTGGACCGGCTTGGACAGTGCCGGGGGCGAGGCCAAGAATTTCTTGAGTTGGTGAACTCCTTCTGACTTTTCTCATCCCAGGCGAACGTAGCAGATGCCATTTTGGGTCCCCTCAACAATTTAAAGAAGGGTAAGCATCGTTTGGTCGCTCGGGACAGAAAACGGTTGAGCGCAGCAATGTGCCCCATAAGGCGTTGGACGTCCTTGATGCAGGTGGGCGGCCGCATGTCCAGGATGGCCTGGAGCTTGTCGGGGTTGGCCTCAATCCCACGCTGAGTTACCAAGAAGCCAAGGAACTTCCCGGATCTGACTCCGAAGGCACATTTGGCAGGGTTGAGCTTCATGTTGCACTTCAGGAGGGTGTCAAAGGTCTCGGCTAAGTCGGTGAGGTGGTCTCCGGCCTTCGGTGTTTTGAAGAGCATGTCATCAATGTAGGCCTCGACGTTCTAACCGAGCTGTCCTTCGAAAATGTGGTTGATCAGTCTCTGATATGTCGCTCCGGCGTTCTTTAGCCCAAACGGCATCCGGGTGTCGCAATGTACGCAGAAGTCGGTGATGAAGGCGGTCTTCTTGATGTCTTCCCGGTCCATCCTGATCTGATGGAAGCTGGAGTAGGCCTCCAGGAAGCTGAGTAGCTCGTTACCAGAGGTTGAGTCGACCAGTTTATCGATGCTCGGCAGCGGGTAGCAATCCTTCAGGGTAGTCTAGTTGAGGTTGATGTAGTCCACGCACATTCGCCAATTCCCATAAGCCTTTGGCACCAGTACGACGTTGGCGAGCCACGTAGGGTACAGGACCGGACGAAAAGGCCAGTCTTCTGCCCCTTGATGACTTGCTCTTTGATGGCCACTTGCTTCTCTGGGGCATGCTTACTTCTGCGTTGCTGGACTGGCTTCACCGTTGGGTCGAGGTTGAGCTTGTGCATCACCACATCTCCCGGGATCCTAGGAAGGTGCTCATCAGACCATGCTAAGACTCGGATATACCGGGCAAGGAAATCCTTATATTTTTTCTGTTCCTCAAGTGGTAGCTCGGGTCCGATCTTTACTCCTAGAGTCGGGTCACCGTTAAGGAAGACCGTTAGCAACTCGCCACCATGCTGAGATGTTGCGGGTCCCTCTTTGGCTCCCTTTACTCATTTATTTTTCCCTTCCAGCCTAGTGGCTTCGACCGAGATTATATAGCACCGTCTAGCCAATGCCTGGTTACCTCGAGGTTCCCCCACGCCATGTTTGGTTGGGAACTTCATTTTTTGGTGAAAGGTAGAGGGCACCGCTTTCATTCGACTGAGAATGCCCCGGCCGAAGATGGCGTTATATGCCATCATCCCCTTAATCACGATGAAGTCCACCATAACCGTAACGGTTTTGGGCGGGGTGCCGATAGTAACTGGCAGTCCCAGGGCTCCCTCGGGATAAGTTGTCTGGCCACTGAACCCACAGAGGGGGGTTCGGATTGGGCGGAGTTTAGATGGATTCTCTCCCATCTTGAGGAAACATTCATTGGATAATACATCAAGGGCACTACCATTGTCAACTAAGATCATATCTACGTTACAATGGTTTATTGTAGCCGATACAATGAGAGCGTCGTCGTGCAAGGTGGTTAACCCTTCCAGGTCCTAGTCGGAGAATACCATGGCCTATGATTCGCTCTCCTGTGGGGCCGTAGAGTTCCCAATAGAGGCCCGGCTCACCCGCTCGACGTGACGCTTTCTTCCTCTGCTGCTATCTCCACCTGATGCCGCACCACCCGTGATGACGTTGATGTGGACTCCGCGGGGGGCATTGTCGATCTCTTCAGGGGCACCTCGGTCTTCCTTCTGCCCGGACACGCATCGGGATAGGTGTCCCTGGCAGATGAGGCGCTTGATCTCATCTTGAAGTTGATGGCAATCGCTGGTGTGATGCCCGTTATCGCTGTGGAACAGTGATGGGAATCAAGCAAGATGCCAGGCCAAAGAGCATCGTCGAAGTTGCCCGGCCCATGGATGAATGCACTACCCTTGGGTAGCGCGACCTAGAGAAGGCGCCAGTCTTCCTGTTGAACCCCTTCTTTATAAGTGTATTTAATGAATTTTGATGATGACCAAACACTACATACTTGCATATTATCATGATCTAACGTGTATGCCATGATCAGCTTGTAAGTGGAGATAAGGAACTTTCAAAGTGGAGGAATCATTCTGTTGGTAAGAAGGTCACTCTAAAATTTGTAAACGCCAACACTAACTCAGAATGTATGTCCTGACAGGTCAAGGTTGGCATTTCAAGATTGGAATAAAGCAAGGATATTTAGTAAGATCAAATTATTTAAATGCCATGGTTGAATTCATGCTTTGTTTGGTAAGTGGGGATGAAAGCAAATCTCAAAAACTAAGGTAATCATTCTATTGGGGTTTCATGTTATTGGCCTTGTTTTTCATTTATCAAAGTCTTAGAATTCATGCTTTTCATCAGTGTACCTTCCATACTTTGAACCCACTTAGTTGGTAATGTTTTGGAGTGGTTTTTACCACTCTTTCTGTTCCCTGGTGCATGGGTCGACCCCAAGGGTCGACCCCTGTAAGTTTATTGCAAAGCAGACGTTGGCTGGAAGTGGGTCGACCCCTGGGTCG